>CAJQUW010011041.1:0-134525 GCA_907163375.1 Prostheceraeus crozeri
GAAAACCAGCCGCCACAATTTGCATTATGCCCTAATAAGTTCCCGGGTGTGCATAATTCTCATGCATTTTCTCATTCTAGGATCTTTCTTTGGTATTGTTATTTTCTGTGGGTTTACCCAATTACGATAGGTTCAAGGGTTCAAACAGCACGAAAAAGGATTACAAACTACATTGTGGCAGATGGCTTTTAATAAAATGAAGAGGATGTAATTCTTCTTTCATGTCATCCATTCATAAGAAAAGTCACGTAAAATTGAGCTCTCAATGAAGTCCATGCTCTATGGAACTTGTGTTCCTATGCAATGTTGTTATTGAAGCTGGAAACAGTTCCCATAACGGACGTCTAAATGTTTCATTATTTTAATAAATTTTATTTAATAAAGACTTAAGGTTTTGCTTAAGAGGGACAGGTTGGTTTGCGTTCCCACGGCAGACATTAACGTTCAAGGTGGTTTTTAGTTGGAGGCGTGTCAATCTTTTGCGATCTAAGGACTACATTTTAGAGCGATACTAGACGAGATCGGTGTGGAGGACCTTCCCACTGTCCTTTTTCAATCAGCGCTATCTAAAGCGCGGGCTGGTACCTTACCCTTATTGGTCCTTTGAATGTGATCCTCGACATATGCGATGGAATGCATGGAGTCTTTAAGCACAATGACTTGACGGATTGATTGCGTGCCGGGCGGACCTTCCCCGGGGGGGGTCATAACATTAGCGCTTTACGGGCATGGGATTCACCTTAGTGTACGAGATCGTACAAGGACGCTTAACAGTGATCTCTTGGTCAAAGTTTCAGGATCGATTGATTAGGATAATTAGACATTAGTATTCACATGTTAAATAGTTTCCCCCCCCCCTCCCCATGTTTGCCCACCCCCGTCTCCCATACCCCCCACCCTCCCCCCCCTCCGACATCCCCCCACCCCCCTCCACTGCTCCCCCACCCCCAGCTTACACCATTCCCCTCCCCCGTCGCCCCACACCCCCATTCCTCCCATCCCTATTCCTTCCCCCCATTCCCCCAACCTATATCGTCCACCAACCCCCCTCCTCCCAACCCCCACCCACCCCATCCCCGTCTCCCTTCCCCACTACCCCACTGTTCATTCATCCCGTGGTGGGACCCTTCAAATAGGTACACATTGGAACAAGACGCCGCCTCAGGGTATCCATTGATCGCTAAAAACAGCTTTCCTTGACGATCACATCAACAGTGACATTTTCACACTACTCGCCGCTCTCCTTGCGACTTAGTTTTGAAAATATTTTCGTTTAGATACAAAACTAGAGTTTGTTAACAAGTCATTACAAGGTGAACCCATATCAAGGAGTATAAAAGAATTTCTTGCTCAAAGCCACTGAGGAAGCGCTGTCATTAGATTTATGACGACTTCTCGCTGTGCAGTGTGGATGAGTTGCAGCAGAAGGAACGCTTAT
Organism: Prostheceraeus crozeri; assembly: GCA_907163375.1. Taxonomy (NCBI): domain Eukaryota; kingdom Metazoa; phylum Platyhelminthes; order Polycladida; family Euryleptidae; genus Prostheceraeus; species Prostheceraeus crozeri. The sequence continues at coordinate 1,439 of CAJQUW010011041.1, forward strand.
CTCTACAGGATAGACTTTGATTGAGGATGAGTTCGAAAAATCATATCTTGGAACAGTTTCCTCGTGCTCGTATTCTCTCTCCGTAAGACTCTCATTCTATAAGTTGCATCAATATAGGGTGATTCTAATATGATTCGATGTCTCTTACTTGTTGGCTTCGAGATAGGCCTTTCCAGATAGATACAGGCAACTGTAAAAGGTTGTGGACTGCCATTCTAGTTAGAGCCTGGTAGACTGCGGACTGAGATGGTGGACTGTAAAGATAACCTAGCTATGAACGTTCCCATCATTTTATACTTCTCTGATGATTTTGACCGATGGTCAATGAAATACGCACGGGACCGTCACATGATTTATTATAATTTCTATGATTTGTAAACTTTCAAAACCAATTATTAATGTATAAAATGTCAAACTTTTCATATGCCCTGATGGCAATTTTGGTAGTTGTGACAATGATGTGTCATTTTTTTGCCGTTTTATGTTCTATAAAAATATTTTCTATAATGTCAAATACCTGATCACCCTCTGTTTCATTTAGTTCAGCACTCGAGGATTGAATCCAATGTAATTGGTTCCGTTTCTGCAAAACTTATCTTTGTCGCAGCTGTTTTGTGATGTTATCTGCAATTCTCTACAACTGTTTGACTGATTTAACTTGTGACATCACATTCCTATCTCCGATTGTAAATCTGTAAATGTCATTTTTGATTCTCATATTCTAAACATGCACATATTTTCCTTCTTTCTGGCCTTCTAACTACTTCACAGAAGAGTGAGAATAGCTGCGGTACAGATACCGGTAAACTTTGTTCCAAGTGCATGGATTTAGACAACATGGTCCCTCATTGCTTATTTTTGTTGTTACTCCTTGAATGAACTGAATAAATTGTACTTGTAACCGGCATTAGTTCGAGAAATGTTTACTTGCATTAAAAAAATTGTCACTATTTTGATCTCAACTCAATCATAGCAATTAACAGCAAGCTGCATATAGGCCCTACATGTCATTGCAAAATTACATTGGCCAAACAATCAATGTACATGCATCAATACTATACATGGAAAATGGAATATCCCGCCTGTCTCAAATTTATTCAAAAACACAAAACTCAAAGGTGTAAATGTCAGCATGTGAATTGTGAAAATTACCATAGTCCTGCTGCTTTTAGGGTGATCAACTCCTCGAGATGCTTAGACTTTTAAGCGGTTTCCATGGCGAGGTCCGCGGTCAGGGTCATTCCCTGCATCACTGAAATGCGCTCACTTTGCGAGCTTGATGCTTTTGATTACCAGCACTTTGCGAGCGACTTTGCACAAAGTTGGGTTGCAGTTTTTCATTTGCTTTCCAAAATAATAGAGGATTTTTCATACCCTTACAAACAAATCCTCGTTTCGTTCCCGCGTGGTTTCCAATGTTCCCCCAACCCTGGTAGTCGATTTCGTAAAACAATACTGAATTGCTTCCAAACATTCAGCAATTATACGTAATAATTTTGGGACCACAAAGAATGTTGTTTTCCTTTCTCTTTTCATGGATGATTTGCCCGACTTTGTAAATACACTGCTAAACCTATTGTTTATGCCGATGACATTACCTTGTTGCATTTTGATTGTCCTAGTATTAACTCTGACTTCTACTCTGATATAGATGTTTTCTGTGCATGGACAAAAAAAGAAGCAACTGATTGAAAATGTTGAAAAGTCTAAATGTATGACCTTTTCCAGGAATATTTCTAATTGTAAGACCATGGATATTGTAGTTCATAATTCCACGATTGAACAGATTGATTGTATAAAAATTTTGGGAGTGTATTTTACCTCAGACCTTCGCTGGGACGTCCAATTCGCAAAACTGTATGTATCACCTTAATTTATTATTACGCACTAAATGTTGTCGTTCCATGTCATTTGTACGCCGTTTGCTAATAATAACAACAGTGGTGAAGTCGTTTGGCAGGCTTTTGTAAGTCTTGTGCTGTGTCATATAACATTTTGTTGGCCCATCATTTGTGATGTAAGTGTAAAGAACTTTCAAAAACTTGACCGTCTATACCGTCTTGCAATTCGATGGTCAAATGTTCAAGGCAAAAAAAACCCCCATCTGCGTGACTTTCTGGACAAAATGTGTATTAAACTAATCAAAAAGATCAGTGGTAATCCCATATTCATCCACTTGTCGAATTTTTTACTGTGAGAGACCCTGCTCGTGTTGTTCGTCGTTTTCGCTCCCGGAAATTGCTACCTCAACGACGATCCTCCTCACTCTACAATGGGAAGTTTCGTGAAATACTCGAGATTCACATATGTAATTGCTGTAAACCAGTCCATACCGGCTCGTTGTATTGATTGAAAATAAAGCATTCTATTATTATTATCACACGGCGATTCTTTTCTTTGCGCTTTCTCAGAAAATCACCTAAGGACTTAACTTTTGAGCGAATAAATATCAGCAGTTAGTTCCATTGCGGTGCGAATTGATCAAGTAAAGTGACGTAATTCAGTCTCACACGATGGACACGACACTCGAGGTTTACACGACGAACAATAAAAGGCAAGTAATGAGTGCGTAAGTCACGATAGGACAAACTCAGACAGGGCAGGCAATAGTCCCCCCCACAAAACATCAGTTGTTTTATCGCTGATTGTTATCTGATTGCTATTCGTAGCCAATCACACTCGATCTAAGTGTTCCTGTACTTTGCCCATAAGGCAGGCATTGGATATGTGTTGGACGTTGGCGTGAAGCATGCTTTTAGATCGCTGTGGAATCGTGTTAGGTGCATCACAAACACCTGCATTGTCTCGTCATATGTTTATTTGCAATGCTTGGCAGAGTTTACCCCGGTACCGGTGACCTGTACCGGCACCGGTACCGGTATTTAACCGGTGGACCAGTACCGGTATCACCCGATGGACCGTACCCAGGGTATCACCGATGGACCGGTGCCGGTAAACCGGGTTTCCATCTCTGGTCATAGTGCGCTGATGCACAGCTATTTAAGGTGATATGTGTACAACATTGAATTCATCATTTGAAATTTCTTTAAAAGCGATGTATTTGTTCAGCATACAAAACTTCAGTGGTATATTCATCGAAAATGTCAAATAATCGGAGAAATATCAAATTGAAATATAGCTGACCTTACCTATGATTCAATTTTTCAGTAGATCATGCCTCGTACAATGAAAAACTCTGGAATCTGAAGCTTAAATGAATCGCATCAAAAACCAAAGAGATCCTGTTGTGAAGGCCGCTCAATTGCTGCCATTAACTGAAGCAAATTTACTCATATATACATGAAACATAAAGAACATATACAAAAATATATACTTAACATTTAACAAATATCAGCAACAGAAAAATGATAAGTAAGTTAGTGGATGTTATAAAGATTATTGAATTTATCAAACATCGATTGCAATCGTACCGTGGCTCCTCAATTTCATAGTTGTGAGTGAGTTTATAGTAAGACTGATAATTTCCCATTTTGTATGGTCTCAAGTTGTGCTGTCAGCATTGATTTTCTCCGCAATCACTGCCTCCCCTGATCGCCTCATTGCCACTGCATGAGAGGTTCACGCAGAAAATGGAGAACCGGAATAGGATTCGATGATGCGGCTGGAATTCCGAGTGAATTTTGTTGACGACTGACCTCTTACTTTTCTTTCCCTGACTTTCGTACCTACTCCTACTTTATCCTGCTATGCTTTTTTTGTTATCTAGATGTATTGTGTTCGATAAAAAAACTTAATTCTTTGTCTCGATTACCTTCACGAGTAGCCGCGTGTGAAGAGTGTGTAAGCTATCTTTGATGCGATTGGAGCCGAGAAGTGAGCTACGAGAAATCCTCTGCAAATGCAATAATTTGCGTATGCAGTACAGACACTGTTGGCACGACCTGCTGTACGCTTTGATTTTGATCCTTATACTCAGGCAGTTGCGTATTTTGAAATATCGCATCAGTATACGATATCATATTGCTCAGCAACCACCGATCCTGTTGACGTCAAATCTCATGTCGGCATTATTAATTGTGCAATAAAGATGCCACTAACTTTTCCGGCATTTAGGAGGGAAGGGAGAGAAACAGTACGATCTAAAGACAAGACGCTAAGTATCAGTAAACTGAAAATACATTGGTGCACAGGTACGAAATGAGGACATAGTACTTTCGGTGATAGACAGAACTCTGTACGCAGTTAATCCTTTTTTTGCAGCCACTATAGTGCTGTGTGAAGACGGGAGCGTGAACATGAACCACACGAATGTGACTTTGGTGGCGCTGCCGGGGAGCTCAGTGGCAGATACACCTGATGAAAGTGAGTGATATGACCAAGTTAAAGCAAGTTCTTTCCTTATTGTAAGCTAAACTGTCAATAGCGATTTCATTATTCAAAGTAAAGTTTTGATTGAAATTCGGAGGCAACCGAAAGTTAGGACCATCACTCAAAAAATTAGTAATATCGCTGGAAATGTAAACTTTTGTTTCATTTATTAAGCGATTACTAACTATTTCATTATTATTTGGTTTAAATGAGTTGCCACTACTAAACCAAAACTCATCTCCATAGTCAAAGAAGAACTCACACTTGTACGGTAGATTGCACACACTTCTGTCATTAAAGTACGGTCTTCCTGTCCACCACTTCCACTTGTTGGAGTGTCTTTTGTAGAAGTCCATTGATTGATCTTCAAGTACATGCACGATTTTTTGAAGTATCGTGCTCTTTTGGACAAAATCAAAATTGGTTCTTACGAATTCCAGATGGGCGTAGGAAACTTCTTGATTTTGTAGAAACTTCTTCTGTTGTAGTTGTGCCAAATTTTGGCGATGAACTTCCGTCGTTAGTGATAGAGACTTTCTCTCCAGAGCTGGTGTTGATTCTGTCCATAATGGCAACTTGATTGTCTGTTCCACAAATTTTGGCATCACTTTGAATTGAAGACATGCTAGAAGAAACACAATTGAACAGGAAATCCGCATGTGCTTTTGTAGAAGATATGCCAATCTTTGACTATTCACATGAATTCTTCTTGGAAGATTCATGGCATTCAGTTCACTCGTTGTGTGTCGATACGGGAGGTTCATTTCAGGATACGTAATTTCCAAATTATTGAAAATATAGAAGTCACTCCCTTCTATTTACGACTTTTTATTCCAATAAGTTACAGAATTTAAAAAGAAGCACCCGACGCGTTTTCGTCCGGGTGCTATTGAAAATCTAAAACTGTATCTATTGAAAATCAGGCTAACAAAATAATTCGTTCGAAATGTAGAAAGATTCCACGTATTGATCATCAAAGATTACTTTCAATAGGCAGTAAACCAGCTGCATTCCATGTAAATGTCAAAGATCACAATTCAAAGTACTCCTTCTCAATCTGATATTCATAGAACAAAGATGCATTCATAGTACATTCGATATCGTTATTCTGAGATTCAAATTCTGGAAGATTACGTGTGGAGCTTCTGGATATTGTCACCTTAGATCTCACTTTTTCGTCTAACCGGGAGCGTGTCTGACACTCGTATGTCTTTATCAACTCGCCAAGTGACGATGCATGTTATGACACCTGGATTAGAAAATGCATGAGTATAGTGGAAACTGCTGGAGATCGTCTGATAGCAGCTTGACAATCCGCGTCAGACTACTTGCAACAAGCAGATCATTTAGGCATTCATAGGCAAACTGCAAGAAGCATGATAGCCAAAGACTGAAAGCAACCAACTGATGAGCACATTACAAAGGTGAATGAATCGATGTCAGCCGCATTGGTGAGATCATGGAAGAGAAGTCTATCATCACCTTGTTGGAGATCAAAGAGATTAAGATAAATTAAGAATCGAGTTTTGATAAATTAAGATAAAGAGATTAAGAATCGTATTCTGCACAACGAATTGTGCGCAGTCTTGAAATGAATATTGTTCAGTTACTTCCATGTCATATAAAATACCATTCGACGATTAAATCGCTATCTGAAAAGAATCGAACATAGAAGAATGGATGATTATTCGGTTGCAGAACGAGCAAAATGCGCGACTTGATACGAATGGCTCAAGAGTCCAGTGGAGGTACAAAGGCTTATCATTCAGAGTGTGGCACGAACGCGAGAGCACCGGATGCCCGTACCATAAAGCGGTGGCACACAAACCTGTTGACCAGTGATAGTGTGGTGACTGTCAAGCGGGACCGGTCATCTTCTGAACGAACGGAGCAGAATGTGGAACGAGTTGTGCAGCACTTCGAGGAGGACCCAAACACATCTAACCGTCGTGCATCTAATTCCTTTCAAGTGAGTCGCCGCACTATCCAGTGCATCCTCCATGACTATGCATGGCATCCGTACAAGGTGCAGGTGGTGCAGCGATTACACGAAGAAGATCTGGAAAACCGAATGGAGTTCGCAGAACAGGAGCTACAGCGCATCCAAGCCAACCCGAGCCATTTAGTGGAGCTAACCTGGTCCGATGAAGCTCACTTCCATCTGGATGGTGGTGTGAATCGCCACAATTGTCGTTATTGGGCCAACCAGAACCCTCACTGGATCAAGCAAGAGTCTATGTATTTGCCACGCACCACCGTCTGGGCGGCAATCAGCCAATTAGGCATCTACGGACCGTTCTTCTTCGACACCTCCGTCAACAAGGATCGGTATCTCAAGATGCTACAGGAGGAATTTTGGCCAGCGGTGCAGTCGGTCAGAAGAGGCAGGACCATTATATTCATGCAGGATGGTGCACCTGTACACTGGGGACTTCCTGTGCGTGAGTGGTTGAACAAGAAGATGCCTAACAGATGGATGGGACGTGGATCTCCTAACATGCCCTGGCCACCGCGTTCACCTGACCTGACGCCTTGAGATTTCTTCTTGTGGGGTTTTGTCAAGTCCAAGGTTTACCATACACGGCCAACATCCATGCAAGACCTGAAGGACCGCATCATACAAGCATTTCAAGAAGTGACAACTGAGATGTGTCGAGAAACTGCTCTGGCCTACCAAAAGCGACTCGAATCCGTCCTCGAGAATGGAGGAGGACACGTTGAAGTTCGATGACTACTAACACTTTTTTCTTATGTTTTTCATTTAATAAATGTTTTCTATGACATTTACCTTAATTCGTTTTGGTCATTATTGATAAAGACGTGGGGGAAATAAAGGGAAAAGTTTATCATTAAATTTTACATGTTAAGATGCATTGTTGGTATGTCAATTTTACTACATGTCATTTGGTCAATAGAATCAGAATTTTCTGACAATTCTCAGTACAACAGGTATAATCATCGTAAATCCTATACTCCAAACTAGTATGAGTCGAAATTTCATGACGATCGGATGAATATCTGAGGAGTAATGAAAGTTAAAAATCCGGCGGTTTACGTGCGCCAACCTGTAGAAAGACAGCGCAGTAGAAGCCTAACTGTTTCTTTAGCAACAACACCAATGCATGCACCAATATTTGAAGGCGGAATGATGACCTATAATTTCTGACTTTTTATCTGAAATCAGTAAATTTCTCTTTGAAGAAGAATTTGCTACTCTACTGACAATGCTTTACCTCTGTCTGAAGCTGATCCACGCTATGACGCTATGTCGAGAGGGACCGTGCAAATCCTTGTATCCAAAGACAGTTAAGCGATCATGAAATAGCAAAACCACTAGGAAAATCCAGAAAAACATTTTCCAGTGAACTTTTCTTTCAGATTTTTATCCTACTTTTAGGGATGAATGTTCTCATTCTCGAATAAAATTTCTTTGCACAGCACAGTCATCTCATATTAATCAGAAATAGGAAATAAGTATGACGAAAATGAATGCACTAAAATCTATGAAAGTTGCCTTTGCTTAGGCATAGGTATATGGATAGGGATAAGTCAACAGAAATTGAATTCACGTATTCAAAAATGGAATGCAAAAAGGTATATTATTTCCTGTGCGGGCAATAATATAGCATTATATCATGGATTTTTAGGGCAGTAATATCATACACAGACGAGATCGCGTTCGCAGGCGAGACTGTCTGATATTTCTGCCCGCAAAATACATGAACTAATAATAGAAGTAGATAATAGTACACTAGAATGGAAGTGTGATATCTTGCCTATGTACAATGATGACACATGGAAAAATATATGGTTTGTAGATCATATTCGATCTAAAACATTATATCACAATCAAACTACATGTATTTGTCAAGTGTTGACGGAAGGTGGAAGGTGTTGATAGCAAATTGCAGGATTTTCATGAAGAGAATTTTAAGTGGGATGGCTGCATTGTTTCATACGAAATAGTGTACCGTAAAACTGGCAAATGTCAGCCACCAGGGGTAATGTCAGCCACTTATCAAAAAAGTGCAAAAAACTATTTTCATTCACAGTTACCTAAAAACTGATGCTCACACTCTTTGTTGATTTCATTTTTGACATTTCAGAACAATTGGATTAGTTACAGTTGGTTTCGGAGCTTGTAATTCGTAAAATGAAAAAAAATCGTAAATATCGTTGGTGGCTGACATTACCCATTGTTGATAATTCGACTGTGCTGCCAGCGATGAAGCGATGAATCAGATATCTATGTCGCACACAGTCGCGTGTCTTATCGATTTGCGTCCTCACCTGCACCTGCACCTGCGCATGATCTCTGTCACGACGATCAATGAATTTTCTTTCGTGTGACATTCGAATGTGTGATTGCTGTTAGTGATGGCCACGAAGAAAACCGTCAAGAGCTACAGGGATGACGATATGCAGTTAGCTGTCAGCGCTGTTCGTGAAAACCGAATGTCACAAAGAAAAGCTGCCGATGCTTATCATGTCAATCGCGAAACATTACAGCGTCATATCAAGGCATCAGAGAAGAATGAGATAGTTGCGGGACCTGGCAGACCCAACGAACTTTCGCAAACTGAAGAACAAGTCATCGCTCGAACAATTCAGACTATTACCAAGTGGGGATTCGGTCTGACTAAACAACTTCTTCAAGACCTCGTCTGTCGATATCTAGCATCCAAAGGTCGTGAAGTTGAGCGATTCACAAATAATCGACCAGGAAGTGACTGGGTGAACTCTTTTACGACCAGACAACAATCTGATTCTTCGTCAGGGATGCAATATCAAACGCAGCAGGTCATCACTTCGACCAGAAACGGTGAACGCTTTCTTCGATGAACTGTCGCAATGCGGATTATCAGAAGCTTCTCCTTCTCATGTCTTCAACTACGACGAGACCGCACTGACAGATAATCCTGGTTCTCAAAAAGTGATTGCATAGCGGGGAACACGTCGCATCGAAATCGTTCAGGAACATTCAAAGACTAACATCTCCCTGAAGTTTTGCGGTTCTCTGACGGAAAGCTTCTTCCGCCCTACGTCATCTACAAATCGCAAAGTGTTTACGAGACTTGGACGCTAGGTGCACCACATGGAACTGTGTTCAACGTAGTGTTCGAAAAGTGGATGGTTTGATAAAGACTCTTTCGCAGCCTGGTTTCGTGACACTCTAATCCCTGCAGTTAGGGATCTTCATGGAGAAAAGTTCGTGATCGGTGATAATTTAGCAGCGCATTTCTGTGTTGAAGTGATCGAAATGGCTGCTGCATACAACATCAAATTCATCGCTCTTCCACCTAACTCTACCCACCTTCTGCAACCTTTTGACGTCGCTGTGTTCAGAACTGTGAAAGCCAAGTGGAGGATCATCCTACAGAACTTCCGTCGGGAGTCCAGGGCATCGGAGTCATGTTGTTCCAGTTGTGGAGGATGGTGGAGAGTCCCTCCAAGCAGAATCTGATAAGTGGATTCAGAGCGTGTGGCTTGTCCCCCATTAATCGAGACGCTCCACTGAGCCGCCTGATAAGGTCCGAGACCCACGGCGAAGAAGCCATCAGACGTGACCTGGATTCCAGCCTTATTGGGATGCTGCGAGAAATGCGCGGTCAAACTTCCAATCAACGAAGACCCCGTGGGGCAAAGGTGACGGCTGGCCGACCGATTCTCCCGTCTCACAGTGTCGCCTCAACGTCAAATGTGGATTCAACGCATGCGGACGGGGATGAAGACAGCTCAACTTGCAGTGAGGATGACGAATGTGGATTGTGCAAAATTTCGTTTGCCGGATATAATGGACCAGACTGGGTCCAATGCACGTGTTGCAGAATATGGACCTGCGGAGCCTGTAATAATGAAATGAGTGATGTATTTTTTGTGTGCTCTAACTGCAATTAGCTGTTGTTGACTTTGTATTGCGTGTTGAATTGTTGTTTTAGTTACTAACAGTTCGTTTTGCTAAAAATTCTGTTGGTGGCTGAGGTTACCCATTTTTCGTTTTTTGAAGTACCCGTATCTAAGTTGTTCTTAAATACGCGTATTTCATTGTTCAAGCTATTTTTCATTTTGATTGTCTTCAGAAAGCCAAAATTGCAGTTCATGAAGGTATAACTCGTACTCTATATGAAATATATAGCAGAAAATTCAAAATAAGCCAAAAAAGTGGCTGGACTTTGCCTGTTTTACGGTACTATTCCATGGATTAATATACTGCGTCTATTTGTACCAGTAATTGACAACTATTTTCCAATTTTTCAACACTGGAATACGAATTGAAATTTGGTTCACAGAGTCATTATCGAAAGTAGTCGGTGTACTGGTTGTAAGAACATCTCAAGAATTCAAAGATAATTATTGGATAATTTCTCCTTCTGGCGGCCAAGAAACCTAGCGCTTTTCTGTAATAAACACATCGAAAGCTTGTTTAGCGACAGTTATTTATCAGACACATGAAATGTCGCTGGAACCTTTCAATTAATCATTAAATGACTTATGTAATATAGTGTGATGATATTTTGGAGGCTCATCTTCGAAAGCATGCAAAGGTATTGAAAATTGTTCAAATATATTGAACAAGGGCAACACGTGACACGCACATAGGTGATGTGATACGGCCTTTTAACTTCTTGCGTGGTTACATGCACGTGTTTGCGTTTCACGCGACGTTCGAAGCGCTTCACGCAACACGTGACGGGTACATAGGTGATGTGATACGGCCTTTTAACTTCTTGCGTGGTTACATGCACGTGTTTGTGTTTCACGCGACGTTCGAAGCGCATCACGCAACACGTGACACGCACATAGGTGATGTGATACGGCCTTTTAACTTCTTGCGTGATTACATGCACGTGTTTGCGTTTCACGCGACGTTCGAAGCGCAGCACGCAACACGTGACACGCACATAGGTGATGTGATACGGCCTTTTAACTTCTTGCCTGGTTACATGCACGTGTTTGTGTTTCACGCGACGTTCGAAGCGCATCACGCAACACGTGACATGCACATAGGTGATGTGATACGGCCTTTTAACTTCTTGCGTGGTTACATGCACGTGTTTGTGTTTCACGCGACGTTCGAAGCGCATCACGCAACACGTGACATGCACATAGGTGATGTGATACGGCCTTTTAACTTCTTGCCTGGTTACATGCACGTGTTCGTGTTTCACGCGACGTTCGAAGCGCATCACGCAACACGTAATACGTACATAGGTGATGTGATACGGCCTTTTAACTTCTTGCGTGGTTACATGCACGTGTTTGTGTTTCACGCGACGTTCGAAGCGCATCACGCAACACGTGACACGTACATAGGTGATGTGATACGTCCTTGAGAGGAGCTTTTTCTGTAGATATAAGTCAAATTTAGTCAAATTTAGTCAAATTATGTCTGCCATGCTCATATATTCCCATCACAAAGTCGGATATAGAATGAATGACCCCCTTAACGAAGAAATTAATAAATGATCGGTGGGCGGCTTGTAGAAGTCAGAATTGGAGCCAATTTAACCATCTGAAACTGCAAGTGAAGGAAGAGGTGACACGTGCAAAGAAACTGTGGACAGAAAAATGTATGTCATCGGTTAAAGGAATGTGGAAGATTGTGTCGAATAACCGCAATCCTCAATAGGACCCAATAGCAAAACTAATTGCAGACCAAAGTTCTGAACGAAACCTTCAAGAGCTTTTAGTTGATCATGTGTCAACATCCTACAGCCATTCGAACTCTCAGCCAGTAGAATCTGTTCACATAAGCGATGATTGTTGGAGTATACATGCCTCAGCACATGACGTTTTAAATGACTTAAAACTACTTGATACAAGAAAAGCAAGTGGTGACCTTATACCGAGCAGAGTATACAAAGGACTGGGCGACATTTCATCAGAACCACTGTCGATGATGTTCAATAATTCGATTGACAAACGCACCATGCCTGAAGAATGGAAGCAAACGATCCTTATCCCGATTCCTCAGACAAAATCCACCGAATTCAGGAAAGATTCGCTACATCAGCTTACTTAGCACACCAGCAAAACTTATGGAAAACTTTGTTCTAAGGGGAACGAAGAACATATTCATCAACTCCTTTGGACGAAATCAGCACGGTTTCAGACCAAATGCATCTACCACCACGGCATTAATCAGAATAGTGCATACGGCATCCAAGTATTTCGATGACCTGGAATATTTCGGAAGCTCTATTCTAAGCTACGAGCTACGCTGTGCTTTTGACCGACTTGACCATCGCCTTGTTATTGAACGATTCCATGCAAAAGGTTTTCCAGAAGGATTTCTTCTCTGGCTAAAGTCATATTTTGCAAATCGCGCCGGACGACTTAAGACCTTGAATACTCATTCTGAAAGGATACCATTGTTGACTGGTGTTTCATAAGGTTCCGTCTTAGTACCGATGATTTTTGCTGCATTCGTCGAATCATTCGAAAGTCTCTCACCATTAACACAAGTTGTAAAACATGCAGATGACTTTACACTCGTTGTACCCCTTCAGTCAAGTAACCCAGGAGACATTACAGACTTGGTGAAGACAGAAACTCAGAATCTGAGAGAATGGTGCGACAACAACTCGATGAAACTCAATACAGAAAAATCGAAAGCCCTGTTCATTACTAGACGTCCCGTTCGAATTTCAGAAAATCTACCAATTGAACAAGTCACATCACTGAAACTCCTAGGAGCAACAATAGTAGAGGACCTCAGTTGGGAGGAACATTTTCGCAAGCTGAAAACTAAAGCATGCCAACGTATTCACATTGTAAGACGTCTGAAGCCCCTTATTTCACTGACTGATCTCCATTTGGTTTATACGTCTCAGATAAGATCCCTCTTTGAATATGCGAGTCCAGTATTCGTTGGTGCCAATAAAAAGCAAAGTGATATGCTTCAAAAAGTTGAAAATCGTGTTCACAAAATCATGTTTTGGACACCATCTGGCATTGTTAGAAAGTGTGAGTGTACACAGGAATGTGTTAAAGAACGACGCATGCAAATAACTTTGAAACATTTTGACCAAATTGAATCGGTTCCATCGCACATCCTTGGAGACTTTTTGCCAAGAAAACTGACTTTTTCAAATAAGTATGAGATGCCTTTTATCCGTACTGAACGATTTTCAAATACTTTTTTTGCCTGTTATGATACGTTTGAAAAATTGTATGAAAGTGTGAAGAGTGTAATGTATGTTGAAACATTTTGACATAGTGCATGACTTTTTTGTAATATCTATGATTTAACGCTAGTTTTTAAATATAGATTTCATAGCTATATCATTTACGAGCGGAAACTGATTTGTATTATTGTCTCTTGTTCGAGGATAGCTATTTCACATTCTGATCCACATATCTGAGCATTGCTAATCTTGGCCATTTCTACTATGTATGTCTGCCTCACGCGTGAACATTATTGAGAGCGTCGAGCTATTCACCATTGAAGAAAAAGTTTATGCAGTTGCGTGGTCGCTGTCACATAATGACCAAGATAGCCGGCGCATGTTTAAACAAAAATACGGCAGAGAACCTCCAACTGCGAATCACATAAAATTCTGGAGCAAGAAGTTGTCAGAAATTGGTAGCATCATTCAACGCCGCTCATCATCAGGTCGACCCTGCACTGCATCAAGTGAAGAAAATAAAGGGAACGTCGTCCAACATTTTCAGGAAAACCCAACTACTGTACATCTATTCGCTACGTTGCATCGTCGCAGAATATCTCGAAAAGTTGTGTTGGAAGAATCCTTCAACAAGAAAACTTGTCAATTTTTATACGATGGCGACGAGGACAGACGACATGAATTTTGTGAAACAATGTTGGAATTCTGTGACAATGATCCATCTTTTCTGAGGAAGCTGGTGTTCTCTGACGAGTGTCACTTCGAGCTACATGGTGCTGTTAATCAGCACAACATTCACTTTTGTGATCAACAGAATCCCCACGAAAACATCCGAACGCCCGTGAAAACACAATCGTTGACTGTCTGGATGGCAATTAGTTATCACGGAGTCGTGGTATGCGATATCTCACCACAAACAATTACATCTCAAAGGTATTGCTCTATTCTCAACGAAAAAGTAATCTCATACATGAGCAGTAGTAATCGAGAAACGTGATACTACCAACAGGATGGAGCTCCTCCTCATTTCAGCATTGAAGCACGTCGAATTCTCAATGACTTCCTACCAGGTAGATGGATTGGTCGAAGAGGAGCTACTGAATGGCCACCAAGGAGCCCTGATCACACTTCTGCAGGTTTTTGCTTATGGTCTTAAAAGTTTTCGTCCCATCTGGAAGAACTTTCAGCAGTTTGGATGAAATGAGAGAAAAGTTGAAGAGCAAATCCCCCTTATTCCTTTGTCAATGACACAGTGAGACAGTTTGAGAGATTTTCGTAAACGTGTCGACAAATACATCGACAAATCTGGTGCTTATTTTGAACACAGTAATTGAATTCTTTTTCTTTTTGAAATGGCTGTATATACATCATGCTGTAATAAACATAAGCTGTTTTAAAAGTTTAAAAGATTTGAAAATTTAAGATTTTTTAGAACTTTAAATGTTTGCTACAAAAAAAGAAAAGACATTTGGGACACCCTGTATGTAATAATAAGTCTGAATAGGCATCGGGAAATAATTGATCCGCCGATTAATAAGAATGTTGCTTTGTGACAATTGCCATTGATTTTGAAATGCCTGAATTGGATATTTATAACTAAAGTATATCTCTCCTTCCATCATGTACATTGCATGTTCCATCACTGCATCGACAGGCGCAATACGTACATTTAAACATTTCGGCTACCAGTGTCATCCTCTCGAGAGAATCATCCGTGCTATGTTTTAATTGATTTCAATGCATCTATCATTTATGTCTGACGCCAATCGGCAATAAAACATTTTGCCTTTGAATTTGTAGTAAGTAATCTATGGTTTTCCGGGTCTCATGTTTTTTAATACCGAGATTTGAGTACATACAAACCAGAAAACCATAGATTATTTCTAGTTAAACCAAGATGCATTTCCGGGATTTATCCCTATCTATGTACCACTGCAGCACACAATTCCCATGCATTGATAGAGGACATTTGCATAGAAATGCAACATTTCAGTCAATGAGC
Organism: Prostheceraeus crozeri; assembly: GCA_907163375.1. Classification (NCBI taxonomy): domain Eukaryota; kingdom Metazoa; phylum Platyhelminthes; order Polycladida; family Euryleptidae; genus Prostheceraeus; species Prostheceraeus crozeri. Next base: position 16,898 of record CAJQUW010011041.1, read on the forward strand.
TTGAATTAGCTTTAAACATTGACTAAATGGATAACAAAACATAGACCTTGTATAGAAATTATGAACAAAATGGTAAGCAAATAGCCTCCCTGTGGGAACGAATCTTGCGAAAAACTGGCGGATGTCAGCTGCAGAATATCATGCTAAAGTTTAGTCATATTTGCGGGATATTCGCTGGCGAAGTTCGCCGGCGACAATTCGCGCTCTATATGTCACCTTTTACTTTTGACTTTCTCATTTTCTTTAGTAATCCGCCTGTACAGCCGAGGCTCTATTTTCTCCCTCACCTCCTCACCATCCACCACATATGGCTAATCTATCTAAGAAATAAGTGCAGACTATTATTCTTTGATATTGACAAGAATATAGAGAATCCGCATATATCAATTTTCATAACATCTCTTGACATTCAATAATTTACAACAATGACAAATATTTGAATAATATCAGAGTATTTACTGCGACATTTATGGAAGATAAATACTTTTTTTAGTTTAAGCCTTCGTTAATTAAAAAAGATCCCTTTTTATCAGATCAGGCTGAGTATACAATATATTTTCATGTGAAGGTAATATACGAACATTACTACTTACCGCTAATTAGTTGCTACAAATATCCACGATTTCGCCGGTTGGCGAAAAATCAGCTCGCATTAGTAAACAAATATCTACCAACTAATTATAGCAACTTTTTCGCCACCTGTCGTTTTTTAATTTTATACATGTTTTTGGATAAATGATGACCATTTTCACATGCGGAGATAGTTTTTACACGAAAATGAACCTTTAAAAAGATTATCAACAAAATCGCTACCTCGCCAGATAATCTGTTGATATTAGCAAGATGCATTCCCACAGGGAGCTATATACATGCAAATTTTATATTCACTTCTTATTGGCATCATGAATGATGTTGATAAAATAATCAGTAATATTAAAGCTAGGAACCTTTAATTCATTGCCAAATTCAAATTTCTTGCCACCTTGGCCGCATATTTGAGATTTTCATAAATTCCAAATATTATTTCAGAAAAGTACTTTTGAAAATTTAGAAACTTTTTTGATTCATATCAAACAATCGCATAATAATTCAAAATGTCTGAAATTTATTTGCATTTACTTTCATGGTGACTTTGAATATCAGCTGTGACTAGTTTGCTGTATGACATTGGTCCGCTTCAACTTACAAACCATCACATTATGTTCCCGATTGAAAACAGACATCTAATGAATCAACAAGTATATTATTACGTTGTCATTAATTGCATCAACTCGATACGGAACTTCAAGTCACAGTCACAGGTCAATGAAGAAAATTGTATAGTGTCAACGTGTACTTACTTCCTCTCTCCGGCATTAATCTACTCGCTTCCTGTGCATGGGATTCTTGCGCCAGTTGTGTGATCACAGCATTATGCCTTTTCTCCATTTTGGTTCTCAAAAGAGTCATAACCTCCATATTGCGTACAACGGAAACTGCCAACCTCGTTGGAATCAGGAGCAGTTGCTTGTGAAACAGGCTTTTGAGTGGTGTTCTGAACACAATTGCAACCGCCATTTTCACCAAGTTTTGAAACATGAAACGCTTGACCTACTTTTTCACCTGTTTCAGCATTCAGGCAGGTCACGGCCGTGCCAATCTGAAGATTGTGAAAAGCTCCATGTTCATTGCAGATTATTTTTGGACCGGCAAACTTAGATGAAGCTCTTTTCTTTCGACTCTGTTGCTGAGCACATTTACAAGAGGCAGATGTTAGAAAGGAAACATCAAAAGGAAATTTCAGAGTTATGTATTTTGCACATCATTATCTGCTGAATCTGTCTCTTTAGGAATTATACAGCTTTCAATTTTAAATAAAATCGGTATGTCTGAGAACATTTTTTTGGCATATCAGAAGATACAAATTGATGACCTTATATAATCTCTGTGAGTAGTCATATTCAAAAATTTCAAGCGGGCATTGATTAATGTGTTCTATAAGTCACGTGGTTACAATCTGCAACGAAGAAAAGGTTATTTAAATGCTACGTATGAACAATTAAACAATAGGTATTGTTAGTTAAATATCTTTAAGAAATAAGAGCTACCATTATGACCTAATGTTCGGTTAAGCAATAGATTGCTACTAAAATTTTTTATAGATTCAACAATGCTAATCTCAAAGTCCGAGTTTCCACGGTAAATGATTTTAAAGCAATCATTGTAGTTACGAAAACAATGGTTACATTGTTCTATGTGTTTTGCAATGGCACTATTGCCACTTAAGTGTTCAAGTTTACGTTGATGCAGACGTCTTTTGGTTTTGCCAATATATTGGCAATCAGGATCAACCTGACATTGAAAGCAATAGACAAGACGCGATTGCATGTCTGGACCTAACTTACTTTTAAGGGAGAAATATCTTCCAGTTTTAAACGAGGTCATAACAATCTTGCATTCCAAGTTAAGTTTACGAAATATTTTTACTTACTTATTACTAAATTTCTGTGATGCATAACCCACGAAGAGGATTTTGATTATTTTATTGAAGTCATTATCAATTGTTACGCGTGAAGAATTGTTTAATTTACGACCTATAAATTTGTTAATTGTTGATTGAATTAATTGCAATGGATAGCCATTTCTAATTAAGATATTGGTAATTTTACTACATTCATTATGGAATAGATTCCAATTGGTGGATACATTGTAAGCACGATGAAGCATGCCTAATACTAGTGTGTTTTTCCAATTGCGAGGACATAAAGCATTGAAATTCAGTAAAAGACCTGTAAAGGTAAGTTTACGATAAATCTCAGTAAGTACATTGTCCTCATCAATTTTCAGATGGACATCCAGGAAAGGTAATTCTTTATTGCCCACTTCTGATGTAAAGTGCAAGTTACTGTGTTGAATGTTTAGAAAATTATGGAATACATCTATGTGTTGTTCATTGTTAAATACAGCTATGATATCATCCACATAACGACGATACACAACAGGAGAGAAAGGTAAGTCCTGCCATTTATGTTCTAGATTAGCTAAGAAGACGTTAGCGAGGGGTGGACCCAACGGGCTACCCATACTTACACCATCCACCTGTTGGTATACAGTATCATTCATAAGAAAGCAACCAGACGTGACAAATTTTAATAAGTCTTTAAATACTTTTTCTTCGTACTTCGGTTTATTGGCATTACTAGGTGAGTACACTAATTTAGTTGCAATGTTGATTGCTTCAGTTTCGGGTACGTTGGTAAATAAGTTTTCGACGTCAAAGCTCACAAGGGTGCTATGACGGTTTATTTTATGTTCAACATCATCTAATACACTAATAAAATCATTAGTTGATTTCAACATAAGGTCATCATTGATATGTGGTTTAATTAAATTGTCTAAGTATTTAGCTAATTTATAATTAGCAGCACCAATAGTACTAACTATCGGTCGAACAGGGTAGTTGTTGCTATGTACTTCTACGGTACCATAGATACGTGCTATGTTACTACCAGAAGGCATTATGTCCTTATAAACGCTGTCATCAACTTTATTTTTTACATATTTATTGAGATAGCGAGATAATTTATTTTCCTCCATACAAACAGGATGTTTTTTAATATCATTAAGTACAGGAATTATTTTAAATTTAGAAGAATCACTCAATATCCCATTAAGTTTATGATTATAGTCATCAGCATCTACAAGCACGATACCTTGACCTTTATCAAAAGAACAAATCTTAGATAGTCTATTTAAAGTCATGTGTAACATACGGTTACGTTTACTTTTCAAAGTGTCATTGCAGTTATCTTCGAATTCCTTCAGTGAGTGTATTATATCTAATTTTATTTCTTTGGTCCAGTTAGGATCATTGCGTGGTACGCCACAAATTGATTTTTCTAGTTCATATTTCATTTTATCTAAATCAAGGTGTCTAGGAGCAATAGGATTTTTTAAACCATACCGTAATGCTTCACGTTCAAACAGAGAGAGTGAATGGCTACTAAGGTTAATGATGCAATCCGGGGTTGCAGTCCTTTGTTCAAGCCAAAGTTTACTTAATTTACTACGATGAGATTCTTTTACTTGTAGGAGAGAGTTATTGACATGTTTGTAAATAGCCAATTTTAACGTGAGAATACGAAACCACGATAATTGACTCGAAATGTGACTGGTAAGCTTTTGGAGTTTAAATTTATTGTGTTTCAATTTTTTATTTAAGAATTTTATATGCGATGTGATGGCTAATTTGTTGAATTCATCAACATCATCACTAATTGGTTTAAGTTTAGGTTTAGTGAGAAGAAATTTAGGACACAAGGGAAGAATATCACAATCATTGAAATAGGTGATATCCAATTGTAATTTTTTGACTTTGAGAATGCATTTTTCCAGTTTTCGGAGATCATTCACAGATACATTAAAGTGATTACTTATTCTAAAGTATAGATCAGCAAGATTACTACTTTTTACAAACCACAGTATACAACAAATGACTAGTGAGTATAGACTCATTGTTAGGTAAGTACATTAGCAAAATAGAAAACAATTGTATTTTGCTGAGATGTCTTTCGATTGTTACCAACAATCTTCATCAGAGCCACTAAAGTTAGGTTAACGTGCGGTAGGAAATTATGCAAAAATTAAGTAAAATCAATACAGTAGTATGAAGATGAAGTCGACAACATACGAGGTAAAATAACTTACTGTGTAGGTAAGATCAGCAGGTGAGTTACGGTAAGCCGCTTAACCGAACTTGTAAATACAAAACAGTACAGTGGTAGGACACGGAGCCACAGGAGCTCGGCCAGCAACAAGAGTTCTATGATGCTATGTTACAGTGGAGACCACGCACAAGACAACGAATGTTTAGACGGTGGAGATTTAATCAGTCAATATGTGTTCAATAAGTCACGTGGTTACAATCTGCAACGAAGAAAAGGTTATTTAAATACTACGTATGAACAATTAAACAAAACTATAACAAACAATGAACAACACATAGATGTATTCCATAATTTTCTAAACATTCAACACAGTAACTTGCACTTTACATCAGAAGTGGGTAATAAAGAATTACCTTTTCTGGATGTCCTTCTGAAAATTGATGAGGACAATGTACTTACTAAGATTTATCGTAAACCTACCTTTACAGGTCTTTTACTGAATTTCAATGCTTCATGTCCTCGCAATTGGAAAACACACTACTATTAGGCATGCTTCATCGTGCTTACAATGTATCCACCAATTGGAATCTATTCCATAATGAATGTAGTAAAATTACCAATATCTTAAGTAGAAATGGCTATCCGTTGCAATTAATTCAATCAACAATTAACAAATTTATAAGTCGTAAACTAAACAATTCTTCACGCGTAACAATTGATAATGACTTCAATAAAATAATCAAAATCTCCTTCGTGGGTTATGCATCACAGAAATTTAGTAATAAGTTAGTAAAAATATTTCGTAAACTTAACTTGGAATGCAAGGTTGTTATGACCTCGTTCAAAACTGGAAGATATTTCTCCCTTAAAAGTAAGTTAGGTCCAGACATGCAATCGCGTCTTGTCTATTGCTTTCAATGTCAGGTTGATCCTGATTGCCAATATATTGGCAAAACCAAAAGACGTCTGCATCAACGTAAACTTGAACACTTAAGTGGCAATAGTGCCATTGCAAAACACATAGAACAATGTAACCATTGTTTTCGTAACTACAATGATTGCTTTAAAATCATTTACCATAGAAACTCGGACTTTGAGATTAGTATTGTTGAATCTATAAAAAAATTTAGTAGCAATCCATTGCTTAACCGAACATTAGGTTATAATGGTAGCTCTTATTTCTTAAAGATATTTAACTAACAATACCTATTGTTTAATTGTTCATACGTTGCATTTAAATAACCTTTTCTTCGTTGCAGATTGTAACCACGTGACTTATAGAACACATATTGAATGATTAGATCTCCACCGTCTAAACAAAACCATGTAGTTTGAAAAACATCAATTTGCGCTAGAAGCTAAAATGTGAATTTCACTATCCTTGGTTTTTTATTCGATATTATCTTACAAACTTATGAAAAGTTGCATTAAATGGATTCTTATTTGAATTGCAAATACTGCCAGTGGATCAAAAATTCAAAATTTACCTTTTCAAATGTCTTAAATCGTCGTAAATGTTTTTGCCTTGTCAATTTGAGAAAGACATAGCAATTTTTGAAAAGGCAAAACCATGTAGTTTAGAATTATTGTATATCTATGTACGCATTTGTATTGAATATCTATTCGTAAATGATTTTACCTTGTCAAATTGAGAGGTATATGACTGATTTGAAAAGGCAAAACCATGTAGTTTAGAATTATTGCAAATCATGAACGTATTGGTATTGAATATCTATTCGTAAATGATTTTACCTTGACAAATTGTGGCTACTTTGAAAAAGTAAAAACTATGTAGTTTAGGATGTTGAAGAGGCAAAACCGCGTAGCTGAGATTTATTAAAGTGGGTGATTTATACGAATCCTAAGCTAGCATTGTATGAAAAAGGTGGGTGAAAACATCAATATTATAAGCTAATTCAGTTTTATCGCTCAGCATATTTACATAAAACTGTTCAGTTAAATAGGCCTATTAAACGTTCAACGTATAAGATTATATGAGGTGCTAGATATAGGAAAGATTACCATAGCAAGTAATTCACCTCCCCGATGACATTCGATAGTGATCTATGATTGAACCCAGGACTCTCCATGATATGAAGAAATCCAGCTGTTCAACCAACACGACTATACCACCGTACAAAAGGAAGGTATTATTTATAGAACGGCCCCCTGTGCAAACGTAAATGTCGGACCGTGTCCGGGCCGAAAACAGCAAAGTTCGACTCTTCGGCCACCTTGAGCAGTTTCAATTCAAATGAAGTTTCTATCGTAATTAATATTATCTGTGTTATGATATGATCTGCGAAAGATGTTTTAATATGAAATAAATAGAAATGTTTTTATATCCACGTATTTTTATGAATGTCGGCACAAGTGCGTCATAATTCGGTCAATCGACTTTCGGCAGAACTTCGGCAACACGAAAAACGTAGCTGACTTCGGAACATAGCGATTAATAGCACTGTGGCGGGAATCCTGTATTGGGTACTATATTTAGAAGTCCGTATAAGGCGCTCAGAGAGAAATGCCATCATTTTCTGATGTTTCACGACTATGTATGTACGATAGTTAGTTTTCATGATTATTTATGAACAATGACTTCATTCTAATACATCCCGACCACTATGGTTATCTAATTTATGTTTTTGACCTATTCTAAAAGGGGATTATCATGTTTTCATGATGGCGAGCCTCCCGAATTCGAACATTGCAATGCATTTCTTCTCCGCGCGCTACGTCTATCAGTCAGTTCACGGATTCCTCATGCGGTGTGTGGGTGTGAATCAGCTCGTCGAACAGCTGACGGTGCAGTTTTCTCTATTCATTGAAGATAGTATACACGTTGCCATCCTTTGTTGAAGATTATCACCGCGGATATATGAGTATCTAAATGGAGTTTATATGGTGCGTCAACAATATTAAGACATGTGAGTAGCAAAAAGTCGTACTCGTAAATCAGGTGAATAAACTGCATCAATAGGTAACTTGTATAGTGACAGATTCCAAGCAAACCATTCTAATTGTCCTGAAGTTACAAAATAAAACATGTAGGCCTATTTGATTAAAGAATTAATCGCGTAATTCATTAGGATAGTTGATATGAGATGGAAAGTTCGATCCTTGATATTGAAGCATATTTCCTAAAAACAGGAGTGGTGAATAAACATGAATGTCCTCCATCTTAAAAAATTCAATTCGCTGATTGATGCTTTTCGATAATGTAGTTTGCGAGCAAGCCGTCTGTCGTTTTGTCAGGCCTACGTGTAATATAGTATAATTAGGCAGTGGGATGTTTAATTAGGCCTATTGTACTTGAAAAAGAGTTAAGGCAATTAAAGCATTCTTATAAGCAAACAAAAAAATTGAAAGGAGAAAATTATGTTTCAGTTAATAGTCTCACGGGAGGTTGGCCATTGGTTGAAAAAAAAAACAGAATTTCACTCCCAATTTACGACCTTACATATTGAATAAAACTTCCTGAAATGACACCTGACGTTTCATCGTCTGCCGACTGTGACAAATAATTTTTGCGATTCTCTGCAACTGCTTCCGAATGATTCGGTTTTTTCAGTATTGAGTATGTATTTCTGCTGTTAATCCTTGAAGCATTTCGCTGTAGACTGATGTATGTAATGTTTAAATATGTTGCAAGGAACTTGTCACTGCATCCATATGTTTTGATTTAACCAGCATTGGGTTATTCCCGTGATGAAGTTAGCATGCAGGACGTCGGGTGTCGTTACAAGAAGCTTTATTTAAAATATAAGGTCGTGAATTGGGATTGAAATTTCTTTCTAATATTTAGCCTACACTAGGTGACATGTCACACTCAATCACGCGTAATTCACGCGTGAGATGTCACCTAGTGTACATGGATGAGAATTTTCTGCGGATTTGTATCAGTATAATATCAGTACTAATATATTATAATAGCTCGGCTTTAAGTATTATTCTGTTGGCCTTTTTGGGCTTCCTTGAAATGTGAATTTCCGCCGGGGGACCACGCTCTTCCCTTTTCAACCCTGTTTGGCAACAAGTCGCAAACTTTGAAAATAAGTCACAGGTTCGAATGTTTCACTACATGGTTGGTTTGGATGTGTAAGCATCTTGCGGTAGGCCTACGTTGTTATTTATTTCAGCTAAAGGAGAAATCATTTTAAATTAAATATCAAATTCATCGGACATTCTTCTTTAACGTCATGTTCTCCACCCTGAGAAAATGTGTTGTCGATTTACTCGTGCTGTTGTAAATTATTGGAGTGATGAAATATAAAAATAGTTCAGATTAATTATCACCTTCTTTAATCTTACAATAACTTAATACTCATTTCTGTGTCATATACTTCTCTATTATGTGTCGTTATAGAGCTCTACATGGTTTATGTTTTACATCATTGTTCACATATGTCTGCGTTTTACTATCTTAATTCGCTTGTAATGTACTTTTGTTGGTTTCAGACATCAAAATTTAGGAGCAGAATATAATGAACCTCATCTACGATAGTTTTGGATACCACTGGATATGATTGTTATTATCCATTGTATTCAAGATTTAAACTTGTTTGAGGTACAATCAACCTGAATCCCGATGTCTAAGTTTGCAAAATTGACCTTCAGTGGACTCAATCTAGGTAAGTTTCATCATCTGAGTAGTTGTCATTGCTTATTACATGTGGTTAGGTAAAGGCAAGCCAACGCAGATCTCACGGACTGGATTCGGCCACCACAAATTGACCCGCTACATACGGTCAATACAATACGGGCCGAAGTCGACCAGCCGAACCTGGGCCGACTTAGGGCCGTCCGGACACGTCGCGTTCGGGCCGAAATTGTTCGCCGACTTCGGCCCAGACTTTGGCCGACTTTCCATCTGCACAGGGGGAGGCTTTGTGATTCACATAATAGGCCTATAAGATTATGAAGCATTGGAGATACATTGTTATACGCATCGACCTACGCTTAAGGTATCCATCTAGGTGTAGCTATGGCCTGCTAGCCTAGGCTACATAGTCCCAGCTGCGTGTAGACCTACATAATTGCATCATAGATATCGGTCGGCTTACATCTAAATGTCATCTATAAATATTAGGGCCCAATAATGACACAAAAATTGTTCTGCACTTCGATTTCGAAGATTCCAAGAATTGCAGAACATCCTAAGATCTTGCGAAACTAGTAGAAGCAAAACGAGATCGACAAATGAAATAAATGAGAAAAAAAACAACTAATAAACGCTAAAGTTCAGCGGCATAATACACACCGCAAAAAATAGAATTCATGTCATTGTAAGTCTGACCCAGTTCATAAGCCCCAGGGGGAAATAGGCTACACAGGCCCACGTCAGGCGCGTTAATTTTGGTAGGTCCTACATTAGGTCCTATTAATGATTAATAATAATTAACAACATAAATGATAATTTGAGTAGTATATAGGATTTGTTCATTTATGGTTGATTTTTCTGATTTATGATCATCAATGTAAATTAGATTTTTGTATGAGGGAAGAATTGCGACCCGTAAAATTTAATTTTTGAGTGTCCTATATCCACCACTGCCTCACAACAAAGTCATCGTAAATGACTTTTTTTTCAACGAAAAACGAACCTAATTGCTAAATTAATTCTGCTCAAATGAGTGTTCGTAATAATGATGTTTCAGTATTATGGACAGATGAGTTTAAATGAATAACATAAATGTATGACCTACCATTAACTCCGAGTAGACGTAATTAATTGGATCATTTTAAAGCATTCTGACATCCGAAGTCAAAATTACAAACAGATAATGCATGATCACAAATTAGCAAAATTGTAATGTCCATCTCTGATTGCACTTGTCATTTGATTCCATGTTGAAGTCTTATACGTTCGGGCTTTAATCCTAGGACTTACAATGTAGGTACCAGTAAACCTAGATTTCCCAAGGTGTGATGAATTCCTGAATTTAACTGGTTAATATTACATCAAGTAAGAAACGTACTCGTATAAATTGTATTTCATATTCCAATATATTTGCTTGGTCCTCTATTTGTTTCACATTACTCATTAAATAAAATTGAAAACTTACTCTATGATTGAAATTGAAATCTTACTCTATGAAATGTACCTATCGTTGTACAACGAAGAACTTTTTATACGATGAAATTAAATATCACAAAAACAACATCAAAAATCAATGTCCATGACGGCCGTTAGATCTCCAACCTCAGAGCTGAGCTTCAAAGTTTTCAAAAAATCTCTTCTGTATGGAGGCATTGATGATGAAAGTCGTATCAAATCATCATATTTTTCTTGTGTGACTCCTCTTCTCACGGCCGTTAGATCTCCAACCTCAGAGCTGAGCTTCAAAGTTTTCAAAAAATCTCTTCTGTATGGAGGCATTGATGATGAAAGTCGTATCAAATCATCATATTTTTCTTGTGTGACTCCTCTTCTCACGGCCGTTAGATCTCCAACCTCAGAGCTGAGCTTCAAAGTTTTCAAAAAATCTCTTCTGTATGGAGGCATTGATGATGAAAGTCGTATCAAATCATCATATTTTTCTTGTGTGACTCCTCTTCTTTCTGTTTCTTTTGGTATCTCATCCAGTGGATTTTCTTTACTTTGAATACAGCTCATGATATTGCTTATTGCAGCCTGCTTTAAAAACTTGATCTCCTTAATGTTTTCGTCTAATTCTCGCCAACTACATTTCACAAACATGCTTGTTGAGCCTCGCCTCACCGAAATTTGTCGGCATTTGGAGATTTTGATAGAAAGACGAGATAGGGCTGAAGATTTTATGTTGAACATATCAGCATGGTCCATCACAATTGTTCGCATCCTAGAACGTGAGCTCAAGATTAGGTTATTAATATCATTGAAGTGATAAAGATTTTCTGCGGAGCTCATCTTCTTGAAAATGTTACCATGCACACTGTCGGCTGACATGAATGTGTGTCCGACTTCCAGATACTTTAAGGATATGTCTTCTGCAGCAATTCTGTGATCGTTGACGAGTCGGACCAATGCCTCAATCAAAACTTTATTTTTGTTCTGAGCATTGCAGTTATCTGCGTAGAAGATGATTTGCTTTGCATCTCGGCAACATTGTAAGACAAACAGTAAATAGGCAGAAGCGATGTTGGACGCTTTTCTACCCGACTCGCCCTCATGCCACAAAGCAGATGTGGTGTTTCCAGTAGCGAATGTCGATGCGAACGTCTCATTAAAAACATTCAATTTTCTTCTGAAGAAGGAATCTTTGATTGGCAGTTGAGGTACTTGTATAACCTTCTGCATGTCAACTGAGACGCAAACTATTGCTCCATTTGACTTCTTGGCGACGTCTGAATCGTTCTCCATTTGTTGACGAGATCGCTGACTGTTTTCTTTGTGTTCAATAAATTCACAGTTTTCTGAATCACAGTCATGGACATTAACCTTGTGATTTTCACATATTGTACAGAGATCTGCAGCCGGAGAACTGAACGATATGTTCATTTTTCGAAAGACAATATCAAAATGAACCGTCGAGGAGATAGCCTCATTCTTCTCCTTTTGTCGATCACAAAACTGTCTGAACATGATGCTTTTTGAAAGATGTGAAGGGAGATATTTTCTGTTTGGTGCATGGTTCAACTTGTAGTGCGAAACGGTAGGGTTGAAAGAATTTATAAAATCGGTTATTTGGTTATTGTATGCATCGGAGTATTTGTTGGTTGGCTCATGCTTGCCCCGTTTGCTTGGTGGAGCTCCAACATTTTCATCATAAACGAGATGATCAATGACGTTGTAAATTGTTGTTATGGCTGAATCATTTGACATGCCTAGTGTCCCCAAGAACATCCTCTTGCACACATGCTTTCCAGATAAATAGTAGGAGAATCGCCTTTTGATATTCCTCAGTGGAGCTTGAATCCGCGGTTTCAAATCTCTATTTTCACATTTTACGTTTGCTACGATGAAATTCCTCCTATCCCGATAGTCCGTTTTCCAGAACCGATGGTAGATACTACGACGAGTTCGATCAATGTTCACATAAAATTCTTTGTTCTAAGCATTGTATCGTTGTGGCTGCAGACTTCGTCTTTGAACGGATGGGCGATACGCAAGTCATCACTGGAAAAACTTCTTTTTCGCCGAACTTTAACACCTTTACAAGATGATGACTGTTGATCCGCAATTTCATTTTCATTTAGATATTCCAAAAAGCTATTTGTCAATAAGCATTCATTATCAAATGAAGCATCAGCATCAAACATGGGAGGAGACACATCAGACTGCGGAGGCGGCACGCCATCAGGCCGCGGAGGTGGCACGGCATCAGGCTGCGGAGGTGACAAGGCAACAGGCTGCGGAGGCGGCACGGCATCAGGCTGCGGAGGTGGCACGGCATCAGGCTGCGGAGTCGGAACGGCATCAGGCTGCGGAGGCGGCACGGCATCAGGCTGCGGAGTCGGAACGGCATCAGGCTGCGGAGGTGACAAGGCATCAGGCTGCGGAGGCGGCACGGCATCAGGCTGCGTAGTCGGAACGGCATCAGACTGCAGAGTCGGAACGGCATCAGGCTGCGGAGGCGGCACGGCATCAGGCTGCGGAGTCGGAACGGCATCAGGCTGCGGAGTCGGAACGGCATCAGGCTGCGGAGGCGGCACGGCATCTGACTGCGGAGTCGGAACGGCATCAGGCTGCGGAGTCGGAACGGCATCTGACTGCAAAGGTGACAAGGCATCAGGCTGCGGAGTCGGAACGGCATCAGGCTGCGGAGTCGGAACGGCATCAGGCTGCGGAGGCGGCACGGCATCAGGCTGCGGAGTCGGAACGGCATCAGGCTGCGGAGGCGGCACGGCATCAGACTGCGGAGTCGGAACGGCATCTGACTGCGGAGTCGGAACGGCATCAGGCTGCGGAGGCGGCACAGCATCAGACTGCGGAGTCGGAACGGCATCAGGCTGCGTAGTCGGAACGGCATCAGGCTGCGGAGTCGGAACGGCATCAGGCTGCGGAGTCGGAACGGCATCAGACTGCAGAGTCGGAACGGCATCAGGCTGCGGAGTCGGAACGGCATCAGGCTGCGGAGGCGGCACGGCATCAGGCTGCGGAGTCGGCACAGCATCAGGCTGCGGAGTCGGAACGGCATCTGACTGTGGAGTCAGAACGGCATCAGGCTGCGGAGGCGGCACGGCATCAGGCTGCGGAGTCGGAACGGCATCTGACTGTGGTGGTGACAAGGCAACAGGCTGCGGAGGCGGCACGGCATCAGGCTGCGGAGGCGGCACGGCATCAGGCTGCGGAGTCGGAACGGCATCAGGCTGCGGAGGCGGCACGGCATCAGGCTGCGGAGGCGGCACGGCATCAGGCTGCAGAGGCGACACGTCATCTGACTGTGGTGGTGACAAGGCATCAGGCTGCGGAGGCGGCACGGCAACAGGCTGCGGAGGCGGCACGGCATCAGGCTGCGGAGTCGGAACGGCATCAGGCTGCGGAGTCGGAACGGCATCAGGCTGCGGAGTCGGAACGGCATCAGGCTGCGGAGGCGGCACGGCATCAGGCTGCGGAGTCGGAACGGCATCTGACTGTGGTGGTGACAAGGCATCTGACTGTGGTGGTGACAAGGCAACAGGCTGCGGAGGCGGCACGGCATCAGGCTGCGGAGGCGGCACGGCATCAGGCTGCGGAGGCGGCACGGCATCAGGCTGCGGAGGCGGAACGGCATCTGACTGTGGTGGTGACAAGGCATCAGGCTGCGGAGGTGACAAGGCAACAGGCTGCGGAGGCGGCACGGCATCAGGCTGCGGAGTCGGAACGGCATCAGGCTGCGGAGTCGGAACGGCATCAGGCTGCGGAGTCGGAACGGCATCAGGCTGCGGAGGCGGCACGGCATCAGGCTGCGGAGTCGGAACGGCATCTGACTGTGGTGGTGACAAGGCAACAGGCTGCGGAGGCGGCACGGCATCAGGCTGCGGAGTCGGAACGGCATCAGGCTGCGGAGTCGGAACGGCATCAGGCTGCGGAGTCGGAACGGCATCAGGCTGCGGAGTCGGAACGGCATCAGGCTGCGGAGGCGGCACGGCATCAGGCTGCGGAGTCGGAACGGCATCTGGCTGCGGAGTCGGAACGGCATCAGGCTGCGGAGGCGGCACGGCATCAGGCTGCGGAGGTGGCACGGCATCAGGCTGCGGAGTCGGAACGGCATCAGGCTGCGGAGGCGGCACGGCATCAGGCTGCGGAGGTGGCACGGCATCAGGCTGCGGAGTCGGAACGGCATCAGGCTGCGGAGTCGGAACGGCATCAGGCTGCGGAGTCGGAACGGCATCAGGCTGCGGAGTCGGAACGGCATCAGGCTGCGGAGTCGGAACGGCATCAGGCTGCGGAGTCGGAACGGCATCAGGCTGCGGAGTCGGAACGGCATCAGGCTGCGGAGGCGGCACGGCATCAGGCTGCGGAGTCGGAACGGCATCAGGCTGCGGAGGCGGCACGGCATCAGGCTGCGGAGTCGGAACGGCATCAGGCTGCGGAGTCGGAACGGCATCAGGCTGCGGAGTCGGAACGGCATCAGGCTGCGGAGTCGGAACGGCATCAGGCTGCGGAGTCGGAACGGCATCAGGCTGCGGAGGCGGCACGGCATCAGGCTGCGGAGTCGGAACGGCATCAGGCTGCGGAGGCGGCACGGCATCAGGCTGCGGAGGCGGAACGGCATCAGGCTGCGGAGTCGGAACGGCATCAGGCTGCGGAGTCGGAACGGCATCAGGCTGCGGAGGCGGCACGGCATCAGGCTGCGGAGTCGGAACGGCATCAGGCTGCGGAGTCGGAACGGCATCTGACTGCAGAGTCGGAACGGCATCAGGCTGCGGAGTCGGAACGGCATCAGGCTGCGGAGTCGGAACGGCATCAGGCTGCGGAGTCGGAACGGCATCAGGCTGCGGAGGCGGCACGGCATCAGGCTGCGGAGGCGGCACGGCATCAGGCTGCGGAGTCGGAACGGCATCAGGCTGCGGAGTCGGAACGGCATCAGGCTGCGGAGTCGGAACGGCATCAGACTGCAGAGTCGGAACGGCATCAGACTGCAGAGTCGGAACGGCATCAGGCTGCGGAGGCGGCACGGCATCAGGCTGCGGAGTCGGCACAGCATCAGGCTGCGGAGTCGGCACGGCATCAGGCTGCGGAGTCGGAACGGCATCAGGCTGCGGAGTCGGAACGGCATCAGGCTGCGGAGGCGGCACGGCATCAGGCTGCGGAGTCGGAACGGCATCAGGCTGCGGAGTCGGAACGGCATCAGGCTGCGGAGGCGGCACGGCATCAGGCTGCGGAGGCGGCACGGCATCAGGCTGCGGAGGCGGCACGGCATCAGGCTGCGGAGTCGGAACGGCATCAGGCTGCGGAGGCGGCACGGCATCAGGCTGCGGAGTCGGAACGGCATCAGGCTGCGGAGTCGGAACGGCATCTGACTGCGGAGGCGGCACGGCATCAGGCTGCGAAGGCGGCACGGCATCAGGCTGCGGAGGCGGCACGGCATCAGGCTGCGGAGTCGGAACGGCATCAGGCTGCGTAGTCGGAACGGCATCAGGCTGCGGAGGCGGCACAGCATCAGGCTGCGGAGTCGGAACGGCATCAGGCTGCGGAGTCGGAACGGCATCAGGCTGCGGAGGCGGCACGGCATCAGGCTGCGGAGTCGGCACGGCATCAGGCTGCGGAGTCGGAACGGCATCAGGCTGCGGAGTCGGCACGGCATCAGACTGCGGAGGCGGAACGGCATCAGGCTGCGGAGGCGGCACGGCATCAGGCTGCGGAGTCGGAACGGCATCAGGCTGCGGAGGCGGCACGGCATCTGGCTGCGGAGTCCGAACGGCATTAGGCTGCAGAGGCGACAAGGCAACAGGCTGCAGAGGCGACAAGGCATCAGGCTGCGGAGTCGGAACGGCATCAGACTGCGGAGGCGGAACGGCATCAGGCTGCGGAGTCGGAACGGCATCAGACTGGGGAGTCGGAACGGCATCAGACTGCGGAGTCGCAACGGCATTAGGCTGCGGAGTCGGCACGGCATCAGGCTGCGGAGTCGGAACGGCATCAGGCTGCGGAGTCGCAACGGCATTAGGCTGCGGAGTCGGAACGGCATCAGACTGCGGAGTCGGCACGGCATCAGACTGCGATGTCGGAACGGCATCAGGCTGCGGAGTCGGAACGGCATCAGGCTGCGGAGTCGGAACGGCAACAGGCTGCGGAGTCGGAACGGCAACAGGCTGCGGAGTCGGATCGGCATCAGGCTGCGTAGTCGGAACGGCATCAGCCTGCGGAGTCGGCACGGCATCAGGCTGCGGAGTCGGAACGGCATCAGGCTGCGGAGGCGGAACGGCATCAGGCTGCGGAGGCGGCACGGCATCAGGCTGCGGAGTCGGAACGGCATCAGGCTGCGGAGGCGGCACAGCATCAGACTGCGGAGTCGGCACGGCATCAGGCTGCGGAGGCGGCACGGCATCAGGCTGCGGAGGCGGCACGCCATCAGGCTGCGGAGTCGGAACGGCATCAGGCTGCGGAGTCGGCACGGCATCAGGCTGCGGAGGCGGCACGGCATCAGGCTGCGGAGGCGGCATGGCATCAGACTGCAGAGTCGGAACGGCATCAGGCTGCGGAGTCGGCACGGCATCAGGCTGCGGAGGCGGCACGGCATCAGGCTGCGGAGGCGGAACGGCATCAGGCTGCGGAGTCGGCACGGCATCAGGCTGCGGAGGCGGCACGGCATCAGACTGCGGAGTCGGAACGGCAACAGGCTGCGGAGTCCGAACGGCATCAGACTGCGGTGGTGACAAGGCAACAGGCTGCGGAGGCGGCACGGCATCTGACAGGGGAAACGACAAGGTACCAGGCTGCAGAGGCGACAAGGCAACAGGCTGCAGAGGCTACAAGGCAACAGGCTGCGGAGGCGACAAGGCATCTGACTGCGGAGGCGGCACGGCATCTGGCTGCAGAGTCGGAACGGCATCAGGCTGCGGAGTCCGAACGGGATCAGGCTGCGGAGTCGGAACGGCATCAGGCTGCAGAGTCGGAACGGCATCAGGCTGCGGAGTCGGAACGGCATCAGGCTGCGGAGGCGGCACGGCATCAGGCTGCGGAGTCGGAACGGCATCAGGCTGCGGAGTCGGAACGGCATCAGGCTGCGGAGTCGGCACGGCATCAGGCTGCGGAGGCGGCACGGCATCAGGCTGCGGAGGGGACAAGGCATCAGGCTGCGGAGTCGGAATGGCATCAGGCTGCGGAGTCGGAACGGCATCAGGCTGCGGAGGCGGCACAGCATCAGACTGCGGAGTCGGCACAGCATCAGGCTGCGGATTCGGAACGGCATCAGGCTGCGGAGGCGACAAGACATCTGACTGCGGAGTCGGAACGGCATCTGGCTGCAGAGTCGGAACGGCATCAGGCTGCGGAGTCGGAACGGCATCAGGCTGCGGAGGCGGAACGGCATCAGGCTGCGGAGGCGGCACGGCATCAGACTGCGGAGTCGGCACGGCATCAGGCTGCGGAGTCGGAACGGCATCAGGCTGCGGAGGCGGCACGGCATCTGGCTGCGTAGTCGGAACGGCATCAGACTGCGGAGTCCGAACGGCATCAGGCTGCGGAGTCGGCACGGCATCAGGCTGCGGAGGCGACAAGGCATCAGGCTGCGGAGGCGGCACGGCATCTGGCTGCGGAGTCCGAACGGCATTAGGCTGCAGAGGGGACAAGGCATCAGGCTGCAGAGTCGGAACGGCATCAGGCTGCGGAGGGGACAAGGCATCAGGCTTCGTAGTCGGAATGGCATCAGGCTGCGGAGTCGGAACGGCATCAGGCTGCGGAGGCGGCACAGCATCAGACTGCGGAGTCGGCACGGCATCAGGCTGCGGACGCGGCACGGCATCAGGCTGCGGAGGCGGCACGCCATCAGGCTGCGGAGTCGGAACGGCATCAGGCTGCGGAGTCGGCACGGCATCAGGCTGCGGAGGCGGCACGGCATCAGGCTGCGGAGGCGGAACGGCATCAGGCTGCGGAGGCGGCACGGCATCAGGCTGCGGAGGCGGAACGGCAACAGGCTGCGGAGGCGGCACACCATCAGGCTGCGGAGGCGGCACGGCATCAGACTGCGCCGGTGACAAGGCAACAGGCTGCGGAGGCGGCACGGCATCTGACAGGGGAAACGACAAGGTACCAGGCTGCAGAGGCGACAAGGCAACAGGCTGCAGAGGCTACAAGGCAACAGGCTGCGGAGGCGACACGGCATCAGACTGCGGAGTCGGAACGGCATTAGGCTGCGGAGGCGGAACGGCATCAGGCTGCGGAGTCGGCACGGCATCAGGCTGCGGAGGCGGAACGGCATCAGGCTGCGGAGTCGGCACGGCATCAGGCTGCGGAGTCGGCACGGCATCAGGCTGCGGAGGCGGCACGGCATCAGGCTGCGGAGTCCGAACGGCATTAGGCTGCGGAGGCGGCAGGGCATCAGGCTGCGGAGGCGACAAGGCATCAGGCTGCGGAGGCGGCACGGCATCTGGCTGCGGAGGCGACAAGGCATTAGGCTGCAGAGGCGACAAGGCAACAGGCTGCAGAGGCGACAAGGCATCAGGCTGCGGAGTCGGAACGGCATCAGGCTGCGGAGGCGACAAGGCATCAGGCTGCGGAGTCGGAACGGCATCAGGCTGCGGAGTCGGAACGGCATCAGGCTGCGGAGTCGGAACGGCATCAGGCTGCGGAGTCGGAACGGCATCAGACTGCGGAGTCGGCACGGCATCAGGCTGCGGAGTCGGCACGGCATCAGGCTGCGGAGGCGGCAAGGCATCAGGCTGCGGAGGCGGCACAGCATCAGGCTGCGGAGTCGGCACGGCATCTGGCTGCGGAGGCGGCACGGCATCAGGCTGCGGAGGCGGCACGGCATCAGGCTGCGGAGTCGGAACGGCATCAGGCTGCGGAGTCGGAACGGCATCAGGCTGCGGAGTCGGCACGGCATCAGGCTGCGGAGTCGGCACGGCATCTGGCTGCCGAGGCGGCACGGCATCAGGCTGCGGAGTCGGAACGGCATCAGGCTGCGGAGTCGGAACGGCAACAGGCTGCGGAGTCGGAACGGCATCAGGCTGCGGAGTCGGAACGGCATCAGGCTGCGGAGGCGGCACGGCATCAGGCTGCGGAGTCGGAACGGCAACAGGCTGCGGAGTCGGAACGGCAACAGACTGCGGAGTCGGAACGGCATCAGGCTGCGGAGTCGGAACGGCATCAGGCTGCGGAGGCGGCACGGCATCAGGCTGCGGAGTCGGAACGGCAACAGGCTGCGGAGTCGGAACGGCAACAGACTGCGGAGTCGGAACGGCATCAGGCTGCGGAGTCGGAACGGCATCAGGCTGCGGAGGCGGCACGGCATCAGGCTGCGGAGGGGACAAGGCATCAGGCTGCGGGTCGACAAGGCAACAGGCTTCGTAGTCGGAAGGGCAACAGGCTGCGGAGTCGGAACGGCATCAGGCTGCGGAGTCGGAACGGCGTCAGGCTGCGGAGTCGGCACGGCATCAGGCTGCGGAGGCGGCACGGCATCAGGCTGCGGAGGCGGCACGGCATCAGGCTGCGGAGGCGGCACGGCATCAGGCTGCGGAGGCGGCATGGCATCAGACTGCAGAGTCGGAACGGCATCAGGCTGCGGAGTCGGCACGGCATCAGGCTGCGGAGTCGGAACGGCATCAGGCTGCGGAGTCGGAACGGCATCAGGCTGCGGAGGCGGAACGGCGTCAGGCTGCGGAGTCGGCACGGCATCAGGCTGCGGAGGCGGCACGGCATCAGGCTGCGGAGGCGGCACGGCATCAGGCTGCGGAGGCGGCACGGCATCAGGCTGCGGAGGCGGCATGGCATCAGACTGCAGAGTCGGAACGGCATCAGGCTGCGGAGTCGGCACGGCATCAGGCTGCGGAGTCGGAACGGCATCAGGCTGCGGAGTCGGAACGGCATCAGGCTGCGGAGGCGGCACGGCATCTGGCTGCGTAGTCGGAACGGCATCAGACTGCGGAGTCCGAACGGCATCAGGCTGCGGAGTCGGCACGGCATCAGGCTGCGGAGGCGACAAGGCATCAGGCTGCGGAGGCGGCACGGCATCTGGCTGCGGAGTCCGAACGGCATTAGGCTGCAGAGGGGACAAGGCATCAGGCTGCAGAGTCGGAACGGCATCAGGCTGCGGAGGGGACAAGGCATCAGGCTGCGGAGTCGGAAATGGCATCAGGCTGCGGAGTCGGAACGGCATCAGGCTGCGGAGGCGGCACAGCATCAGACTGCGGAGTCGGCACGGCATCAGGCTGCGGACGCGGCACGGCATCAGGCTGCGGAGGCGGCACGCCATCAGGCTGCGGAGTCGGAACGGCATCAGGCTGCGGAGTCGGCACGGCATCAGGCTGCGGAGGCGGCACGGCATCAGGCTGCGGAGGCGGAACGGCATCAGGCTGCGGAGGCGGCACGGCATCAGGCTGCGGAGGCGGAACGGCAACAGGCTGCGGAGGCGGCACACCATCAGGCTGCGGAGGCGGCACGGCATCAGACTGCGCCGGTGACAAGGCAACAGGCTGCGGAGGCGGCACGGCATCTGACAGGGGAAACGACAAGGTACCAGGCTGCAGAGGCGACAAGGCAACAGGCTGCAGAGGCTACAAGGCAACAGGCTGCGGAGGCGACACGGCATCAGACTGCGGAGTCGGAACGGCATTAGGCTGCGGAGGCGGAACGGCATCAGGCTGCGGAGTCGGCACGGCATCAGGCTGCGGAGGCGGAACGGCATCAGGCTGCGGAGTCGGCACGGCATCAGGCTGCGGAGTCGGCACGGCATCAGGCTGCGGAGGCGGCACGGCATCAGGCTGCGGAGTCCGAACGGCATTAGGCTGCGGAGGCGGCAGGGCATCAGGCTGCGGAGGCGACAAGGCATCAGGCTGCGGAGGCGGCACGGCATCTGGCTGCGGAGGCGACAAGGCATTAGGCTGCAGAGGCGACAAGGCAACAGGCTGCAGAGGCGACAAGGCATCAGGCTGCGGAGTCGGAACGGCATCAGGCTGCGGAGGCGACAAGGCATCAGGCTGCGGAGTCGGAACGGCATCAGGCTGCGGAGTCGGAACGGCATCAGGCTGCGGAGTCGGAACGGCATCAGGCTGCGGAGTCGGAACGGCATCAGACTGCGGAGTCGGCACGGCATCAGGCTGCGGAGTCGGCACGGCATCAGGCTGCGGAGGCGGCAAGGCATCAGGCTGCGGAGGCGGCACAGCATCAGGCTGCGGAGTCGGCACGGCATCTGGCTGCGGAGGCGGCACGGCATCAGGCTGCGGAGGCGGCACGGCATCAGGCTGCGGAGTCGGAACGGCATCAGGCTGCGGAGTCGGAACGGCATCAGGCTGCGGAGTCGGCACGGCATCAGGCTGCGGAGTCGGCACGGCATCTGGCTGCCGAGGCGGCACGGCATCAGCTGCGGAGTCGGAACGGCATCAGGCTGCGGAGTCGGAACGGCAACAGGCTGCGGAGTCGGAACGGCATCAGGCTGCGGAGTCGGAACGGCATCAGGCTGCGGAGGCGGCACGGCATCAGGCTGCGGAGTCGGAACGGCAACAGGCTGCGGAGTCGGAACGGCAACAGACTGCGGAGTCGGAACGGCATCAGGCTGCGGAGTCGGAACGGCATCAGGCTGCGGAGGCGGCACGGCATCAGGCTGCGGAGTCGGAACGGCAACAGGCTGCGGAGTCGGAACGGCAACAGACTGCGGAGTCGGAACGGCATCAGGCTGCGGAGTCGGAACGGCATCAGGCTGCGGAGGCGGCACGGCATCAGGCTGCGGAGGGGACAAGGCATCAGGCTGCGGGGTCGACAAGGCAACAGGCTTCGTAGTCGGAATGGCATCAGGCTGCGGAGTCGGAACGGCATCAGGCTGCGGAGTCGGAACGGCGTCAGGCTGCGGAGTCGGCACGGCATCAGGCTGCGGAGGCGGCACGGCATCAGGCTGCGGAGGCGGCACGGCATCAGGCTGCGGAGGCGGCACGGCATCAGGCTGCGGAGGCGGCATGGCATCAGACTGCAGAGTCGGAACGGCATCAGGCTGCGGAGTCGGCACGGCATCAGGCTGCGGAGTCGGAACGGCATCAGGCTGCGGAGTCGGAACGGCATCAGGCTGCGGAGGCGGAACGGCGTCAGGCTGCGGAGTCGGCACGGCATCAGGCTGCGGAGGCGGCACGGCATCAGGCTGCGGAGGCGGCACGGCATCAGGCTGCGGAGGCGGCACGGCATCAGGCTGCGGAGGCGGCATGGCATCAGACTGCAGAGTCGGAACGGCATCAGGCTGCGGAGTCGGCACGGCATCAGGCTGCGGAGTCGGAACGGCATCAGGCTGCGGAGTCGGAACGGCATCAGGCTGCGGAGTCGGAACGGCATCAGACTGCGGAGTCGGAACGGCATCAGACTGCGGAGTCGGAACGGCATCAGGCTGCGGAGGCGGCACGGCATCAGGCTGCGGAGTCGGAACGGCATCAGGCTGCGGAGTCGGAACGGCATCAGGCTGCGGAGGCGGAACGGCATCAGGCTGCGGAGGCGGAACGGCATCAGGCTGCGGAGTCGGCACGGCATCAGGCTGCGGAGTCGGAACGGCATCAGGCTGCGGAGGCGGAACGGCATCAGGCTGCGGAGGCGGCACGGCATCAGGCTGCGGAGTCGGAACGGCATCAGGCTGCGGAGGCGGAACGGCATCAGGCTGCAGAGTCGGAACGGCATCAGGCTGCGGAGGCGGCACGGCATCAGGCTGCGTAGTCGGAACGGCATCAGGCTGCGGAGTCGGCACGGCATCACACTGCGGAGGGGACACGGCATCAGGCTGCGGAGGCGGCACGCCATCAGGCTGCGCAGTCGGAACGGCATCAGGCTGCGGAGTCGGAACGGCATCAGGCTGGGGAGGCGGCACGGCATCAGGCTGCGGAGGCGGCACGGCATCAGGCTGCGGAGTCGGCACGGCATCAGGCTGCGGAGTCGGCACGGCATCAGGCTGCGGAGGCGGCACGCCATCAGGCTGCGCAGTCGGAACGGCATCAGGCTGCGGAGTCGGAACGGCATCAGGCTGCGGAGGCGGCACGGCATCAGGCTGCGGAGTCGGAACGGCATCAGGCTGCGGAGGCGGCACGGCATCAGGCTGCGGAGGGGACAAGGCAACAGGCTGCGGAGTCGGAACGGCATCAGGCTGCGGAGGGGACAAGGCAACAGGCTGCGGAGTCGGAACGGCATCAGGCTGCGGAGGCGGCACGGCATCTGACTGCGGAGTCGGAACGGCATCAGACTGCGGAGTCGGAACGGCATCAGGCTGCGGAGGGGGCACGGCATCAGGCTGCGGAGTCGGCACGGCATCAGGCTGCGGAGGCGGCACGGCATCAGGCTGCGGAGTCGGCACGGCATCAGGCTGCGGAGTCGGAACGGCATCAGGCTGCAGAGGCGACAAGGCAACAGGCTGCGGAGGCGACAAGGCATCAGGCTGCGGAGGCGGCACGGCATCTGGCTGCGGAGTCCGAACGGCATTAGGCTGCGGAGGCGGCACGGCATCTGGCTGCGTAGTCGGAACGGCATCTGGCTGCGGAGGCGGCACGGCATCAGGCTGCGGAGGCGGCACAGCATCAGGCTGCGTAGTCGGCACGCCATCAGGCTGCGGAGGCGACAAGGCATCAGGCTGCGGAGGCGGCACGGCATCAGATTGCGTTGTCGGAACGCCATCAGGCTGCGGAGGCGGAACGGCATCTGGCTGCGTGGTCGGAACGGCATCAGGCTGCGGAGGCGGCACAGCATCAGGCTGCGTAGTCGGCACGCCATCAGGCTGCGGAGGCGACAAGGCAACAGGCTCGGGAGGCGACAAGGCAACAGGCTGCGGAGGCGACAAGGCATCAGGCTGCGGAGGCGGCACGGCATCTGGCTGCGGAGTCGGAACGGCATCAGGCTGCGGAGGCGACAAGGCATCAGGCTGCGGAGGCGGCACGGCATCAGGCTGCGGAGTCGGAACGGCATCAGGCTGCGGAGGCTACAAGGCATCAGGCTGCGGAGTCGGAACGGCATCAGGCTGCGGAGGCGGCACGGCATCAGGCTGCGGAGTCGGAACGGCATCAGGCTGCGGAGTCGGCACGGCATCAGGCTGCGGAGTCGGAACGGCATCAGGCTGCGGAGGCGGCACGGCATCAGGCTGCGGGGGCGGAACGGCATCAGGCTGCGGAGTCGGCACAGCATCAGGCTGCGGAGTCGGAACGGCATTAGGCTGCGGAGGCGGAACGGCATCAGGCTGCGGAGTCGAAACGGCATCAGGCTGCGGAGGCGGCACGGCATCAGGCTGCGGAGGCGACAAGGCAACAGGCTGCCGAGGCGGAACGGTATCAGGCTGCCGAGTCGGCACGGCATCAGGCTGCGGAGTCGGAACGGCATCAGGCTGCGGAGTCGGAACGGCATCAGGCTGCGGAGGCGGAACGGCAACAGGCTGCGGAGGCGGAACGGCATCAGGCTGCGGAGTCGGAACGGCATCAGGCTGCGGAGGCGGCACGGCATCAGGCTGCGGAGTCGGAACGGCATCAGGCTGCGGAGGCGGAACGGCAACAGGCTGCGGAAGCGGCACGGCATCAGGCTGCGGAGTCGGAACGGCAACAGGCTGCGGAGGCGACAAGGCATCAGGCTGCGGAGTCGGAACGGCATCAGGCTGCGGAGGCGGCACGGCATCAGGCTGCGGAGTCGGAACGGCTTCAGGCTGCGGAGTCGGAACGGCATCAGGCTGCGGAGTCGGAACGGCATCAGGCTGCGGAGGCGGCACGGCATCAGGCTGCGGAGGCGGCACGGCATCAGACTGCGGAGTCGGAACGGCATCAGGCTGCGGAGGCGGCACGGCATCAGGCTGCGGAGGCGGCACGGCATCAGGCTGCGGAGGCGACAAGGCATCAGGCTGCGGAGTCGGAACGGCAACAGGCTGCGGAGGCGGCACGGCATCAGGCTGCGGAGGCGGCACGGCATCAGGCTGCGGAGGCGGCACGGCATCAGGCTGCGGAGGCGGCACGGCATCAGGCTGCGGAGGCTACAAGGCATCAGGCTGCGGAGTCGGAACGGCATCAGGCTGCGGAGTCGGAACGGCATCAGGCTGCAGAGTCGGAACGGCATCAGACTGCAGAGTCGGAACGGCAACAGGCTGCGGAAGCGGCACGGCATCAGGCTGCGGAGGCGGCACGGCATCAGGCTGCGGAGGCCGCACGGCATCAGGCTGCGGAGGCGACAAGGCATCAGGCTGCGGAGTCGGAACGGCATCAGGCTGCGGAGTCGGAACGGCATCAGGCTGCGGAGTCGGAACGGCTTCAGGCTGCGGAGTCGGCACGGCATCAGTCTGCGGAGTCGAAACGGCATCAGGCTGCGTAGTCGGAACGGCAACAGGCTGCGGAGGCGACAAGGCATCAGGCTGCGGAGTCGGAACGGCAACAGGCTGCGGAGGCGGCACGGCATCAGGCTGCGGAGGCGGCACGGCATCATGCTGCGGAGGCGGCACGGCATCAGACTGCGGAGTCGGAACGGCATCACACTGCGGAGTCGGAACGGCATCAGGCTGCGCAGTCGGAACGGCATCAGACTGCGGAGTCGGAACGGCATCAGGCTGCGGAGTGGGAACGGCATGAGGCTGCGGAGGCGGCACGGCATCAGACTGCGGAGTCGGAACGGCAACAGGCTGCGGAGGCGGCACGGCATCAGGCTGCGGAGTGGGAACGGCATCTGACTGCGGAGTCGGAACGGCATCAGGCTGCGGAGGCGGCACGGCATCAGGCTGCGGAGGCGGCACGGCATCAGGCTGCGGAGGTGGCACGGCATCAGGCTGCGGAGGCGGAACGGCATCAGGTTGCGCAGTCGGAACGGCATCAGACTGCGGAGTCGGAACGGCATCAGGCTGCGGAGGCGGCACGGCATCAGGCTGCGGAGGCGGCACGGCATCAGGCTGCGGAGTGGGAACGGCATCTGACTGCGGAGTCGGAACGGTATCACACTGCGGAGTCGGAACGGCAACAGGCTGCGGAGGCGGCACGGCATCAGGCTGCGGAGTCGGAACGGCAACAGGCTGCGGAGGCGACAAGGCATCAGGCTGCGGAGGCGGCACGGCATCAGGCTGCGGAGGCGGCACGCCATCAGGCTGCGGAGGTGACAAGGCAACAGGCTGCAGAGGCGACAAGGCAACAGGCTGCGGAGGCGACAAGGCATCTGACTGCGGAGGCGGCACGGCATCTGGCTGCAGAGTCGGAACGGCATCAGGCTGCGGAGGCGGCACGGCATCAGACTGCGGAGGCGGCACGCCATCAGGCTGCGGAGGTGACAAGGCAACAGGCTGCGGAGGTGGCACGGCATCTGACAAGGGAAACGACAAGGCAACAGGCTGAAGAGGCGACAAGGCAACAGGCTGCGGAGGCGGCACGGCATCAGGCTGCGGAGGCGGCACGGCATCAGGCTGCGGAGTCGGAACGGCATCAGGCTGCGGAGGCGGCACGGCATCAGGCTGCGGAGTCGGAACGGCATCAGGCTGCGGAGGCGGCACGGCATCAGGCTGCGGAGTCGGAACGGCATCAGGCTGTGGAGGCGGAACGGCATCAGGCTGCGGAGTCGGCACGGCATCAGGCTGCGGAGTCGGAACGGCATCAGGCTGCGGAGTCGGAACGGCATCAGGCTGCGGAGTCGGAACGGCATCAGGCTGCGGAGGCGACAAGGCATCAGGCTGCGGAGGCGGCACGGCATTAGGCTGCGGAGGCGGCACGGCATCAGGCTGCGGAGGGGACAAGGCATCAGGCTGCGGAGTTCGAACGGCATCAGGCTGCGGAGTCGGAACGGCATCAGGCTGCGGAGTCGGAACGGCATCAGACTGCGGAGGCGGCACGGCATCAGGCTGCGGAGGCGACAAGGCATCAGGCTGCGGAGGCGGCACGGCATTAGGCTGCGGAGGCGGCACGGCATCAGGCTGCGGAGTCGGCACGGCATCAGGCTGCGGAGTCGGCACGGCATCAGGCTGCGGAGGGGACAAGGCATCAGGCTGCGGAGGCGACAAGGCATCAGGCTGCGTAGTCGGCACGGCATCAGGCTGCGGAGGCGGAACGGCATCAGGCTGCGGAGTCGGAACGGCATCAGGCTGCGGAGGCGGCACGGCATCAGGCTGCGGAGGCGGCACGCCATCAGGCTGCGGAGGCGGCACGGCATCAGGCTGCGGAGTCGGAACGGCATCAGGCTGCGGAGTCGGAACGGCATCAGGCTGCAGAGTCGGAACGGCATCAGGCTGCGGAGGCGGCACGGCATCAGGCTGCGGAGTCGGAACGGCATCAGGCTGCGGAGTCGGAACGGCATCAGGCTGCAGAGTCGGAACGGCATCAGGCTGCGGAGTCGGAACGGCATCAGGCTGCGGAGTCGGAACGGCATCAGGCTGCGGAGTCGGCACGGCATCAGGCTGCGGAGTCGGAACGGCATCAGGCTGCGGAGTCGGAACGGCATCAGACTGCGGAGTCGGAACGGCATCAGGCTGCGGAGGCGGCACGGCATCAGACTGCGGAGGCGGAACGGCATCAGGCTGCAGAGTCGGCACGGCATCAGGCTGCGGAGGCGGAACGGCATCAGGCTGCGGAGGGGACAAGGCATCAGGCTCCGGAGGCGGCACGGCATCAGGCTGCGCAGTCGGCACGGCATCAGGCTGCGGAGTCGGAACGGCATCAGGCTGCGGAGGGGACAAGGCATCAGGCTGCGGAGGCGACAAGGCATCAGGCTGCGTAGTCGGAACGGCATCAGGCTGCGGAGGCGGCACGGCATCAGGCTGCGGAGTCGGAACGGCATCAGGCTGCGGAGGCGGAACGGCATCAGACTGCGGAGTCGGCACGGCATCAGGCTGCGGAGTCGGCACAGCATCAGGCTGCGGAGTCGGAACGGCATCAGGCTGCGGAGTCGGAACGGCAACAGGCTGCGGAGGCGACAAGGCATCAGGCTGCGGAGGCGGCACGGCATCAGGCTGCGGAGGCGGCACGCCATCAGGCTGCGGAGGTGACAAGGCAACAGGCTGCAGAGGCGACAAGGCAACAGGCTGCGGAGGCGACAAGGCATCTGACTGCGGAGGCGGCACGGCATCTGGCTGCAGAGTCGGAACGGCATCAGGCTGCGGAGGCGGCACGGCATCAGACTGCGGAGGCGGCACGCCATCAGGCTGCGGAGGTGACAAGGCAACAGGCTGCGGAGGTGGCACGGCATCTGACAAGGGAAACGACAAGGCAACAGGCTGCAGAGGCGACAAGGCAACAGGCTGCGGAGGCGACAAGGCATCTGACTGCGGAGTCGGCACGGCATCTGGCTGCAGAGTCGGAACGGCATCAGGCTGCGGAGGCGGCACGGCATCAGGCTGCGGAGTCGGAACGGCATCAGGCTGTGGAGGCGACAAGGCATCTGACTGCGGAGTCGGCACGGCATCTGGCTGCAGAGTCGGCACGGCATCAGGCTGCGGAGGCGGAACGGCATCAGGCTGTGGAGGCGGCACGGCATCAGGCTGCGGAGTCGGAACGGCATCAGGCTGCGGAGTCGGCACGGCATCAGGCTGCGGAGGCGGCACGGCATCAGGCTGCGGAGTCGGCACGGCATCAGGCTGCGGAGTCGGAACGGCATCAGGCTGCGGAGTCGGAACGGCATCAGGCTGCGGAGGCGGAACGGCATCAGGCTGCGGAGTCGGCACGGCATCAGGCTGCGGAGTCGGAACGGCATCAGGCTGCGGAGTCGGAACGGCATCAGGCTGCGGAGTCGGAACGGCATCAGGCTGCGGAGGCGACAAGGCATCAGGCTGCGGAGGCGGCACGGCATCAGGCTGCGGAGGCGGCAAGGCATCAGGCTGCGGGGTCGGAACGGCATCAGACTGCGGAGGCGGCACGGCATCAGGCTGCGGAGGGGACAAGGCATCAGGCTGCGGAGTCGGAACGGCATCAGGCTGCGGAGTCGGAACGGCATCAGGCTGCGGAGTCGGAACGGCATCAGACTGCGGAGGTGGCACGGCATCAGGCTGCGGAGGCGACAAGGCATCAGGCTGCGGAGGCGGCACGGCATCAGGCTGCGGAGGCGGCACGGCATCAGGCTGCGGAGTCGGCACGGCATCAGGCTGCGGAGTCGGCACGGCATCAGGCTGCGGAGGGGACAAGGCATCAGGCTGCGGAGGCGACAAGGCATCAGGCTGCGTAGTCGGCACGGCATCAGGCTGCGGAGGCGGAACGGCATCAGGCTGCGGAGTCGGAACGGCATCAGGCTGCGGAGGCGGCACGGCATCAGGCTGCGGAGTCGGCACGGCATCAGGCTGCGGAGTCGGAACGGCATCAGGCTGCGGAGTCGGAACGGCATCAGACTGCGGAGTCGGAACGGCATCAGGCTGCGGAGGCGGCACGGCATCAGGCTGCGGAGGCGGCACGGCATCAGACTGCGGAGGCGGAACGGCATCAGGCTGCAGAGTCGGCACGGCATCTGACTGCGGAGGCGGCACGGCATCAGGCTGCGGAGGCGGCACACCATCAGGCTGCGTAGTCGGCACAGCATCAGGCTGCGGAGGCGGCACAGCATCAGGCTGCGGAGTCGGAACGGCATCAGGCTGCGGAGTCGGAACGGCATCAGGCTGCGGAGTCGGAACGGCATCAGGCTGCGGAGTCGGAACGGCATCAGGCTGCGTAGTCGGCACTCCATCAGGCTGCGGAGGCGGAACGGCATCAGACTGCGGAGGCGGCACACCATCAGGCTGCGTAGTCGGCACAGCATCAGGCTGCGGAGGTGACAAGGCATCAGGCTGCAGAGGCGACAAGGCATCAGACTGCGGAGTCCGAACGGCATCAGGCTGCGGAGGCGGCACGGCATCAGGCTGCGGAGGCGGCACGGCATCAGGCTGCGGAGTCGGAACGGCATCAGGCTGCGGAGTCGGAACGGCATCAGGCTGCGGAGGCGGCACGGCATCAGGCTGCGGAGGGGGCACGGCATCAGGCTGCGGAGGGGGCACGGCATCTGACTGCGGAGTCGGAACGGCATCAGGCTGCGGAGTCGGAACGGCATCAGGCTGCGTAGTCGGAACGGCATCAGGCTGCGGAGTCGGCACGGCATCAGGCTGCGGAGTCGGAACGGCATCAGGCTGCGTAGTCGGAACGGCATCAGGCTGCGGAGGCGGCACGGCATCAGGATGCGGAGTCGGAACGGCATCAGACTGCGGAGTCGGAACGGCATTAGGCTGCGGAGGCGGCACGGCATCAGGCTGCGGAGGCGGCGCGGCATCAGGCTGCGGAGGCGGCACGGCATCAGACTGCGGAGTCGGAACGGCATCAGGCTGCGGAGTCGGCACTATTTCAATATTTACATATACATAATAATCAGTAAATCTTAAGTTATTGCGGATATCTGACAACAAAAAGCTTCCTCATTACTTAAGTTTAACCTTGAGATTTGTAAAATCTTTTACTTGAAATTGTTGACTTTTGCCGGAGAAATTAAATCAAAATTTTTAATAGAAAATTGATCAGGCATTGAAATAAAGGCATTTAGATGTCAGATTTCTATGGTTACACATTGCTGACTTTAACATTTTCACGGTTCGCGAAAGAAACTTTTTTTCTCCGTTGGCGGTTAACATAAGTTAATGGAAATTGCAGAGAAAAACGGCTGGGTATTCTAAATCTATAGCCGAAATTGCATTTAAATCAGTTTAATAAGAGCAAAGTGATAAAACGATTTAGTTATAATCGTTTAGTTTCCGTTACGTTTTGGGAGACCCAGTATATAAAATACATAAAAACAATTGAATTGAATAAGGGTGACTCATATAGGCTACCGAATTATTCTAATGACCGCAACATGTGCTTAGATTGGTCATTCTAACTTTTGTAGATACGTGTATGCATACAAAATGCTACTGCCGCATCATGCGATGATAGCAATATCAAAATACCAAATGGAATTGTTTATGTGTACTTCTCAATTGCATGTACAAATAGGATGTCAATATCCAATACATGTAAGCTAAGTAGTATGATATTCCAGTTTCCTTTTCTTATGTTTGTCTCATCAAAGTTCCCCATCAAAAGTTTTACGGTAGAGAGTTTCAATATTATCATTTAAAAACCCGTAATCATATTTTCAACTCACTTCGATATTTTTCGATGGGTGCTTTATGACGCTCCGTCTTCAGCAGCGCTGTATTTAGCATTTTCATCATCAATTGCATTATAAATTCATCAGCAATTGGATTCCATTGCATTCATTACACTATTGAAGCTATAATTCAAACCGTGCGTAACCATGGTATTTATTTGCCAATATCGACAGAGGAGTTGGAAAAGATTTTGAATCTCTGCACTGAGAATGTGCCATTTATTTTAAACGAGAGGAATTATCGTCAAGTGGATGGCCTCTGTATGGGCTGTCCCCTGAGTTGCAGGATGAGCAACATATTTATGGGATACATGGAGAGTCAATAGCTTGACCTTATTTCTGAAAACTGCGAATTTTATACTCGCTTTGTGGATGACACATTCATACTGGCAAAAGATTTTTCTCGCATAGAGAAAGTGTTGAGAGTCTTCAACAGTTTCCATCCAAACATAAAGGTAACTTTGGAAACAGAAGCAAGTGATCAGTTGGCCTTTTTGGATGAATTGGTCCAACGTTGGGTAGGAGGTGAAATCCGAACATCAGTCTATCGCAAGGAAACTTGGACGGGGCTTTACGCACATTTTCGGAGTTTCGTGCCACTGCACTACAAAATTGGCCTGGTGAAGTGTCTGTTTCACAGAGCAAGGATGATTTGCTCAAGCGATATGATCGACAAAAGAGGTTCAATTCTTGCGCAAGACACTCTGTCAAAATGGTTACCCTGCAAATTTCGTGGATTATGAAAGCCAAAGATAAAGAGGTCACAGAAGGTCCAGATAAGAGGAAGGTATACATCAAAATCCCTTTTCTCGGTGAGCAATCAGCTAATCACAAGAAGAGAATTAAAATGGCAATCAATAATGCATTCAATGCAGCTGACATCATGGTGATGTTCTCCACTACGCCTGCTCTGTGAAAGTCGCTCAAGGACCCCGTTCAGATGCCTGCCACCTCAAACGTCATTTACAGACTTTGCTGTAGTTGCGGTGACAACTATATTGGTAGGACGAAACGGAGACTGGGCGACCGAATAAAGGAGCATGTACCAAAATGGTATTTGGACAATAAAAGAAAGCCAGGTACCTCAGCCATCACAAGACACATCCTTACCTGCGCAAATCCGCATGCAGATCCTCGAAATGGATTTAAAATTGTCAAACGGGTGAGATCTGTCACAGAACTGAAGGTCTTGGAGGCTCTTTTCATTAAGAGAGAAAAGCCTGCACTGTGTGTGCAAAAGGAACACGCAATCTCGCTGAGTCTGGATTTTTAGTTTTATGCAGATTTTTGCGTTTTGTCTTGCTACTTACGTTTTTACTACTTATTTGATTCTTAGACAGTCATGTTCTTATTGTTAATGCATTGAAAGGTTGTCGAAATATCCATGCCAGTCGTGCATAATTCTTTTGGTGATCCAAATGCTGGACATGTACCGACATGAATTTTCGTCAATTCTTAAATTAAATCACTTTGTAAAATTCTGTCATTGCCGAAAAACGTTTGGAAACAATTATTGGTTTTCAATTTCATTTGCTGAAATATAGTTATTCAACTCAATGGAATTTGAAATCCATTGTCGTAGGTTGAAACCAGCTTCACGGAAAATTGCACGTGAAGTTTCAAACAAATGTTTAGCAGTTTCAACGGAACTGCTACCGGTAGTAAGATTATCAACATACATGTTGTTCTTTAATTGTTCTGTTAGATCTGGATGTAATTCGGCATATTTATCGAAGTGTATCTTGATAACAAGCTCTAATACTGTTGGCGAACAATTCAAGCCAAACACTAAGGGAGTATGTCGATAAACTTCTCGATATGGGCTATGATAGCTATCTTATTTGTTCGAAATCGAGTCAATAAGAGAGGAATCTGAGGTAAGCTCGAAGGACCCTGCTCTAAACAGTCATTCAAAGATAATTATGAATTATTATTAATTCTCAAAGTCCTTTATATTGCTTTTGAGATGCGTTGAAAACAATGCTGATCGGAGTTGACATTGATTCCGGTCTTAAAACAGCCAAATGAGGCAAGTAATGTATAACATTACTATTAGTTTCATTTGATTCGATGTCTGACTGGAGATTGGTGCTAGTAGCTAATTCGATGATACTTCTTTCTAATTGATTTTTCAAGACATCATCATATTCTATGATAAGTTTGGGACTTGTTCTCAAACGTTTAATGCACGAATGAAGTACACTGTAAATCGCTCAATACCAATCACATGCGAAGGATGCACACCAAAATATTTTTTTGGTATATTTCTGTATGATCTTGGTATATATTTGTATGCTTTTCGCATGTTATTTCAAGTGTGGTATGCTCTACATACTAAAGCCATACCAGCACAATGTTAAAAGAAAGCATCAATCATGTCCAAAGTATGTTGATTTAAGGCTTTTTGTCAATAAAGATCACACTGATGCTACTACTGCTTTGTAAGTAGTGAGATAATGACTTTTTATAGTCAAACTAACAATACTGAATTCGATTTTAATACATGTCAGTCCGAGGCATTTCATAAATAATCAATAAGTATTTGACCATCAACAATTATGCATTATGTAATTTTGGAACTAAGCATATTATCAATCCAAAATAAAGACACATTATAATTCATGAACGCAAAAATAGTTATGTTTGAGATATATAAGTTAACATGTTTGCTGAAAAGTTATCGTTTTTTTGAAATGATGTTTATCAAGTTAGTTCAAGGAAATGAGTTAATTATGAGTCTTGTGAATGCTATAAGACAAGTTGCAAAGATAACATGCGGCTTAAATTCCACAACAAATGTAATCTAGTTAAATACCACACTTTCACAAAGAAATATTCACGGCTGGTATTACTGGAAAAAAGTTATTTGTAAGTAGTATGTAGTATAACACATTTTTTGCCATATGACATAAAGCTATTCATACGAAAGACATACGAAACACATACCAATTTGCATCGGGTCTCGTATATAAAACATACCAAGAATTCGTATTTCAACGTAAAACAGCCAATCACAGTTAGCATAGTTCGTATCGCTTACATACCAATCACATACGAAAGTAAATGGCCATTCGTATGAAAAACATACCAGATTTCTTTATATATACCAGAATCTCGTATTAAATGTTGGTTTCAAATTGTATGTAAACTTGGTATGTGTTTGTATGTAATTTTCGTATCCAGCGATTTACAGTGTATTCTTTGAGCTATAAAGAAATTATTTGACAATACTTTTTGTATAACTGACTTTTTATTTTCCATGGCAAGTTTATGTAATAATTACCGTCTTTAAAATTGACATTTGTCAAGAAAGTGTTATTATCTTCTTCTGGCAATATACCAAGGTTATGAAGAGTCCAAAATGTTTGTAATTCACTGTTAAGACTTTTCACCGTATAATCTGAATGATTAAAAAGTGCTAATTCAGCATTTGTCTCTCTAGCAATATTGTTCAAATTGTGACACAGTTTACCACACACTAACCATCCCAACCTACTTTTCATAGCTACTGGTCCATAAAATCTTCGAATCCATTCATCTAATACGATATCGTAGAACTGATCTGAACCAATCAAGACTCCCACTTGAAGATTGTCATCGTCGACTCCAAATTCGTCGGCTAAGTCTAAACCCAATAGATGTGGCTAGCAATCAATTTTGACACTGTTATTATAATTGCAAATGTAGGGGACAGCGCAACCATTTAGATTTATTATATCATTTGAATTCCTTTTCCTTAATTGGAATGATATTTTATATGAGTCAGTTTTTTGACTCTTTCTATTCGCAAATACATTCACATTTAATTATTCTGATTGCTCTCGTCTCAGTCCTAGTATTTCGCAAAGATCTTTTCTAATGTAGGTTTTATTACTTGCTGTATCTAAAATGAGACGAAATAGCATTTCTTTACCATTGATACCGCAGACATGAGCCTTTGCAGTTGGCAATGCAACGCTATCTGGAGTGGATAAACATGCCGTAAAACTAGGATTAATAACTGAGGAAACGGCCATGCTGGTATCTTCATTTGTTATTTCTTGTATATTAGACTTTTGTGGCTTATCAAAGTTTAGCAATAAATGATTGAATCTCGGACATATACTTGGATGATGAAACTTAGAGCGACAATTAGAACATTCTTTTTTAACTCTGCAAGCTGATATTGAATGATTGCGTCTTATACAGGAAAAGCAAAGATTTTCGCTTTTTATGTGATCAACACGTTGTTGAAGTGTGGGGAATTTTTCGCATTTCACGGAAGGGTGCAGACCTTTGCAATAGGTACAAAATATTTTGTTTCTTTGTCTTGGACTATTAGGACAAGATTTTCCGTTCGCTCTCAACGCTACTACGGAATCTTCATTTTTAGAATATTGCTTATGTTGAAATTATTAACAGATTATTAACGCAGTGATTGACAAGACAAAAGTCATCGTGAGACGAACTTTTATTCACGTGCAACAAGGAGAAAGAAAGCTGAGTGTAACATCACATCGAACGGCACACGCACTTAATATAGAGAGCGGGAAACATGACCTCGTTACCAATGATACAGGGCAAATGTTCATGACGTGATAAAAATAGTCTTCTGGGAACAAATTGACAGCACGTAATCATAAATCTACTGTAACACAAATGAGTAGGGCGAGATAAAGGTTAATTAAGTTTAAAGCGCAAATTTCAACACTCCTTCTCGCTTTAAAAAAAAATATCACAACTGCCTCACACCCATACTCGATCTCAAACGTTCAAACTGATCACGAGGTAGACCCTTAGTAAGCCCATCAGCAATCATATCATTACTCGAACAATGAACAACTGAAATATTATTCTCGATAACATGTTCTCTAACAAAATGGTATCTTATCTCTATGTGCTTCGTTCTACCGTGAAACTGGGAATTTTTTGAAATACTTATAGCAGCTTTATTGTCCTCAAAAATAGTCAATGGTTCCTCCCTGTAACCCAAATTGCCATAGATTTGTTTTATCCAAACTGCTTCTTGTGACGCTAACGATAAAGCCATATATTCTGCTTCAGCAGTAGACAACGCAACACAACTTTGCTTTCGACTACACCAACTTATCGCAGCATCACAATCCTTGAATAAATAACCAGAGGTCGATCTCCTATCATCCTGATCGCCTCCCCAATCCGCATCGGAATAACCAACAATTGATCCACCTTTCCGATAAGATAGGCCATAATCACATGTTCCGACAAGGTAACGGAAAATTCTCTTAACAGCCATCCAGTGTAAATTTGTTGGTTGAGAACAAAACTTCGCAACATTATTCACTGCAAAAGCAATGTTAGGTCGTGTACATACAGCTAAAAAGAGTAAGCTTCCTATAGCAGACTGATACAGTTTCTTATCAAAAACGGATTCGTCAACTGCTGCCTTTCTAAGTTTCAGACCTGGTTCCACTGGAGTTGTTACCGGATTTGCATCGTCCATTTTGAATTTTCTCAGTACATGTTTAGTGTATGCAGGTTGTCCTAACCATAACGTATCATCACCTTTCACAATTTTCATACCAAGGAAGTCATGCAATTCATGAAGGTCCTTGACCTCAAATTTGTTAAGAAAAGATTGCTTAACCCATTCAATATCATGCTGATTTTTTCCAATAATAATCATGTCATCGACATACACAGCAATAAAAAGCATTTCCTTTTCTTTTGACAAACAAATACAGGGATCGGCATCTGTTGGGATAAAATTCATGATTAATAGATGTGAATGCAAAATGTCATTCCAGCAGCGTGAAGACTGCTTTAAACCATAAATGCTACGATTTAGTTTGCACACTAAATGTTCCTTCCCTTCAACCTCAAAACATGCGGGTTGTTTCATGAAAACTTCCTCTGTAAGTACTCCGTTCAAGAATGCCGTAGTAACATCAATTTGATGTAGTCTCAGACCATTCTTTAATGCATACGCAAGCAAAATCCTGATTGATTCAAATCTCGCTACAGGACTAAATACCTCTTCGTAATCTACTCCGAATTTCTGAGAATAACCCTGAGCAACCAAACGTGCTTTATATCTAGATACAAAACCATCTTCATCCAGTTTTCTCTTAAAAACCCATTTATTTCCGACCGCTTGCTTGCCTTCTGGCAATTCCACCAGGTCCCAAACATTATTTGTTTGCAGCGAGTCGTACTCAGATCTCATGGCTTGTATCCAGTTATCCTTCTCATGACTATTCAAAGCTTCAGTCGCTGAAGTAGGTTCCGTTGCGATACTTTCAACTGTGTTAGCAAAATTTTCATACATAAAAAAATTTGGAGGCCTTATATTCCTACTTGACCGCCTGACCGTTGCGCTTTCTTCAACTGACTCATTGTTTTCATCCTCGATAATTTGCGTATCAAACGTGATGAGAGGAGATAGCTCCTTCTGTTTTGGCTCGTTCAATTTGATAAAAGATTTTTCGTCAAACCTTACATCTAGATTTATAGTTACCTTTGAAGTTTGACTATCAAAAATGCGATAACCTTTCGTGTCTGTTCCATAACCGAGAAAGATGCATTTTCGCGATTTAGAGTCTAACTTTTGCCTCTCATCTTTTGGGATACCCCTGTAGCATTTCAGACGTCTCATATTAGGCAGAAAAACGTCTATCTCGTCTAAGTTGAATAAAAAATAGTTGAATTCTTCTAATTGCGATTTTTTAGTTATTTGACCTCTTTGATGTCATAAAACCTAATATATGAGTTAAAAAATAATAATTCGTGAATTCCCTAGATGCCCGTTTTTGGATAAAACATGCATGATTCCCATGCATGATCATATGCATCATACATGGCCATGCATGATTTTCATGCATGTTTTATTCATGAGACATCCATGATATGTATGAGACATGCATGTTTTGTCAATGAAATATCAATGATTTAATCATGTGACATCTATAATTTTACCATCGAATAGATGAAATTAACCAGGGATGCTAGTATCATTGTACAATCTGTATTGTAAGTTTATAGCACATTTTTGTCGTGGAGTGATGAATTCTACATGTTGCATGAATACAACATTGTAAAATTTACGAACATGAAGAACTTACTTTACAAATTGAAATACATTCATTACATTCCTGGCAAATTCCAGTCACTCCATAGATGTGGCGCAAAGGCCATACATTATCTTCGATATAAAATTGCACATGTCACAGAGACATTCAAATGCAAATTAAATAACCGTGTATAAAATCAACATCATGTTTATAGCAATGTATTGAAGACACAAGGAAAATTCATGCACAACGTGAATTAATGAAACGCAAATGAATCAGTCTCTAACACAGTTTTCAATCTCCGATTCAAAAAACATTTCTAATGAATTAATGGAATAAAAAATTAGAAAGAAGAGCTTTTACATGTTATTTGTAATTAGTAAAATAAGGTATTTTTCAAAAAAGACTCTGATCGAATAACAAATCATAATTCTAAAAGCTATCAGAGAAGTGTATTTTCTAGAAATGTTTTAAAACGATTAAAATGGCAGTGCAAGCGATTATTCGGAAGATGTTACTCTGAAATATTCTTTATATATTTTCTTGATGCAGCATTGTCGACCGGAAGGGTGCCATGACAGTTTATTGAGAAATTTAGTTGAAAGATATTTGAAATCATAATAAGAAACGATTGATCACTCATTCAGCTTATGGAGTTTTCTTCTGGAGCAAATATGTTATGGCACGGTACGCTTCTTCCCTTTGAGCTATACCGAATATAACGCTGTAGATTGAAGTGTATTCTTTTGCTCTTAATTCAAATTTCAAGCATGATTGATTTTCCGCACAATAGTAATCGTGTAAGAAAATATTTGTTAGAAAAATTGGTAAAATAATTATTCTTGCTAAAATTATCCTTTGTACGATAGCATTCATAGAGATTACAAAAACTGAGCCCTGCTCTCCCAAGTAAACAGCAGAAGGAATGGATATCCTTCAAAAATAAAATTTTCCATACGTATTTAGAAAATGCACAAAGTTTTACCACCGTATAGGATGACGTTCATATAGTAGCACACATCGAACGATCAGATACAAATAATTTTGAAGAAAATTACTGTTATCAACATAAAGAAAATTTCTCTTTCCGGATTTGATCATCCTTCATTTGAAAATCCTTCCAACCAGAAAACATGCCCACAGTCCGAATGCGTATTTCACGTCATCTGAAACACTGTCATTTCGAGTCGAACACCGTCGCGACGTCATCATCACATTTTTAAGAATAGAGGTGATGTCACGAAAAATTTACAGTTCAACGGAGAAACAATCACCAGTACTATGAAGTTTGAAGCGATGATACGAGGTCACTGAAAAAAACATCTTCAGTTGGACCACAAGACGTTTGTCCGAATCTGATGATCGGTGGGACGTTGCGAATATATGAGAGATTTATGGGTAAATAATAATTCCAGTATTTCGGGGTTAATTAGCTCACAAGACAAGACGAAAAAACAGCCGAGCGTAGGTCAGGTATTGAGTCATTGATGCACAGATACGACGAGTTTGCGCAGCCTCAGCAATAAGCACCTGTAAAAAGAAGACAAATTTTGTGCTGATGTGCAGAGCAGCTAGAATTATCATACTTAACTAATCTTAATTAACATTCTATAGGTAGGCCTACTCAAAGTTGAGAAGAGAAATCATTTATAGTAATTTTAGGTGTTGTAGTAAAGACTATTAAGAAAACTGCTTTTGACTCATTTCATCTCTGACAATGTGGCAAGCGATATTATTCTTAGGAATTTTGATAGCAAATGAAGATATTCAGGAGTGGTTGAATTGTGATCATTAACAATTTATGAATTATTTTTTAATCAATGTTTGTAGTATCTATTAATAATTTTATTTTGATATTCAAGTACCGGTAACTGTTTTTACAAAAATGCAATCTGCAAATAAAAACGGAGTATAGCCTATTGCCGACCGCCTGTCAATCGTTCGTGAGATGAAGATAGTCAGGAATGCTTGAATTTTCTATAATATTAACACCGTACATGTAATTTCATTTTGTTAAAATCACAATCTGCAAACACACACATAATGTCATCTTGTCTACCGTTTATCTGACAGCATCTCTTCAGGTATTCATGGTGACATGCGGGCCTACAACTAACATGTGACCATAATAACTAGGCCTACGATGATATGAAAAGTGCGATGCATAATTTGTAATAAGTAAACACAAATTTATATATGAAGGAGTGGCAATGAGTTTGTACTTCGATTGTTTTATATTAATCGTAAGGCATGAAAAATAATTGATTTTGCAAAACTGAACCTATTGTTGGACTGCATCGCATAACTGATCTTTATTACAGTGTGCAGTCCGTCGTGTAGCATCTATGCCTTTTGTGTGCTTGATCATTTTTCTTAAACGACTCGAAATATCAAATTGATATCATTTTCTAAAATGTAGCGATTCTGAAAAAATTAATTGAATATCATGGGCGTTAGCTACAGGTTTTCAGTTCAATATTTATGAAATGGAAATAGTGACCTATTTAAACAAGCTTCCTTGATGAATCCATTTTTCAGAAACAAGATTAAATTGTATAACTTAAGCAGATATCGAATAGCTCAATAGTTTGTCCGTATTGATAAAAATATTCTCCATCTAAACTTTTTGTAGTCTTGGAATAGATTTTTTATGCCTTATACCATGTTCAATTGTTTCAATTTTTTTTTCAATTATTTGTCATCCAAATATTGATGCCATAGCACAAGTATAGCCTACTATTGAAGTGCTAAATTGAAATGGTTTTAATGCGTTAATTTAAGTTCTTTCATGCTCATAGTTTCTAGCATGCAACTATTTTGTCTCAACATGCCCAGATTTTTGTGCTATTTTCAAAGCAATCAGAAATTACGAATTTAAAAGCAGTGTATTACCGTTTCAACATATTCCCATTTGATTATGATTCTTTTCACGACTTTTGATCGATTTTTCAACGAGAAACGTCGTCGTGAAAACTGATATGCATGCACATTCTCATGTTGAATTCAAAGTGAATAGGTCTTGGGTTTTCCATCACACAAATGATGTCACATGCCCAAGACTTATTCACTTTGAATTCAATATGCCAAGAATTCCTCTTAGCAGCACATTTTAGGAGTTCTTGATAGTTATGATATTTATGTATAAATAAAGGATTCCCAAAATGTGCTGCTAAGAGGAACCGAGAGGAATTGAGATATTTTGTTGTTGCCAGTAAATTAAATTAAGTGTGACGCTAGTAGCTTTCTAGTATTTGCAAAATTAATAGCAGAGATAGCAGCACAGTCATAGAAATGTCTCTACGTGTTCATGGTCAATAAACCAACTTTTGATTTATCGATTGTATCATATGACCAAATCTTTCCTTTGATTTTGTTTTCGGGATTTCCAAATACATGTACCTAGACTTGCAGTTAAATGCTGTAAGTTGACAAAATAAATTTGGAAACATTTAGAAGCTTACCCTTTTTCTGCGGTTTGATCCAAGTGATGAATTTTTAATTCTGATGCACAAATCAAAGGAACTTGATGGCTTCATTGAGTGGAAGAACTCACTGACTACATGCGAGTGTTCATTTTTGAATTGTGCTCCATGTTGTGCATGAAAACTA
Organism: Prostheceraeus crozeri; assembly: GCA_907163375.1. Lineage (NCBI taxonomy): Eukaryota > Metazoa > Platyhelminthes > Polycladida > Euryleptidae > Prostheceraeus > Prostheceraeus crozeri. The sequence goes on from CAJQUW010011041.1 coordinate 59,308, forward strand.
AGTAAGATAATGAAAAAACGTAGACGATGAATAAATAAAGGTGTGTAAGTAGAATATCCTCTTGATGCGCTGACTTTTGTAATATTAAGCAGTTAACACGGGTTCGAAGAGCACGAGACCGAAGAGCGCACAACTTGGGCAGCTTTCTGTCCCACGCACAGAACTAGATTCATCTGCGCGCGCTTCGGTTTCCTAGAAAGGAAGAGTTATATGTAACCTTATATCGAAATGGCACAGAATTAGACAACTTGCTCCTTCTCGAATGGAAAATTCGTGTATCGCTTGCTATTGGAAATGGCAAACAATAAGCTGTCAGCAAAGGACAACAGAGCCAGTGAGAGATGTGTGCGTGCTGTGATATCACTTCGCACACACCAAAACACACATCGATGCCTGGCTTCGATTCAATGTATGCACTGTACAGTGAGCAATGCCGAGGAGAGGATGTGAAAACATCAAGTGAACTAATTTTCGTACGCCTGCTACTTTCTTTAATAATGATCGGAAGGGTCAACATTATGGAGAAAACTTGTGGGCAATGATCTGAATTCTTCAAATCTGAAGGAATTTTGGCAATCGAAGCACTTCGCTGGAACTCACATTAATCCGCAAGCGACGCACGACTTTTTTTCCTATCTCTGTAAGGTATTAGGAATTCCTTTTTGGCCACCTAATAGGCTCCTCAATGTGCCGTCCATTTCGTATTAATCACGCTTCTAGCAAACCGAAGCAGAGAAACAAAATATTTAATTCTATGGTCCCACGTGATGGGCGGACAATAATTATTAAGCGGGGACGCTGAGTCACAGGTATCAACAGTTCCCAGCGAGAGAATATTATCGACCGCTCATGGCTCGCGAATGCGGCCACGATCAGGCTGCCAACAATGTGACCGAACTTCCTCAGCTGCGTGCGCGTGGCGAATTTCCTTAATATAGTGACGGAAAGTTATAGAAGCGAGATACGATTACGCAGACTGAGCGAGATACTTATGCAATTGTTTCTTTCAGTTACATGCTGATTTAATATCATAAGTTTTGCAAATTACTAGCTAAGTAATTTAGCGATCACACGAGCAAACTGATCAAAGTCGACTTGCTGATGGGCACGGTGTGGAACTTAGAAACTTCAATAAATGTTTCAATTTGAGAAGAAAAATGTGTGCCGATAGAATTGCTTAATATTGAAAAAATATGTCATGTGTAGGCCTAATATTGTTGACCTGTTCGTCAGCATTGACTGATGTTATTGCCATTGTAGCTACAATGTACATGTAGTGAATGTGAAAGATGTTGAAAAATGAGTAGAAGAAGAGGAAGAAAAGAGGAACGAGTGAGTGAGTGAGAAAGAGAGAAGCGATGAAGTCACCTGAATATCTTAATTATACCACCATTTCATCAAATATAAAGGGCATATATAAAACACTCGAAATAATAGTAGACATGCATATTTCATATGTCGTATAGGCCCTATATGTTTCACATGTCGATATCCATGGATCATCGATGTTTTATCCATGAGCGATTCTTTGAGTAATTTAAATGCATTTGTTACTTCTTACAGCATCAATATTATTAATAAAGTCTGTATCTAACTCAAATGGACAATTCTTCTCTACAGGAAACGCTCTTTTAATTATGTATTTTATCCACGTACATGGATCATCGATGTTTTTACCATGTACAATTCCAAATTACTATTCTGAGTAATTTTTATATACATTTCCCACTCTTTACAATGCTAAATATTATTAATATAGTTATATCTACACCAAAATAGACCATTTTATTTAATAAGGAATGAAATTTCTTGATAGGATTTATCCATGATACATGCATCATGCATGTTTTATCCAAAAACGGGCATCTAGGGTTAGAGCTTTGGTCTAAATTAAGTAAAAAAATCGGAATTTTCTGAACGAGTTAGTAATAAAGTTAGTCAGAATAATAACGTCTGTTTTACGTCTTATTCTTTCCACTTTGGTTCATCCTGTCATATTATCGACTAAAATTGGATTGCAAGAAAACAGTCAACGGTCGACCAAATTTTGTTAAAGATGCAATTTATATACTGCAACATACGATAATTTGTAAGTATGTTTGTGTCTTATATAAAATCCATAATCATTTATTAGAAAATCTTATCATAAATTAAAAGAAATTTAAACAAAGATCACAGCCGTGGTTTAAGTTAAGGACCCCTATAGTACTGACTTAAATACAGCCATTTTTTAAGTTTACATTAATGTTAATGATCTACGTTTCGATGTAAGGCCTGACAAATAATCGGAAATAAAAATTGCAGATATACAGTAAGTCAGAACCTTTATTCAAGTTAACTCATTAATAAGCATATAAAAAGTTACATTGGCACATGTACCCGTCATAATTGTCTCAACTAGGTTAACTCAGAGAAAATCCATTTAACTAGTTAAACTGTATATATCATCTCCAATCGATTAAAATAGACAAAAATCGTTTACAATTTATCATAGTCAATAGCTCAGTATGACTTTTCTTGATGAGTCAACTTGTCGTAAGATTTAATTTTCATGTGTAGATTCAATAGCAACATCATCAATTCAATTATACATAACTTTCATTGCGAAATCTGAATTGCACACGTGGGTCTAGTTCTCATCATCTGTTTTTATTGAAAACAAATTTATTTATATTTAAACAAAAACATATTAGCAAATACTTGGTAATTAATGTTTATTATAAGCGGTATTTCTTACTTTATGTTCAGACTTCAAGTTGCAACCTTACCATAACTTTCTTCGTTGGAACAATGATATTTGTAATTCATCTGCAGTTTGGCATTAATGTAAACGTGTATTTCGTTGCCTTTCTATGAATAAATTTCGAATTTGTGATTTTATTTTAATGTAAGTATTAGGCCCAACCTAGCTATATAGTCTTATGTAATGTCTGTCTTAGCTGTCAGCCAGTGTGAATAATTGTGAAGAAAGCTACATCGTCGTTTTCACTATTCCACATTAAATTATTACATGTGGTCTCTATCAAAGGTAATTGGTAATTGGTAATCATATTTCTTGGTGAACGGATATATAATTGTGAATGTATGTTCAGAAGCAGAATCTTCCGCATCGTTTTGAATTCACTCATCATATTTTTTTAAAGGAATGTAAGGCAAACATGATAATGCAAACATGGTAAGGCAAAATCTAATTCATAAAGAAATATAAGCAAGGCAAAACTGAATCCAGCTAATAAGTTTAATAGTTGTATTAATAGTTTTCGTAGACTATATTAGGCTCTGCTTAAATAAATCAAAATCTCATTGAATTGAACTTTTTATCATGGCAATTCATTCATATATTTAATAATCAAATTTGTACTCTATGAATTTAATACTATATTATATATTTTTAATTGAATTTAAAGTTCTTGTTTTAATACAAGAGTTACCTTGTCCGGTTTCAGTAACGTAAATTTCATTGATTCACGTGGTTTATTATTTATAGTGTGACTCAGTGATTCATAATGAGGACTTACCGTTGACACTGGTAAGTAAAAAAATAGCATTTACTGAGGATTCAAACAAGTCTATTATTAAGCTTGCAAAAAACGCGTTAGAATAGAGTAACCGGTATGTCAGTGAGCTGCAAAATTATAAAAAATGGTACTCGGTCACAAGAAATGTTACGACTCCATCAATAATCTTCGTCTTCATCAATTATGGCCACGTCAGAAGAATCACTTTCTATGCCAGAAGAATCGAGATCTACATTTGATGACGAAGTCTGGCAAGACGTCGAGCCAATTGAGGGATGGCTTCAGGATGAGTCTTCAGGTACTCAATCATGTGATCTTCCTTGCCATCGTATGCATTCGTTATCGCACATTGCTTCAAAGAATCCATGATTTGTTGGCGCGGAATGGAGTCCCATGCAGATTTCACCCACTTGACAATAAGATTAAATGTGGGTGGACGCATTCTTCCACTTGCAGTAAAGGTATGATCACAATTCACCATCCACTCTTCGTATTGTTCAGCGATCTTGCATTTCAGACTAAGATTCCATGAGACGTCAGGAGCCTGTATCTTGCCAGTGCAACCTGCAGGTATGACAACTGGCGCGATCTTTATCTTTCGAAGTTTAGTCTTTGTCTGGGAAGAAATATGGCAACGGAATGCATCCCACACGATCATTCGCTTCGTAAAAGAAAATTCACTGATGACACGCTTCAGATAGTCACATGTTAATTCATCGTCCATCCAACTTCTGCTCGAATAAGCACATTTTCGATGTTTTTGACTTGATCCACTTCTTTTATCGGTCGCTTTCTTGGAATCACGGTGTAGGGATTCATCTTCGCACCATCTCCTCGTGCAGTTAGAATGACAGTTATCCTCACATTTTCAGCACCTGTCGATTTGATTGGAATTTCTTTGGCTCCTGATAAATTGATTGTGGTGTTAGCGACGGGTTCAATCCACACCGGAGTTTCGTCCATGACGAAAATCGCGTCGTGATACTGTCCACTTGTACGACGATGACGTAGATAACAAATGAAGTTAATGATTTTCTCCGTGCAATCACTTGGTGTCTTCTGTGCGATCGTCGTTCTGCGTCTTAACACAAATCCATTCCGCAACATGAATTTCTGCAGCCAACCATTACTGGCTTGGAATTCACTGTCCGTACTCCATTCGAGAGCTTGACGCTGGATCATCTTTCTTGATACCCTCAAACGATTTTCTCGTGATTGTACTCGTATAATCCAGTCGTTTAACTTGGACTCAAATTCTTCAGACCGGATCTTTCTTCCACCACCTTTCAACCTTTTGATTGTCGTTTTCCCAGACTTGTACTGTTTCTCCAACTCTTCGGCTGCCGCCCTCCATTCGCGTATTCTCTTCGTTTCCACTTGAAATACCTTAGCAGTATTCTCAATGCTATGTGTTTTCGAATAGTCAACCGCCGCCAGTTTGGTTTTAATGGTAAAAGATCGCAACTTCGATTTCTCCATCACTAGTGAGTGTCAACATCGACCGAAGAATAAACGAAGAATGATGAATCAAATATCAGGTGACTTAGTTCAATAGATCAGTTTGACTCATCATTCGAATCTAGTGCTGATTGGAGCTGCGTTGCTATCGGATCTCTCACGGCGTCCTTCCTCAAACTTCCCTAGCGTGCACACGTTGCAAATGACAATAGAGATACCGGCAGACTGCTAGCGCTCATAGATAATGAATAGGGCAATTATTTTATGATCTAAAAATCTGACCTATATCCACTTTGAGGTGGGATTTAGTCAGCTGCCGCTGCCACTGACTACTTTCTCTATGCCTGCCAGTTGTAGTGATGAATTCTCACTTGTCTTTCTTTATTCATATGTAGTGATTGTTCAAAATTTGATTTATTGTTGACACAAGTAGGCTGCACTCTCATTGTATATCAAAACATCGATCATTTTGTATGACCCCGTAACCATAACAGTATAAAACTACTGAAAAATGACCTTAATATGACCAGATATGACCAAATACAGAAGATAAGACAAAATATTACCTTACCATAAGAATATGACAAAATATGACATGTCATAAAAAATTGCCCTAATAATGAATAAGGTAGATTGACTACCTGACATTCGTCGCATGTTAGGGAAGTTTAATTTGTCTCCTCAGCAAATGACAGATTTTTTGACATGAAAACTCTGGTTTCCATCTGTGAACACAGATGGTCAGTACAATATACAACACCCGGCGCTTATTACATTCAAGATACTCCAGACCCGGCGCTTATTAGAGGCGGCGGGTATTAGAGTCTTCTCTCGAATGAAGTCTTAACTCACATTGCTTCAATGCCATCTGCACACCACAGCAGATACTGCTGATAAGACAATACGTCAATTTGGAGAGTTGATTTTAAGTGAATCTTTTTAATTAAAATGTAAAGCATTCACGCTCTTTGAAAGGATTGATGATTTGTATCATTGAAGTAGGTTGTAGGACAGATTTCAGTGAGCTATGAACGATAGTGAAATCAGTTCTGATTATGTTTCACGGCATTGCCGTTGTTGAGTCGGGTCTCTGTAAATAAAAATCTGTTGTGCCTGAACCTAAGAGGCTGCACAGTTGAAGCGCAGTGAGCAATTTATGATGCTGTTAAGAATGCAGGGGGGAAGCTTTGAAAATTGAAATTATTCAAGAATTGCTGGAGCATGTCAGACAATCTCGACAACGGTAAATATCATATCTTCTAATCGGCTTAAAGAGATTGTCATTCTTGTTAATGTTAGAATTTTAAGTACCGATTCGCTCTTGAGAACAAACGGAGAAGTAAAGACAAACTATATAAGTAAATGGGCCGAAGTAATTTAGGTTGGGTCGGGTAACGGGTTCGGGTTATTTGGGTCTATTTTACATAAGTTGCTCTGGAACTGCGAGTATTTCACCGATATAGCTCTGAAATTTTGAAGAAAAAAAACTACCTGACAAGTCAACTGAATTGATTATAAAACATAATAGTAAATCATATTTTGATGCATTGAAACATATTTCATCACGAAAAATTGTATAATATTAGGCCTGCCTACCTGCCTTTTGACTAGACGAAACTTAGAAAATGTCGTTGAAGTTAGCACCAACTTCAACACCAACTTTTTGAATAGAGTTTGTACAGAATAGAAAACCACATGTACAGGTATTATTAATGACACAGAGTTTGTACAGACAAAAATTTTTCCAAAATTCGAACTCCTTCACCTTCAAAATTCAAATTTAAATTCGAAAAATTGGTGCAAGTATTGGTGCTACCTAGTTAGCGAGTTTGTACAGCATTCCGATGGAAACATTTAGATACAAGCACAAAAAACTGAGTTTGTACAGCAACTTCCAGCACCTTCCCTACACGAACAACCGGTAAAAACCGCCAAAAACCGACTTTTTCAAGAAAATGATAAGATTTTCCAGAAAAGTACTTGGTGCTACATGGAAAATGAGTTTGTACAGTGCTCTAACCGGTAGAAGAGTGTTCTACTAATCGAGTCTGAGTTTGAACACACACTTCTCCAACACTCCTACGACCGGTAAATGCCGGTTATTATACAGTAACTACAAGAATACTGCCCATTTATGAACAAATCAATTGGTGCTACATGGAAAATGAGTTTGTACAGTGCTCTAACCGGTAGAAGAGTGTTCTACTAATCGAGTCTGAGTTTGAACACACACTTCTCCGACACTCCAACACTCCTACGACCGGTAAATACCGGTTATTATACAGTAACTACAAGAATACTACAAGAATACTGCCCATTTATGAACAAATCAATTGGTGCTACATGGAAAATGAGTTTGTACAGTGCTCTAACCGGTAGAAGAGTGTTCTACTAATCGAGTCTGAGTTTGAACACACACTTCTCCAACACTCCTACGACCGGTAAATGCCGGTTATTATACAGTAACTACAAGAATACTGCCCATTTATGAACAAATCAATTGGTGCTACATGGAAAATGAGTTTGTACAGTGCTCTAACCGGTGGAAGAGTGTTCTACTAATCGAGTCTGAGTTTGAACACACACTTCTCCGACACTCCAACACTCCTACGACCGGTAAATACCGGTTATTATACAGTAAACTACAAGAATACTACAAGAATACTGCCCATTTATGAACAAATCAATTGGTGCTACATGGAAAATGAGTTTGTACAGTGCTCTAACCGGTAGAAGAGTGTTCTACTAATCGAGTCTGAGTTTGAACACACACTTCTCCAACACTCCTACGACCGGTAAATGCCGGTTATTATACAGTAACTACAAGAATACTGCCCATTTATGAACAAATCAATTGGTGCTACATGGAAAATGAGTTTGTACAGTGCTCTAACCGGTAGAAGAGTGTTCTACTAATCGAGTCTGAGTTTGAACACACACTTCTCCAACACTCCTACGACCGGTAAATGCCGGTTATTATACAGTAACTACAAGAATACTGCCCATTTATGAACAAATCAATTGGTGCTACATGGAAAATGAGTTTGTACAGTGCTCTAACCGGTGGAAGAGTGTTCTACTAATCGAGTCTGAGTTTGAACACACACTTCTCCGACACTCCAACACTCCTACGACCGGTAAATACCGGTTATTATACAGTAAACTACAAGAATACTACAAGAATACTGCCCATTTATGAACAAATCAATTGGTGCTACATGGAAAATGAGTTTGTACAGTGCTCTAACCGGTAGAAGAGTGTTCTACTAATCGAGTCTGAGTTTGAACACACACTTCTCCAACACTCCTACGACCGGTAAATGCCGGTTATTATACAGTAACTACAAGAATACTGCCCATTTATGAACAAATCAATTGGTGCTACATGGAAAATGAGTTTCTACAGTGCTCTAACCGTCAGAAGAGTGTTCTACTAATCGAGTCTGAGTTTGAACACACACTTCTCCGACACTCCAACACTCCTACGACCGGTAAATACCGGTTATTATACAGTAACGACAAGAATACTACAAGAATACTGCCCATTTATGAACAAATCAATTGGTGCTACATAGAAAATGAGTTTGTACAGTGCTCTAACCGGTAGAAGAGTGTTCTACTAATCGAGTCTGAGTTTGAACACACACTTATCCGACACTCCAACACTCCTACGACCGGTAAATACCGGTTATTATGCAGTAATTACAGCAATTATAGTAATTTACTGTATAATAACCGGTATTCACCGGTCGTAGGAGTGTTGGAGTGTCGGAGAAGTGTGTGTTCAAACTCAGACTCGATTAGTAGAACACTCTTCTACCGGTTAGAGCACTGTACAAACTCATTTTCCATGTAGCACCAATTGATTTGTTCATAAATGGGCAGTATTCTTGTAGTTACTGTATAATAACCGGCATTTACCGGTCGTAGGAGTGTTGGAGAAGTGTGTGTTCAAACTCAGACTCGATTAGTAGAACACTCTTCTACCGGTTAGAGCACTGTACAAACTCATTTTCCATGTAGCACCAAGTACTTTTCTGGAAAATCTTATCATTTTCTTGAAAAAGTCGGTTTTTTGGCGGTTTTTAACGGTTGTTCGTGTAGGGAAGGTGCTGGAAGTTGCTGTACAAACTCAGTTTTTTGTGCTTGTATCTAAATGTTTCCATCGGAATGCTGTACAAACTCGCTAACTAGGTGGCACCAATACTTGCACCAATTTTTCGAATTTAAATTTGAATTTTGAAGGTGAAGGAGTTCGAATTTTGGAAAAAATTTTGTCTGTACAAACTCTGCGTCATTAATAACACCTGTACATGTGGTTTTCTATTCTGTACAAACTCTATTCAAAAAGTTGGTGTTGAAGTTGGTGCTAACTTCAACGACATACTTAGAAACCTATATTTTTATGGTATGGAAAAATGTTGAAGTTCATGACTTGATACTCTGTGCGGTGCGAAACTTAGGGAAGCATTGAATGTAGGGGAACATCGCATTTTGTACACAGCTTCATTGCGTTCTTGTGGCAGTGTGCACATTTTCTTTGATGTGTGATTTTGACAGAAATTGGCCATCACCATCACATCGTATGATTGTGTCAAGACCAAGACGCTTTTGTCCTTACCTTGTAGCAGAAATAATCGAATAGGTCAAACTTATTCTCGAAGCTTTGGCTAATTAGAGATATGCCCGTACAATCTTTTGTATGAAATTTGATTGATTTCTCAATAGCTGCTGCCATCCATTATTAATTAAAACACTAAGTAGCCATGGTATTGTTGGCCACCACCATCGTCTTCTCCTGATGAAAATTCGATAAGTTGAAATGTTTGGATCCAACTGATAAAATAAATAATAAATAAATAAATAATCTCTTTATTGCTTCACAGTAAGTATTCGGTGAACGCATGACATATTTTCAATTGACATGAGATGAAATGAATGAGATGAAAACTAAAAACAAAATAAAACTTACAAAATTAAATACAATGTACAGGTCATTTACAATATTTTATGAATGAAGAGCTGAAGCGGACAGTTTTAGCAAAAGGTGGACGGAGATTCGATTGCAAAGTTGAGCGGCTCAAACGGTTGTGATGAGACTTAAATAATTCACGTAAAGGGTGTGAATCTGTCCTTTGTATGGAAAGCATCATTTTTGCACACATTTTTTCAGCGACATCCATAAAAGTGGGAAAATCACTATAGCCAATAATTTTGAAAACTCTGCGCTCTAAACGAATAATCATTTTTAACAGAAATTGAGGCGCATTACAGAAAACAGGAAATGCAAACATAAGCAAGGAGCGAATAAAGGCAATGTATGATCGAAACATAAGAAACTTAGGACATCCAGACCTCCGTAAATTGTACATAATGTACAATCGCTTATTCGCTTTTTTAATAATGCTGTCAAAATGAGCATCCCAACACATGTTATTCGAGAAAGTTACACCAAGTAAACGAAGGGATGAGACACGTTTCAGAAATGTACCATCCGGCAAGCTCACATCTAACAAATGCATGTTTTTCCTGGTTATGATATCCATGACAGAGCACTTTTTGAAATTAAGAGGCAGATGAACGTCAGCAGACCACCTGATCAAATTATCAAATTCCATTTGCAAATTGTCATCAAAAGCACTGTTATTAACAAAATGTAAAAAGGTGATATCATCTGCATACTTAAGAACACATGTGTTTGGGCAGACAGGAGTAAGTGAATCTGTTGCCAAACAGAACAAGACAGGGCCCAAAACACTTCCCTGTGGAACCCCGCTAGTGACAGGGCTCCAACAAGACATCTGATTGTTCAGACAGACACGTTGTTTTCTATCTGATAGGAAGCTCGAAATCCAGTTGACAATAAATTTTGGTAAGCCAAAGTTCAAACAGGCAGAAACAATATTTGAATGTAACAATTTATCGAAAGCCTTTGAAAAGTCAGCTGACATGATACGAACACCACCAGAAGATTTGTCCAAAAATTGAAGAACTTTGTGATAGGTCAAAACTAATGCTGAAGTCACTCCAGAACCGGGACGTGGAATGTAAGCAAATTGATTCTTGTCAACTTTACTCTTTACTGACGGGAAAATGTACTTCCTACATACAATCTTTTCTAAAACTTTAGATAAAATAGGTAAAATAGAAATTGGACGGAAACTGGATACATCAACTGGGCGGTCGCATTTAGGAACAGGAGTTACATTAGACATTTTAAAGCAAATAGGAACAGATCCTTCCCTAAGACTTCTATTAAACAGATAGGTGATTGCAGGACAAATAAAATCAGCACAATCACTCAACACCCAGGGTGGGATACCGTCCGGCCCGGAACTCTTCCTAGGAACGGAACACAACATTTTGAAAACTTCATTCAAATTAACAGAAGGACACGACTGAGAGTCAGTAATGAAAGAAGTTACAGACACTGATTCACTCTGAAAGTTTGAAGCAAAGTAGCTGTTGAAGTCATGCGCTGAAATATTTTGAGCAAACTTCTTAACTTTAGGGCATCTACCGAGAACACGCAGTGATTTCCATACTGTTGCGCTACCACCAGAAGAGGCAGATTTAATGAAATTCATTTTGAGTTGGCGTACATGATTGATAACTTCAGTACGCAGTCGATAATACTTGGCAGTCTGACCACATGAAAATGCCCTGTCACGGTCATCTATCAAGATCTTAAGCGACATCTTCATCCAAGGTGGATCGTCCGAGCGAACACGAACAGTGCGCGAAGGAAAGAAAAAATCATACAGATGATAAACACTATCACAAAATAAAGCCGCAGCATCATTTAAATCTCCGACACTTTGAGTTAAACCAAGCCAGTTGTAGTTGGACATAGCCGAATAGAACCCAGCAGTATTCGAGCGAGAAAACTTTCTTACAGTAACTTTGACAGTAGATGGACGAGTAACTTGAGATGGTTTCCACATAACAACTGAATGATCAGATCGTCCGATAGGTGGCTGGGATGTACATTTGATACCAGTAGAAAAATTCGAAAAAAGTTGATCCAAACAGTTTGTGTCACGAGTTGAAAAATCGACAAGCGGCGTCAGGTGGCACAAATTAGATATCGAAGTATACTGACTACGTAGACCATTGAAATCTCCACACAAAACAATACGAAGATTTATACCAAAGCGCATTATACCATAATCAATCAAGTCCGTAATGCTTGATATCGCTGCATCATTTGAAGAAGTATCATTCCAAAAAGGGTGATATACACACACTAGAAAAAGATGGAACTCTTGAATGTACATAACCAGGAACTCCGAATCACATGTGGAAATAGCGCGATGGTCGATGAGATCACATTCTAAGTTGGAAGGAACGTAGCAAATGATACCGCCTCCGTTGCGGCCCAACCTATCACGGCGGAATATGGTAAATCCAGGTACAGCAAGTGCTTCATCTGGTACAAGGGAGTGAAGCCAAGATTCAGTAAAAACACAAACATCAGGACGAGAAGATAGAAGCATTTGGTGAACTTCATCATACTTGCTCAAAATAGATCGCACGTTGGAGAGAATAAAAGTCTTCGGATGAGGATATCTCCTCTTCTTAGGCTGTCGAGAACCACTTGAAACGGGCACCGGAACAATAGATCTATGAACATCCTTGAGAGCATGATACTCGCGATTAACATAAGAGCGCCTTTTCGAGATAACGACAGGAATATGTTGGATATAAACACCAAAGAAGAAGAGTCTCCGCCTCACAGTCCTGCTCACATGTAAACATTGTCCACGCAATTGCAACAGTTCATCTTTAGAATATTGAATGCGACCCATACAATAGATATCAGCATAATTGCATGCAAAGCACTAGATGGTAGATGTCAGATGAAAGAACGACCAAACAGTATTCACCAGAAGTCGCTAGAAATCCGACCGTCCTGCAGCGAAGCAAGAGATCGAATGATCCTCCCCACTCATGTATTTATATGTATATAATATACATGCTCGCTACGGCGCGTTGGGGAATTTCTATCGTTTTTCTTTCTGTTCTTAACCAACGCTTGGTCTTTCCAATTGGATGACGTTATTTCAGATATTATGCGTAGTCTATCTTTTTTATACATTTTACAAATCTTATGTCGATAAGAAATCAATAAATTTGATACTGACTGTCGTGATTTTCTATTTAAAAATGTTTAAGCGTTTGCTTTCTTAGTCAACCTTGCTGTCAACTTAAGTGTGCAGTGTCGTCCGCTTCTTCCCATCGATATCGTCATCTCTACAAGCGCTGGGAGGGGAGAGATTATTTCCAAATGCTCAGGAACTCACGAAAAAACGTTTTTTTGTACTTCCATGCACGAAAAAGCATTTAAACAACTATAATTAAAATTATCAGTTTTACACATTTTTCAAAATGATGACTTTTTCATTCAAAGCTTATTCGCACATGCAGGCTACATGAAAATATGATCGGAAGAGACACTCAAATATTCCTTGCTACAAATTGAGACAAATTTTGTATATATTCTGTTACCGTTAGTTAATTTCTTGAACTTAACCATTCAGTACTTTAATATAAATCATTTCTTCATTTACTGTTTATCGTTTGCTTCAGATGAGTACTGCAAGGAGGAAGCGCCGAAGATTAGATAAACTTGTAAACAAATGTTTTGAAGTATATTCAGACGACGACATGGATCTACTTCCTATCGAAAAGAAGGTTCTGCAAGTCTCAGATGATTCCAGTAATTCCACAGCAGTTGATGCGAATAGTTATGAGGATTTTTTGTCAGCTTCAGACGATTTGATCAACTATTGTGTAACTTAGTACTATTTCATTTATACATGCTGCAATATTGTGCCTAGTTCGTAAAAGTCAAAATTTTGCTCACACATTCAAAACCTTGCATATTCAAAAACGCCGATCGAATTGCTTGGAATTTCGACCAACGTATACTAATACTGGGGTTTTAGTTCTATACATATATGTGCTATGCTTGTGTAAACTGGTCGTCCAAGTTAATCGTATCCGAATTTTTAATTAAATCGGATATTTCGTTCCTCTGAACGGTGAACTTCGTGTATTTTTATAGTCCAAGCATTAAGATTTAAATCCTTCATGTGAAAGCGGTTACTTAATCACAAGGCAATGGATTTCTAAGTAGTCATTCTATCACCGAACCTGTTGTAGCAAAAAAGGCTATAATTTTAGAGGTATATATAGACACCAGAATAAATTTTTGTGCACTGTGCCTTTAACAAGTTGTCATTGCCATGTGTTAGCCATTACTGTACGAGAGCTGTTCATACGTTTTGGAGACATAAAGTTGAAGAGTGACAGCAATGCAATAAGTCAGGTGTGACCTAATGAATGTCTATGACTATCTAAATGAGTTTGGTTAATTTACATTCTAGTTGCTGCAATGATCTGTGCAAATGTAGTTAAACCTAATTTGTTAACTGCGTTGAATTCGGTTTCGGCAGTTCATCAGGACAACTCTCCGACTCACCGGCACAGATTACGAAACAGTTAAGGAAAATGGAAATCGCAGAAGTAGGGCATCCACCCTGTTCACATGACCTTGTGCTCTGCGATTCTTGCTTCCGATAGTGAAGAAGATGTTCTCGGAGTGCCGAAGCCGCTGTGGAAGAATTCATTGAGGTCATCTATAAATCCCGTTACAGATTTGTGAGAATGCTTCTAAGATTGGTTCATGCGTATACAACTTTGCGTAGAATCTTCCGAAGAATATTTTGAGAATTTCTATGTTTATAAATAATTTAGTATTACCATTACATCTCAAAACTTCTTTGATTTCAGATTCCTACGACAAAATCACTAAACAATGTGTGAAATATCTTGATGTGGGATCCCTGTCGGTGTCGGAAGCGGACGAAGGCCGTAAAAGACGAATCCGTCCTACAAAGCGATTTGGTTTAGACAGCGTTGACACAGAATCGGAAGTCGAGAGTGATTCACAGCCGAAGAGAAAACGAAAGCATCTACTGAAAAGGCAAAATGCGATTAAGCTGGTTGAGATCGTTCCGCCTCATGATCACGATTTTCCATCATCAACACCTCCCAGTTCATCTACACCCATTCAGTTCCTATCGGATATCTGGTTACCAGGCAATGAGATCCATAATAATACTTTTGAAGAACAGCAGAATGTGAAGAGGCTTGGTCATCCCATTCATCTACCATTACCTCCTGCACCTACACAGTCGAAATCGGATACCGAGTCGTATGAGAGTGAAGTCCAAGCGAAACTTACAAATGAAGACACTGATGATCCTAAACTGTCATTTGCCCCTGAGACAGGAGATCAGTCTGTCGATGCGGATGCAAACATAACTCGTTGTCATTGTCCGCACGTTGCACATTGGTCTAAAGAAATTTTCCGTCTTCTAATAAGAATCGAACAGAGACTGAGTGCCAAGAAAGCAGAATCGGAGATGAAAAGTGACGACGAAATGCCTGAAGTCCGTACATATCATGCTTCGTCAGCAGAAACCTTAATATCCGTCCTGAAAGATAAAGAGCACTACAAAAACGCGCTGAAGCAAGTGAAACATGAGGTTACCAAAAACAAGAAAAATAGTATTGTGAACGTACTACTTAGATTGGCGCCACCCTCCGTGTGGAAAACTTTCTCAAAAAACGGTCAGAGGGGGAAGTTGTCCACCATTGAAGCTGGAGTGGATGTCTTTGTTATAGATGCCCTCAATCTGAGCGAGGTAAGCGTTTTTTTTTTACTTTGTTGCTGCATACTTTGTATCATGCTAGGAATTAAATTAAGTCAACCATTTTTAGAGTAAATATTTCCCTAGAATATTACACCCCTTCTGAAATACATAGGCTTAGTTGACCCAGTAAAATGAATAGTTGACAGTTACTCTTTAGATCAAGGGTTCCCAACCTTTATCGCTCCGAGACCCCCCCCCCATGGCAAATCCGGAATGCTCCGCGTAAAAATTGAGAGAAGTTAGAAAACACCTTTATATTGAACTGTTATCATATTCAATATTTCACTACCATCGTTATTGAACATATTCGAAAACACATACTGAATGGTGACTACACCACGGCCTTTAAGCGCGCAACTTGTTTAATCTCTTTTCTGCGGTCTTGCAGTTAAATAATTTGAATAGCCGGACGGATACAGATATTTTCCAGGAGGCTCTCACGACCCCAATAAAGTGGCCTCGTGATCCCCCGGTTGGAAACCTTTACTCTAGATACCTATTATGAATATTCTTTTGACGTGGCATTTAGAGGTTTATAAATTGAATGATACAGATTTTCATGATTACGAAAATACTTGCTGTGTTCGATAAGTTTTGATAATATATTTTTCAGTAAAAGCAAAATAAGATTTCCCGAAAAGTAATACCGTTTATTGATAGGTAATTTCTTGAGGCCTGTATCATAGAAGGGAAATGGTCAAACAGTCTTTGTTTTTGTTTCAAGATTTGAATTTCTCCAGTCAGTTTAACCTTTGAAAAGGAAATCTTCCAGGTCCTCAGAGTCATTAAAGCTGCGCTTGCTTCGCAACCCCTTCCACTTCAAAAGTAGCTAAAAGTCTTCAAGATTGAAATCCGATAATTATGGCGCCTGGCAAACAACCTGACCATTTCAGTTAAAGAATTCTGTACCAAGATATTAAGACTCCTTTGGCCCCTAGAAATGTCTGCGGCACGAAGCGCCGACCTTTTTATACAATTTTATTGCTTATTTTGTATTAAATGACAAGGAATGCTACAATTCCGTGCTCTTCACAACATGACCTTAGGTTCTTATCTTGCCACCAAGCCGTATAAATTTCGAGCACTATAAGATGTCTCTGTGGATGATAGGGAATTTATAGGGTGCATTTTCTCACATTATTGACTCTATGTTCATGTATTATATACAAGGGTCAGACGATTAAGACGTATTCGTACCCATGGCTTTCATGAATTTGACTTATGCACCCTGTTCTTGACACAGTCAGGAAAAATTGACTTGCCAGCTTGCAGATGAACCCCTAGGTCTCAAGCGCAGATAAGCCAGTTTTTCGAGGCTGTGTCAATAACAGGGCTCATAAGAATCAATTCCACTTCTTAGAAGTCAGAGGCATAAATTCGTCTGACAATAATTCGAAGTTATCTGCAGAAGTGGTTGATCTTTGTCCACCAGGGTTATACTTTGTGCGGAACATCTGCTGGTCTGAAAATTCATCACATTGCTGGATAGAGGGAGGGTGACAGTCAAAGTTTGCTATTGTCTGTCCACTGTCCAGTACAAATTATTTATGAAATCCCTCTTGGTGCCAATTACTGTGGTATCACGTTTTCGGACTTCACATTTTCTCTATTTTTGAAATCTCAACTAGCGTATTCATATACAGGTCTGTTCATAAGTAACCGTACACTTAACTTTCTCTCTGATCTTCTGACATTAGGGACCAGATAAAGTTACAACGGATATATGAGTGTGCCGTCAATTGAACAACAGTGTAAGGGATTGGATTTCCAACATTGTCGTCACGTGTCTCCCAATAAAATTGTCATCATGCGCTACCGTTTAGCAGATAGAGACGATGCCCAGATGTTTGAGCGAACGCACGCGGTATGAGGTACTGTTACTGCATGAAAACAACTATTCTACCTCAAAAATTAGTACGAAACTGAAGATATCACGAGGAAGTATTTACGATATCATAAAGAACTTTCGGTTCATTGGAGAAGTCCTTGATTTGAAGAGTAGTGGAAGACCAAGAAAGACGACACGTCAACAAGATCATCATCTCGTGCTCAAGGCCATATCTAACCGACAGTCGTCAACCAAACAGCTCCAAAGAATTAGCACCATTAGCAGTATGAACATCTCAAGAGAGACTGTTCATCGCCGCCTCAAGGAAGCTGGAATTTCGTTTCCTCGTCATGAAGAAAAAAGCGATCTTGATACAGCGACATAAAGAACGAAGGCTCGAATGGGCGCGGAAACATCAAAACTGGCTGATAGAAGACCGGCGAAAGGTCAATTTTATTGATGAGGCTCCTTTCTTTGCGAATCGTACGATTGGTCTACAATTCATTCGACTAAGAAAGGGAGTGGTGTAGTGGTTAGAACACCCGCTTACGACCCTCAGGGTCCTGGGTTCCAGGCTGACCAAGAACATATCAGGCAGTCGTCAAGAAGGGCATCCGGACTGTAAGCGACGAAGCACCAACAAAGTCTGACTGATGTCAGCACCGTCCAACCCCGTGAATGGGGAAAATGGATGTAAAACGGTAAAAAAAGGGAGAACGCAGCATCGAGGTTGCAACATCATCACCAGCGCAAAGACGTGTAGCTCGACTGATGGTGTGGGCCTCGGTCAGTGGAGATAGAGTCGGACCTCTTGTGCGTCTCTATGAGACTCTGAACGGTGAGCGCTATGAAACCCTGCTTCGAGAGATGTACGAATCTCATCAATTGAATGTTCAATACCATCTTGCTCAAGACAACGCGTCGCTGACCGGAGTCGTCGGGTTATGACTTTCTAAGACGCCTCCGTCAACACTTTTGACCGGCCACCACTGTCACCGGATCTTCATGTTATTTAAAATGTGTGGTCGCTCGTAGGAGCCCAATTATCCTACAATCCTATCCCAGGCAATACCGAAGACCAGGAAGATCTGCTTTGGCAAAGAATCAACATCTGGAGCAACATATTTATTGACTTCATCAGAACTTCCGTTGATTCGATGCCAAAACGCATCAATTAAATATTGATCGGACAAAAATTGTTTTCTTTTCAATTATAAGATACTGTAACTGAACTTTCTTTTCAGTGTTAAGTTAAGAATTTAGAGATGGTGAATAATTATTGCTCTTGTGATCTAACGTTAATTAACGTCTTTTAAATGGACTCGTATAAGAATTTATATTAGATGTAATAATAAAAGTGATAGTTATGTATGAAATATAAGTGTACGGTTACTTATGAACAGACCTGTACTACTGTACACGTACTACAAATTACCATTTTTATCATTTATATCTATCTAAAAATCTTAAATTTTTTTTCAGCACCACAACATCAACACATTGGAAAAGAAGAACTTGGTGCGTAGACAGTTGGGGGATGTCTTGAAGAGGATGCCACAAATTGAAAAAAGAAAAATTTTTCAAGTAGAAAGAATTATGGAAGGTGGCACCACTCGCACTGCATAGATTACCGATTTATTTAGTGAGTAAATTTACTGAACTAATTTTGACCAGAAACTTGAATATGCCTTTGTTTTTTATGTTTATTTTTGTGTAAGAACGATTTTATACCTCTGCGAAAATATCGCCAACTATTGATTTTTTTATAGATCTCAGATTGTGTTATCCTATACGTATTCAGAGGTGCTCGAATTAATAGAGTATTCGTTGACGAACACGGAATATCTCGTTTCACTAAAGCAAATGAGTGCTGTGTTCTTTTCTACTCTATACTAATATGACTGCTTCAAGTCAAGGATCATTGAAATCAATGCAATATGACAGATATCTTTGCCACGCGTTGATTCAGTATAGTCATTCACGGCCAAGATTGTGACGAGACTTCTTCAAACAGAGCTGAGAATGAAAATTCTGAAGTGGCCAAGAAACTCTCCTGATCCAATTATATTTGATTCAATCTGTGATCGGTGCAAAAGGAAGCAAAGCAAGGTACTAAAACATTGTAAGCTCAATTGTTGCATGTTGTATTTATAAATAGCGAAATATACGACGTACTATAGTTTTTGAAAAAAGTCTGTTTACTCTATTAATTCGAGCCCCTCTGTAGATCTTTTAACGGTATTGTGCATTGTTAGATTTCAAACATTTGTATCAACTATTTTATACCTATGCGAAATTATCGCCATCTATTGTTTCTAAACTCTTTTATTTTGATATATATAATTGATTTTTTCTAAATATTGTTTTCTCTTATAGAGCTTAGATTGCGTTGTCCTATTCATTATGTGAGTATGGTGTATTAGGCCTAAGCCTGAAATAAAGGTTCATGAAAAGATTTCAATTGATGCCTAGGCATGTATATATGTTGACTTAAATTGGTCTGGTAAAAGTCGACTTTTTTTCGCCCTGTGAGACGTCAAAAAAAGTCGACACCCTAACGGACAAAATCTTACCGAATTTAGACTAGTTAAAAAACTCTCCTATTAATCGACTTATTTACGTCATCCTGCTACAGGGGATATGAACGTACGCAACACATCCAAAAACTTTCAAATGTCCTACCGAGGGTTTATGACCCGTCCATGCCTCATACGGTGTTTTTCCTGGGATGAGCTGATGTCGGACATCTGTTTCTAACATAAACGGCTGTTGAGATCGCTTCGGCCCAAAATTCTTGCTGTAAATTAGCGTTAATGAGCATAGACCGCACAGCTTCAATCAGAGTTCTATTCATCCTCTCTGCGACTCCATTTTGTTCCGGCGTTTTCGGAACAGTCAACTGATGAGAAATACCCTCATCTTTCAGATAACTTTGAAATTCTCTGGACATCTCCCCCGTTATCTGAACGTATTGCCTTGACCTTAAAACCTGATGACTTTTCAACAGATGATTTCCACTCAAGGAAGCATTCAAATACCTGGCTCTTTCTCTTGATAATATAAATCCATGTATACCTCGTCTTATCATCAATAAAAGTCAGAAAGTATTCTCCTTTTCCCAAAGACGGTGTATTAATTTTGCCACAGACGTCACTATGAACTAGTCCTAGGCTCAGCCGCTCTCATAGCTTGGACAGTAGGGAATCGTTCCCGACATTGTTTTCCAGCAATACAGGGCTCACAAATTCCTATTCCTTTGGATGGGTCATAGTCAAAATCACTAACTAAGTCTGAGTTAGCAAGAACCTTCAGATTATTTTGACTAAGATGAATAAAACGTTGATGCCAAAGTATCTCAGAACTAGACATGCACATCTGACTCCTAGGTCGACATTCTAGGTTGTACAGGCGTCCCAACTTATTTCCATGAGCAATAACTCTTCCATCCCTCTCTTGAATAAGACACTTATCGCCTTTAAATATAACGTCTACTTTCTCAGTGGCTTTAGACACACTCAAAAGATTGAAAGATAAATCAGGCACATACAACGTATCAAGCAAAGAAGATACATAAATCCTACCATCAGGTGATATCATATCAAGTACTACAGTACCACATCCTACCGCTTTTACTCTCATACGTTTGTCTCCTAGAGCAATTTCATTCGGTGGATCAAAATATTTGATATCAACCACCTCAGAACACATGTGACTGGTAGCACCTGAATCAATCAACCAACAGCTCTCACGCACCTCACTGTTCATAATTAGCATATGATCAGTAAATAAACTGCAATCTAAGTTGTCTCGCCCACTCACTTTTACTTTTGAATCCCTCGACGAATTTCGCACTTTAATGAATTCACGACAGTGGCGTTTGATGTGTCCAGTTTTCTTACAAAAGTAACACGTAACTATCTTCTTCTTTCTTGAGTATCGTTCCGCCGTTGCTAACACCCTTTCTGAGACCTTCACCGCGTCAGACCGCTCTTTAATCCGTCGCTCCTCGTTGAGTAAACGTTCAGTCATAGTCTCCACAGAAGGCACATCACTATTTGTTTCAAGAGCTGTCACCAACATATTGTAAGAGTCCGGTAAACTGGCCAGAAGATAGATAGCCCGATCTTCATCGGTTAATGGGTCGTCCATTGCCGCCAATCCGTCGAATATTTCACTCAGAGCTTTGATATGCTCTTGCACAGACTGACCTTCACTCAAATATAATGAGTGGAGCTTACGTCGAAGTTCGCGTCGATTTGCCCAAGTTTTCTTTTGAAACTGATTTTGCAAAATATTCCATACCACCGTAGGATCCATCGGATCGCCGATAAGGTATAACAAAGAAGTCTCGATGGATAGCACTATTGTCGCTAAGGCTCGATCGCTTCTTTTGACAAACTTCGCGTATTTTTCTCCGTCTGAAGAAGGAGGTGAGATTTCGTCACCATTAACGATTGACCATACTCCTTCCTTCACGAGCGCCATTCGACATTGGATTTTCCAAGTTCACACCGTTTAGAGGTATGATGGCTACTTTTGATTCCGCCATCTTGAAACACACTCAGCCGAAGATCACTGTCACAGCGAATACTCAATAACTGTCGTATCACGTCGAGTAATGTGGGCGTATAGTTCCGTTGAGCACCTTAAAAGTCAATTTGCCGTTCTGGGCCCATAACCTGTTGAAATTATTAACAGATTATTAACGCAGTGATTGACAAGACAAAAGTCATCGTGAGACGAACTTTTATTCACGTGCATCAAGGAGAAAGAAAGCTGAGTGTAACATCACATCGAACGGCACACGCACTTAATATAGAGAGCGGGAAACATGACCTCGTTACCAATGATACAGGGCAAATGTTCATGACGTGATAAAAATAGTCTTCTGGGAACAAATTGACAGCACGTAATCATAAATCTACTGTAACACAGATGAGTAGGGCGAGACAAAGGTTAATTAAGTTTAAAGCGCAAATTTCAACAGCTTAAAGAATAATCGATTTTTATTTGCAGATTCGTGGAAATCGTCAACAGCTAATTCTCGAATTTGTATTCCGTCCTATGATATATTAAGAAATTGACTTAGTTTTGACAAATCACCGTATCTCTCTCTTGCCTTAGCAAGAACAGATAATTTAAGAGACTCATGCAATTTACAAAGCAATTTCAGTAACAAAATTATTTCATATTCATGTGTTTTAACACCAATATAATCTAGACTTCTGATATGAAGGTTAATTTCGTCATAAAAGTGTCTCAAATTTTTGCACAGACATGGAATTTAGTGAAATATCATTTAGTTTTCGTAAATGTTCGCGGCGTATGGAATTGAGAGATCCATACCGGTCTTTTAGAATATCAACTGCAATTTTCAAATTGTCGTTGCTCATAGGTAGGCCACTAATACACTGTAAATCGCTGGATACGAAAATTACATACAAACAAATACCAAAATTACATACAATTTGAAACTAACATCTGATACGAGATTCTGGTATGTCTACAGAGATCTGGTATGTTTTTCATACCACATCTCACTTACCTTAGTATGTGATTGGTATGTAGCGATACGAACTATTCTATCTGTGATTGGCTGTTTTACACTGAAATACGAATTGTTGGTATGTTTTATATACGAGACCCGATGGAAATTCATCCCTATTCGTATTCCTCTGGTATCCATTTGTTATGTGAAGCTTTAAGTCACATAGCAAAAAATGTATGTATTACATACTACTGTCAAATATCTTTTTTCGGTAATACAAGGGGTGGATGTTTTTTGTTTGGTATAGTGATATTTGAGTACATTTGAGCGCTTACCATCAAATTTAGGAAGTTGCACCTTTGGGAGTTAAACTTCACTTTTTACATAATGAGTAGCTGCGGCTGCTTTCACTTTTAGTGTAGGCCAAACTTATACAGGTTTATTATATACCTTTGTCTTCTTGTATGTATTATGATCAGCCACAGCTGCCTATACTTCAATAAATGCCTTTTTTTTAATGTTTAAAATGCCTATTATTATTATTATTATTATATAGTTTGTAAAGTTTGATTGGCTGTTACTTCATAATGTAACGCCTGATCTATTTCAGTATCGATTTGTGTGTCATCAAGCAAATTACTTAGAATTTCTTCATCTAATGCTCTCAGATTTTCATATTTGTTTAGGACCATTGTTTCAATAGTTTGAAGTTCTATAATGTCACTATCTTGACTTATCATGTATTTGACTTTATTAGATAATTTTGTTAAAGCGGTACCTTTTCTTTAATAAGTCAGTATTGTCTGTCATGATTATTTTTATCTTGACTGGCAAAAGATCGGAATGAGTTGAAACAAATGAAATTACAATGCAGACTTGAACTCTTCGAACAATGTTGAATGATTGATTTCCTTTTAGTTTTGACTAGAGATCAAATTTGAAATGTAATCTCAGACTTAAGACCAAATTAAGATGTGGAATCAGAATTCGTGGCAGACACTTACTTCTTTATTCGTGAGATATTATTCATTCAGTGATGAGATTCAGTAGATCGTGTTTCAGTTGTCATTTTTACGTTGGGCGCCATGTTGTAATTTCTGCCCGACCAATATCAAAACCTGTCGCTTTCACAGCCGTGACTTAACTGAATTTATTAGTAACCAAAACAACTCAAAATTCAAAGTCACTCATTACCGGTATATAGAAATCAAAGAAATATACTAAATAAATAGAAAGGAATGTCACTGCCGGCATAGTCCGTTATTCATAGCTCGCTCCCAGATCTTCTTCCAACTTGCTTCCATACCGTAGAGATCGTCCTTTGCTTATAATTCAGAATTCCGACAAGGTCAAATGGAATAGTTGGATAGGGCGGGCATGACACTAGCGTAAATATGAGAAAGTTTTGGAAATAGAGCCGGTTGCTGCTGTCGACCTAGTGGGCTAAGAGGCTATATAGTTTATGCAAAAGAAAATACCTGTAGCGCCGACAATGTCGTTGAACGAGAGCCCACCAAAGGAAGTCACGTTCCTTCTCACGCCTCATTATAACGACTGGGTTCGGCGCTACAAACACTGATCTGGATATGGATGTGTTTTTAATTTGGCGTAAGCGAAGGGAACAGCGGCGGGCATGAAACTCGGCTATACGACTGGCTATTTTCGCCATATGACGATCGTAAAAGTCTTGGGCAGCCAGTTGGTGCAACACCTCCGAGCCATAGAATCCATGATGATAGGTCTCCACGATAATAGGTCTCATAAAGAAGAGGTCTCCAATTTTGAACTGGCAACTTTCCCGGTGTGGCTCTTCATTTTTTCTATCTGTTTTCTAATTCCCTTTTTTACTTTTTTCTTTCACCTGTATGCAGATTTAGATTTTTCATAGAATAGTTTTATAATTTTGAATATCTTGTGTAGAAATTTATATGCATGTATTTATCAGTTATTAGATTATTTCCCTGATGACGTAGGATGTTCCTACAGAAAGGCCTTGGGCATGAATTTAATATAAGTTAATCAAGAAAAGTGGTAAAAGCAAGAACATGAATGATTTAATTAAACAATTGCGTAATTCAATACCATTATGGGTGACTTAACAGTAGCACAAGACAAAGAAATTAATTAAATACCTTCAGCAAATACGACATTCCGTTCTATTCAGCAGAGTGATTAATTTTTGGCTGATGCACTTTTATCATTAATGCCCCTGCAATACTGATTTCATAGTTACTTGCACCTTTATATTTTACACGGAGCTGATTTTTTATATCATACGTACAGTAATTACATATACAGATATGTTGCTTGATGGCAGTGTCTGTTTTACAATGTTCCTCGATCCTCTGTTGAAGTTGACGTTTGTTTTTGCCAATGTACGAGTATGTTTGGCTGACTGGAGAATTCGTAAACAACGTACGCTTTCAACAGGGGATTCGATTTACATTTTAGTGAGAAATACGACTTTACTTTTTTGGTGTTAAAAATTACTTTGGCATTGATGCCGTTTTTTTTTAAATTTTAGAAAGATAACATTTAAACTTTTGAGACGTTTTTCCAATGTACGGTATGACTGTATACATAACATCATCAGAATCATTACTTGTATGTCTACTCGTATTTGGCTGTACTTGTACATGTGATTTAGTATTTATGTTTTTTTATTTAAAAAAATATTTACAGCTTTTTTTATTATTAACTTAGGATAACCATTTGTCGAAAGAATGTCGATCATATTTTTCACTTCACTGTGAAAGGTGTGCCAGTTGCTTGATACCACATGTGTTCTATGTAGCATGCCGTTTATCAAACCATCTTTCCATTGTTTAGGACAGATGGAGTTATAATTAAGAAGTAAGCCAGTGTACAGTGTAAATCGCTGGATACGAAAATCATATATATGTAAACATATACCAAATTCGCATACCATGTGAAACCAACATTTAATACGAGATTCTCGTATGTTTACAGAGATCTGGTATGTTTTTCATACCACATCTCACTTCCTTTCGTATGTGATTGGCATGTAGCGATGCGAACTATTCTATCTGTGATTGGCTGTTTTACACTGAAATACGAATTGTTGGTATGTTTTATATACGAGACCCGATGCAAATTCATCCTTCATCCTCATTCGTATGCCTCTGGTATGTATTTGGTATGTGAAGCTTTAAGTCACATAGCAAAAAATATGTGTATTGCATACAATTGTCAAATAACTTTTTCCAGTAATATCAATCGCGAATATTTTTTGTCTGACAGAGTGACATTTAACTAGACTAGATTTATTGTGAATTATATGCCCGCGAGGTTTTCGTCGTTGCTACTTATCTAGCAACATAAACAGGACGTTTGGTTAGCTCTACTTTATGAACCAAGTTGATAAACAACATTTCATTTAAACGGTATCTTCAGTGAAATCATGTTGACTTATATATCTCAAACATGACTATTTTTGCGTTCATGAATTATAATGTGTTTTTATTTCAGATTGATAAAATGCTTTATTTCAAAATTACATACTGCATAATTGTTCATGGTTGAATACGTATTGATTATTCATGAAATGCTTTAGACTTACGTGCATTAAAATCGAATTCAGTATTGAAAGTATAACTCCTGAATGTCATTATCTCACTACTTACAGAACAGTAATAACATTAATGTGATCTTTATTAACAAAAGGCCTTAACCCTCGCATTGCCAAGGGTGATTTTCAAAATCACTTTGGTGGAATTTTCTATTTAAAACTTGTATATAGTGACGTAGCCGGAAGTCCTTCGCACAGGCTTTTACCACGAAAACGGAGTGAACAATAGGCACTGAAACAACTGAAATCGAGCGCAATTGTGCATTGTGCTGTGCTACCAACATAACAAAGTGATAATAATAAAACGGTATGGAGCGCTAGGCCAATCAATTATCGTGAGTTGCTCTCATCCGTTCTGCTGTGATGAGACAGGCGAGTTAGCGTTTTCATACATTCAACCATGGCAGGCTGACCGAGTCGGCAAGCTAGAGAACATGCAATTCGTCGCTTACTAAATGACGATAATACTGATGATGAAGAATCAGACAATGGAAGTGCTTCTGAAAGCCCTGAAAGCCCTGAGGATGAAAACACACAACTTCTTCATAGCCGATCGTCTGAAGCTGAAACTACGGAAGACTCTGACGAGGATGATGTTAGCAGCAATCTCGTGGATAAAAGCAAAGTCGCTTGGATATTGATCAACTACGTGAATACATTGGTATTTTATATTTTCGAGGTGCACACCATGACCAAAAAATGCCAATAACTGAATTATGGAGTGAACATGACCGCGACTTTTACATTTGTGCTATGTCGAGAAATCTTTTTTTTTTGATTTGGAATAAAGTTCTTCGCTTCGATGATTCATCTTCGCGAACCGAAAGATATCAGACAGATACGCATTGTGCCTTTCGAGAAATATGGAACATGTTCAATGACCGTTTTCCTTCATTCTTTGTACCAAGTCATTCACTCGTTGTCGATGAACAGCTCGTCAAATCTCGCTGCCGATCTCCCCATCGAACATACAATCCTGCGAAAGCAGGAAAGTATGGGGAAATGATCAGATGGGTACCAGACGGAAAGTTCAGATAATTTAATCGGGGGAGTCCTCTTGTCAAAAGACCTATTGATTCTGACGCAGCTCCAGCTCACAGAGAGCAGAACAAAGTCAACAACCTCGTGAACTATCTTGTTGCCCCCTTTTGCAACTCGGGCCGTAACTTAACAGGCGATCGGTACTTTTCAAGTTTCATGCTGGTATCCGATTTGATGACAATCCATCAACTAACGTACATCGGACCCCTCATGGCTAACAAGAGAGAGATACCCCCAGTTCTTCGTGAAAAGACCCTCAAAAGAAGATCACCATATGCGCTTACAAGGCGAAAACAAGCAAGACAGTTACTATGTTGTCGACTCAACTTCACGACACTTCAATTTCTTCTTCTCAAAAGAAATTCAAACTTCTAATTATTCTCGAGTACAATGGCACGAAAGCGGGGGTTGATGCCGGAGACCAAATGTGCAGGACATACTCTACACGATCAACAACTAAGAGGTGGCCTGTGGTTCATTTTCAGAATTTGCTAGAAGTTGGAGCAATAAATGCACATACAATTTACGATCTCAATCATCCAAATTGGACATCAATTCCAATACAAAATAGACGCCGAAAGTTTCTGAACGAACTTGCTATAGAAATAGCAAAGCCATACATAAGAAATAGACTTGGTGATCCGGTGGGCCTTTGAGAAAATCTGTCGAACTATGACAAAGTACACCTGAGATCACCACCAACGCGACCAACCACAGGAGTCCGGAAACTTGGAAAGGAGTAAAGTGAGATGTGATGGCTGCAAAGCTGATGGAAAGCAAACACGGCAATGCAATCTTACAACCCAGCGATGCCATGAGCGTGATGCTGCAGTGTGCGGTAAGCATTCTTCAATCGTCGGTGTCAAATGTCACAATTGCTCTGAACAACAGTAATTTCTTGTTGCTTCTAAATCAATTTCTGTTTACAATTTGCAAGTTTTTGATGCGAGTAAATGTGGAGTTCACTCAATGTGTCACATATTGTATTCTGTCAGCATATAAAGATCTTTAAAATATGTTTCAATCGAAAAAAGATTAAGCCAATCTACGGTGATTTTTAAAATCACCCTTGGTAATGCGAAGGTGGATTGGCGCTTGGTAATGCGAGGGTTAAATCAAGATACTTTGGACATGATTGATGCTTTCTTTTAACATTGTGCTGGTATGGCTTTAGTATGTAAAGCATACCACATTTAAAATAACATACGAAAAGCATACAAACATATACCAAGAGAATACAGAAATATACCAGAAATATGCATCCTTCGCATGTGATTGGTATTGAGCGATTTACAGTGTACGTATTCTTACGGTAAATGGATGTTTACAGTGAATTTTCAGTATCAGTCATTACATCTAAAAATGGGAGTTTACAGTTACCAATTTCAGCTGTAAATTTTAGGTTAAGGTGTTGCTTATTTAGGAAATCATGAAATTTACTAATATTTGTGCTGTTATCAAACCCACATGCAATCGTGTACCGTACGTATATAGAATAGAATAACGGCGAAAAAGATTCGCTCATCCAAGTTTGTTCCAATTTAGCTAGAAATAAATTTGCCAATGTAGGGGGTAATAGGAATCCCATTGACACTCCGTCTATTTGTTGATACATATCATTGTTGAATAAAAAAACTACCTTTCGTAGCAAACTGGCATGGTTTTACGAATACATCTTTACCATACGTAGGTTTGTTATTTGAACTATTACTGTATACCACCAGATCTGCGGCAATGTCTACTACTTCATATACAGGCACGTTAGTAAATAAAAATTCGACATCAAAACTGACAAGATCACTATGATTGTTAAAAATACTTTGATTTTCTTTTATTTTATCTATGAACTCGGTAGTTGAACTCAACAAGTACTTTTTATTTATGTGTTGTCTAGATATTTAGCCAAGTTGTGATTATAAGAGCCTCTTGTACTAACAATTGGCCTGGCTGGTGCATTATCTTTGTGTACTTTTATTGTACCGTACATTTTTGCCGGTTCGCTGCCAGATGGCATAATATACTTGAAAGTATAATCCGTTACATATCTTTTAACGTACTTTACTAGATACCTATACAGGCGATCTTCTTCCATGACAGTAGGATGACAGTAGGAGCATCTTTTTGAACTTGGATTTTCATCATTTTTTGGTTATAGTCTTCACTGTCTAGAATTACAATAGCATTACCTTTATCAAAACTACAAATTTTTATTTCTTTTTGTTTTGCTAATTTATTTACAGTGGAGTGTAGGCTAAACTGTCTGTTAGTCTTTTCATTGCATATAGACTTAGGTTATTTTTCAAAATTGTTTACTACAGTTATCAGGTCACGTTTCATCTTTTGAGTCACAGAAAATCCAGGATCATTTTTATTGCATCGTGTTATAGTTTTCTCAATTTGATATTTAATATTTACATTGTCTGCTTGTTTTGGGATTATGCTATTTTTTAATCTATATCGAAGTGTTTCATTTTCTACTATAGATACTTTGTAACTGCTTTTATTTGCGACCTCTGCTTTAGCTAAAGACTAGTAATCCTTACTTTATGTTTTTCTTCTACAATTTTAATTTTGCTACGTACTTCTGATAAAATTAGTAACTTTAGTAGACAACTGCGTATCCAAGGTAATCGACTATATATGCCATCACTACATATTTTTAGAGATTTTTCATTACACTTTATTTTGCGCTTCACGCAAGATATGTGTGATTCAAGTATTAGATTATAGTACTCTTTTTCACCGCTAGCCACTGCTTCGAGTTTTGGCAACTTAAGCTGTAGAAATTTTGGTATGATTTTTAGGAATTTACATTTTTTCGAAATATTATAAATCTGCTTGCAGTTTGAAACGCTTTTCAGTTAGTTTTTCTAATCTTCTGCTTTCAAATACTGGAATGCTCTATAATTTATTTATGCTTAAGAGGCAGGTTGAGAGCTTCACAGTCCTGAAGGCCCAAAGTAATACAATAATAACAATGTTATTGCTCATATTTCTTCATTGAGTAATACCCAAAGCTTTTCGGCTTTGCATGTTCTATTTTTCAGCTCTGACTTTGTAGTCAATGAAACCATTTGAATCTTACACTGAGCGTGCTTTTTTTGTATTTGCGCATGTATTGTCTTGTAATGTATGTATTTGTATTGTCTTGTAATGTTTGTTATAATATAGTAATATGATGCGTGTACCATTTCAAAAGGCCTGTGTAAGACTTTTGAAAATTTTTTTATTCTTCTTCTTAACTTCATACGCTAAATTTTGGGGTTCTGGCAGACATAATAATCCAGAAGGCATGCCATCTGCGATTAATTAAATCCTTGAGAACCGGTGTCATCCAAGGTTTGTCATTCAGTGTCAAAGTTACCGTAGTGGTTGGGATCACAGTACAAAAGGTTTCCAACTTTGAATAAAAAATCTGCAGTTTTTCATCAACTGTGTTAGCCTTATAAACGTCCTGGAAATAGGCCCGGGCATTATTACCAGCATTTTGTATGGGCCTTATTGGCTACATTGACATCGTTTTGTAATCTGTGCTTTTTCGTACTTTCCCGAACTCAAAAATTAAACTACTATATAAGGTCATAGAGAGGATACGCCAGAGATAATTTTCCATGTCAAGAGCCCATCTACACTAACACTGTGTATCATGAAATCCTTGAACAAATGAAGAGCAAATTTTAGAACAAAGATAAAATTTGAATGTACTTATTTTTGAGATGCTGTAGAATCTGATCCACTTGACCAAAATCGATACAACTTCTGACACTTATTTGAAATTAGACATATTTTCATTTCTTTTTGTTGCGCTTTATCACGTTAAGCAGTTTCCGAGATCTATCAAGTGGGCCTTATTACCAGCTGGGCCTTATTCACCTCACCCACCTTACTTGATTTTCTCAGGACTTTCCGTTCAATGACGAACATTTACACATTACTACTTACAAACTCAATAAAAGCAATATTCAATTATCTGCCATCCTCCCCAAATACGCCCGATTATTGAATAATCTAAACATTTCTGTTAATGAACACCAAAGTATGTAAAACCTGTAATATTATTCAATTCGAAATATCTGTGTCTGCAGTGTATTTTCAGACATCATAAGAGTAATGCAGTGCAACAATCGCAGATCTATTAAACACGTGTCTTATTCATGATGAAAACTGAGAGGAATTACCATTTTTATTGAACTGAATATTGGAGTTTCGCACAAATAAAAGGAAATAAAAGACAAATGAAAGACAGAATGAGGCAGTGTCGTCTTCAGCTTTAAATTTGATCACAAGAATGGAATCATAATACGGTGGAATCATAATAGTTAATCACGAGGAACAGTGATCACGATGGAATCAATGGAAAACATAAAGGATGGTTCTGCATCCCGAAAGAAATATTTTCTTGTGATTTGTTGCCGTAGATAGGGATCCTTTACACGAATTTTTTTTACAGATATATTGCGGATATCCTTTATTTCCATTAATGTCACACACCTGATAAATCTCATATGAAATCCAATACTTAGTCTCACGTGAAGTAGTCTGATATGAGTATGAAAGAGTTGGAGCCCCGCTAACATCCGCATACAGTTTCTCGCCTTCTTTTGATTCACAGACATATTGAAGAATACCTTTAATTGTTCTGTCGCCTTTCAAATGGTTCATCACTGCGCTGAATGTATGATTGCCTGGCGCCAGGGGGGCATTGTATATGTACTTTCTTCGACGGTATCGATCTTTAATTAAGTAATGTATTTCTAACTTCGTTGTTCCTGAAAGAAAGATGGAAAATGACATGTCTGTCCAGAGACCACGGGTTAAAGAATTGAAGAACTTCGACAACAAGCAAAAATTTATCACATAATTCTGATGAATTTCAACGATTTATTTTGGAAGATTTTAAGGTACAATTCATTCATTTCGGAAATTCATTCAATATCGAGCGCAGTATGAATGATGGCTTGTCAAACATTGACCAAACAGATGATTCATTGATCACATTTGATTTCATTCATTTACGGAACTTTTTAATAGCTGCACTGTATCCCTAATAGTGATGTGCGATTAGATAAATTTCTCAACCGCAACCAACCGTAAAGAAAACTTCCCTAACTGTTACCAACCTCAACCGTTAGATTGTGTATCCGACTGTTAATCGTTTGAACGTAGGCTCGCTGAATCAATACACTATATCAGTTACCTACTGGTCATCGCAATAGACTACAACTTGCATAATGCATGGCATACTTCACTTATCGACAAAATACTGACAGCAGCCTAATAAGCCTGCTTGCCTTCCATAACTATTACTATAAAAAGCTTTATTTCTAAAAGAAATCGTGGTTAAACAAGTTTATCAAATACATGCACACATGTAGTCAAAGACAGTGGCTTTGCATACGCTACAAATGCGAATCATATAGGCGCTTGGGCGCATGTTCTATTGTTCTATGGTAAACTGCATGATCAAGCCATTCTTTCTTTCATTTGAAAGCTGCTTCAATCACAATCGGCTAGCTAATAATTATACCTTTATATCGTGTAAGCTGCGTTACTGCACACGATGACCTAAAAGAGGCCTACATGCCATGGTTTATCCTCGTAATCATAGCTCGCAGTAGTAAGGAATCCTCCACTTTAAACACAGCGCCCCCCTCTGGAGCGCGAGTCGGTGATGGTGGCTCACCTGAGTGTGAGTTCTGGACCCCGCCCCTCCCCCCTCGGCAGTGACGTCTTCTGTGAGTGGAGATGGGTGAGGGTTGACTGTCGTGGTATGTCTTGGTCGACCGTCCGGGTGGGTCTAGGTCGGCCGTCTATGGTGAACGAAGCATCGCACGAGAAAACTGAGAGTAGATTCGGACTCTACGTGAAATTTTGGGTTAGGAAAGTGATTTCCAGCGCAATCAGAGAGAAAAAGTGCTGACCCCCCTCTGGACAGCGACTTCAATCTTGGCTTGTAGGGATTGTAGAAAGTCGTGCAATAGCTCGTTTGAAAGCTAAGAGTGAGACAGATTCACTGGAGGAAACGGCTTGTCACTACGTTCCTTCGTTTAGGTTTGAAAGTGACTTTTAGATTTTAAGAATCTCCGAAAAAACTACAGAGTTAGAATTTTAAGAAAATGTCTCTAGCGGCGAGCGAAGCATCGTATGAGAATTCTGCAACCAGATTTGGAATCCTAGTGGCATTTTATATCCGGCTAGATGAGTTTTGAGGGTCGTGAGTGATACAAAATATCGAATTTTTTATGGTTCTACTTTTTTGATTTTTGATGATGAATAGCGGAGGATTTGAAGTGAGTAAAGACGTCGGGTTTCTTTTGGTGGAAACACCGCACTTTGTTGTCTAGGATCCTACATTTTCAGAACTGTGGAAGGTTTTGTTTACAAATGACAGCTTGTTTAAAGTCGAATTTTTACGCATTTTCCAAGATTTTCGATATTTTGAAAAAATGACAAGAGTTTTTTCAACTCGGCTTCTAGTGATCGGAGAAAGTTGAGTGATGGCTTAAATGAAATGTGAGAGCGAGAAAACGTGACTGTCAAAATTTGAAGCTAATCGGAGCTCTAGAACCGGAGATGTACGAATCAGCTGATGTACGAATCATATATAAGCTGGGAACCGAATGAGAAATTTCATTAAGACGAGAGATTGTCAGAGGTATGTCGTCTCTACGGAGCTCTGATGACAGCATCGGAAATTCCGAAATCAGGTTTCATTGCTGATATCAGCTAAGGTGTCAGACTTATAGGTTAGCCAGTATATGGATTGTTATCACTTTGATCAAGTTGATCAAATACTTATAAACGGTGTATCTTCGGCTCTAGTGCACCGATTGAGTTGATTCAAAAAAGGTTCGACAGTTATTGATCAGACCTATATGTACAGACTACCTATGAAATTTCATAAGTAGTACTAAATGCCGAAAAACTTAAATTTGCTATTTTTCGATGTTTTATAAGGTTTTCAAACCTTCTGATTTCAATAAAGACATTTATAAAGTTGTCAGAGGCGAGCTTCGGCTCGAGACGTGTTTCCTGATGTAAATAACTCCACCGGTTTTCATGTCAAAATCGGGATCCGAATACCAACACAGTGATATGACGCAAGCTCTGTCCGTAGGAGGTTGGATTTGAGAGCCGAGGCCTTGGAGTCGTGATAAGATCCCCTCTGAGTAATGCCTGTAATGGATTCATCAGCTAAACTTGTCTATCCTCAAGCACTGACAACATTATTGGATGAATTTAAAGTCATTATAAAATTCTTTTTTCGCTTCAGAAATATGGTTAATGACAATAACGCCAAGACGGCCTTCAAACTTTGCGTTTGTGCGAAGATCATTCGCAGCGATGTTTTTAAAAAGCATAGTTGTGGCCATAAACGAATGGTAGGGGGAATTCGTTGCTTTAGTAGCGGCCATAACACGTCTCGCCTTGTCGAAGCGCTATAGGAGTGGCATGCGAAGCACACCAGTTGTAGTCAACCAGAGCTGACTGAGGAGATGAAGCAAAGTCTCTTCAGCTCAGAGTTGAAAGCTCTGGAGACTCAGTGCGCTGTCGAGTCTATCGCGTCAGCAGAGCCTCCCTCAACTAGTGTGCCATCAGAGGCTCCCTCACCCACCCCGATAGAGTCTTCTGCGAAGCCGAGTGGATCCTTCTCTAGCGATGAGTCACCAGTGAAGGCTCACCTAGTCAGGATTGTCGACCAAATCTACATCGATAGCGAGGTAGAAGCGGTGAGGGAAGTCTACCTCGATAGCGAGGTACAGCCGGCTAAGTCATCGAGCATTGGCGGGATTGCGGCTCAATGTCGCAACTTCATTAGGCGTCCACCACTGGTCGATGACTATGACAAGCTTAAGAAGGAGCTAGTAGTGTGGAAGATAGACTGTCTCCTCTATAAAGCAAGTTTCGAGAACCTCTCGCGAGTTACTCAGGAACTCAAGAAGGCTCAAGCTAGCCTTCCTGAGAAAGAAGGAGAGCTCGATCGCGAGAGGTTCTCGCACCTCGCTCGTAATGCCAGAGAAGAACAGCTTTTGGGCGAGAGAGAAAGTCAGGAGAAGGAGTTATGAAACATGAGTTAGGAGACAGAAGGGTTGCGAAAGCAGTTGGGGAAGGTGGTGACGACTAACCAGGAGCTGCACAAGTTCAGAGTAGCAGCACTCAACGGTCAAGTCGTCTCCACATTCCCCTAGATAGAAAAGGAGGTGTGCCCGCAAGACCGCTCCTCTGTGAACGTGACAGAGGGGAGATGTGTTATACCAGAGCTAAAAAAGGTATCGAATGCCTCCATTTTACCTTCGAGCACAAGGAGGCTATGACAGGGTTCCTGTTCGAACCACGCGCTGAAAAGATCTGTAAGTTAAAAATGACTAAATTAAAATTTACGATGATAACTAACTACTTCTTTCTTTACAAACATCCATGAGAAGCGTCCACCAGCTCCTATTTCCGAGCCGAAGGAAAAGCGCCAGCCATAATCCCGCCTCATCCAACGTCCCGCGAACGCCACAAACGGCTCTCTTAAGGGCCAACTTTAACGTTGCATGGCACGGAGAATTTCGGTATGACACTTCCAGCTGATGGGCGTTCTTTCGAGACAGCGGTGAAACCCGTGGTGATGAATGTAGTAGGGGGCTGAGACTTAATTAATCGGACCCTCCAACAGTCGCTGTGGTCTTATTCCTCAAAGTAGCACTCTAAACGCACAGGCGACATTTAGCTATCTGCCACAGGTTACTTTTTAAATTCTCCATTGTATACGTTATCTGAGAATGAATCATGAGTTCTCTTAAGAACTGCCTTTGAGGCTAAATGATGAAAGGATGAAACGGGGAGTCACTCTTACGCCACACCTATACAAAATCACTTTCTATCTTCTCTAATGGTACGATTTCTTTTGATAGGAAAGAAGACCGATAATAAATGTGATGATATTTACAACCATGTATACAATTAACCCCATACCTAAATTCTTCCATTTATTTCCATTTCTATATCAATACATTGCAAAACAAAGACATGCAGTATGTAGATTTATTTTCACTCCAAGTTCAGGGGAATCATTTGCAAGTCACTAAATACTTTATAGCGTCTTAGACGTTTGGGAGCATCTGGCAATCTCTTTATACGCACTGTATTCGGCGTCCACGTCTCGTCAGTCCAAACAATCCCCCTTATCTTCCCCTTCTCCTTCTCATACTCCTTGCTTTCGCACTCCTTCACTTCTTCCTCATCCCACTAGTCGAGGATTATGAAGTCGGAAATTTCCAAGGCGGGAGATGTAGCTTCCATTATGAGATAAATGAGAATGAGAAGTGTTTCAATTTTCTAACTTTTATATGTTTTTCAACAATGAATTCCTCAACAGCCAATCAGAGCCATTCCCATTTAGACAAGGAATAACCAATAATTGAGTTAAAACAGGCAGATGAAGCAAATGAACATTTATTAATCAATTTACAAATAATTTAAAAGTTCTTCGGAAGTCACATTGTCCCATAGGCTCTCACAGTCAGTGCAGTTACACTTAAACTGCGCTCCTCCGCTGCAGTCAACACACCAAAGACGTACATGTAGTTCCATTCTACTTCATTTTGGGGTTGGAATGATGGACTATACCATCTCCGTATATTATGGAGATGGCTAATGTCTGTTTCCATTTTCACATCCCTTGTATTCTATTGTAGGTATTTCCACCGCACATTTAGCCACACCTCCGCGTCCTCTTCATCCATCAACGACAATTCTTCTTCCTTTTCATCCGTCGGTAATTCCAGCTTTGGAATATCATCCAGCCTTCTCTGCTTCTCCACCTTTGCCTTTTTCGGAGCGGGAGGGCAAGTTGGCATGCTTGATGCAGACACTGGCGAATGCATGACTTTGAAATGTATGCCATAAACTTGATTTTTAGTGCTTAAGTATAAGCAAGCAACCAATCAAAATGAATAGCCAATAAATGGTGAGTATGGGAGTATATAAAGGGAGAAAATAGACTAAATTTCATTCAATATTTGAGACGTATTACCACCAAGTGAACTTTTCTCTCCACTCAAACATATTCTAACGTTGCTGACGTATCCGATTTTGGTTTGAGTCAATTACTACATTCTGACTATCAAAGTATCAGATTTTGGCTTAGTTTCGTTGAAATGGTAAGTTAAAAATTTCATCACTCCTCTCCCTTTAACGTTAGGTTAATAGCATTTTTCTCAATTTCAGGCATCTACTTCATCATCAAGTCGCTCCCTTCTCGAAGAAGCTTCACAACTGTTGAGTGAAGGTAGGTTGTAACAATAAACTATGACTTCAATAGATGACAGAATGATTTCTCCTCCAGGTGATGACAGTTTCATCTCAAGTGGCCAGTCACGGGAAGCATCCAAAGCGTGTGCTGATTGTGGGCATATCTTTACGAGGAAGCGTGATCTCGCCCGACACATCAGACAACGTGTATGTCAACCCAAGCCATCATCAATCTCCCGAGGTGAGGATGATTCTATTCAACATGTATCCTTTACTTGCGACTTTTGTTTCCAATCTTTTGAAACAGGTTTTGAGTTATCTTCACATAGACTTCACCACACACATACAAATGATAGTTATAGCAACAGCACCTCCTCTATTCGACTAACTGAAGTGTCGCTCAATAACGTAGTGAGAAATTACCATATGGAATCCACAGAAACTATTGTCAATTTTCCGAAATGGTTCCATCAAAATTCAACATTGATAGATGCGCTCCTTCATAATTTAGAGCAGTTTAGAATAAAGCGCTCATCTATCTTAAAATAAAATATGTCAAAGTTAACCATCATACTGGCGAAATAGTACAGAGGTTGAAGTTCTACATACCCTCCTTTCCTACTACAGAGGTAGACGATAAAGAAGCATGGTTAAATTTTCACATTCAAGGACTAAAATCAAATATTGATAAATTTAACGAGCGCGATAGTGGTCTAATTTTTGATGGTATAGAATCTGCCAAGTTTGAAATCACTCTATTAGAAAATTACAGTGGACGAGGCTCTTTCAATCTTCCAAAAACGTTAAGAGATAAGAAAGCAGTCATTTCTGTAGATTGTGAATCTCATTGTTTTAAGTATGCGATATTATCCATTCTCCACTATCATGATGTACAGAACAACCGTTTCCGTAAAATCAACTATCAACAATGGGAGAATGAATTGAAGTTTGATGACTGCAGTAGCGAAGACATGAAGTTGAAAGATTTAGAGAAATTTGAAAAATTAAATGAAATTAAAATAGTTGTCCACATCTGGCAAGAGGGGCTTAAGGGTGTGCATTACAACAACCGTTCATCAACTTATGATAGGGTAGTCAATCTCCTATTAGTATATTAAAATAATAGTGAAAATTAATATAATAAAATAATAATGAAAAAACTGAAGAGTTCAAAAAAGAAATAAATTTAATTGAAAAAGAAGAATGAAGAATTAAAAAAGGAATAAAGAAAAAAGAATATAAAAAGAAAGAAACGCTATAAAAATCTTTTTACATCAATTTTTCTTCTCTTTAAAATGAGCAAAAAAATCAGAATAAATTTCAAGGGATTCAAAGGATTCACTCCGTTCATGACTTAGTTCATCACTCCGTTCATAACTCCGCTCATCACTCCGTTCTTCAATGTACAAAATGTAAATGTAAAACTATTAATAATTTTATGAAAGATAGAACAAAGAAATATGGTTATCGTTCAAGTTGTAAAGATTGCAATATACCATATAAAAAACAACATTATCAAAATAATAAGGAAAAATATAAAGAGGCATTTGATAACTTTCTTAATCGAAATCCTAATTATTATAAGCAGTATAGAAATGAAATGGCTAACGCAAAATATCTAATGAAATGATAAACTATAATCAAATTTATTCTATATAAAATGAGCGAATACAAATAGAAAAATCTTCTTCAAAAACGTGAAGTTCTTAAAAGCAATAAACGTTTACCATCATTCATTAAAATATTTAAAACTTCATGAACTAGCGAAACAACATGAGTACAAAATCCTTCATGCAAAAAATATTAATACACAATATAATAATAATCATAATATTGCGTTTATTGAAATGAATGGAAATCAAGCAGAGACAAAGAAAATTACAAGGTACTATTACACAACTTGGTACAAAAAGGAACGAAAGAAAGGGCACGAAGTTGAGTTCTACACGGAGGCATTTCAAGATGCCGTGAGTAAGAAAGCCGACGAGGAACGAGTTCGTGTAAAACGTTATCAGGGTTGAACATTTCAGTGAAAGTCTTTAGGGTTTTCCGTTGTCTATGAGCTTCTAGATCTTCGAGGCAGGCGTTATGGCAATCATTCACCGCAAATGACCCGATGACAAAGCCTTTGAAGTTTGACCAGACGTTGACTGCACTTTTTGTTAATACCGATAAACACTGGTGAATTGAACTCTATAATTGAGCGGATGTAGGCATTGTACACAGCCATTACCCCCATTTTGAAATGCCACAGGCTTTCGACCGCCGAAGAGCGTAGACACTTTTAGAAGCACGCTTGTAGATATCATATACATGATCGTTCCAATCAAAAAATTGATTGAAAATAATACCCAAAAATTTCAGCTGGGAGCAAGACTTAATATGAAGCAAGCTACTCTGATAGCTGAAGCGGGAGCATCGCCAAATAAACATGCTTTTCGTTTTAGCCTTATTAAGGATCAGTCCGTGGGATAGGCACCAGGAGTTCACATTCTCCTCTTCCATTGATATGTTATGATCAACATCGGAAATACTTGTAATGGGAATCATGACTAAGATGTCATCAGCGTGCTTGATTAATCTAACAGAGTCAGATTTCGGTTGAAGGGATCCCATATGGACCGCAAATAACAGAGGGGCGATTATTGATCCTTGCGACACGCCAGACGATACATCCCGAAAGGAGCTGTACACGATGTCTTGAAGGCTAACACGGTACTTTCTGTCTTGAAGAAATGATACGAGCCACCTTATAAATCCATTTGTAAAATTACCAGAGACGAGAAACTGGATGACAGCTCTGTGCGGCAAGGAATCGAACGCACTTTGGAGATCGAACGAAAGTATAACAAGACCAACAAGGTCCGTAGAGTCGAGAACAGAGGTAGCGAAATCATGGACTTGAATATGAGCATGCAGTGTTCCAGTTTTAGGCTTATAGGCAAATTGGTTTGAACCAAACAACTTGATAAGATCGGATGAAATTGATCGAGCGACAAATCTTCCCAGCATTTCAGAAAGGATAGGCAGTACGGAGATCGGACGAAAACATTCGCTGTTAAATTTACCAGATTTAGGAATCGGCACAATATTGGCGGTCTTCCAAATAGAAGGTACATACCCAAAAGAATTAGATTCACAGAACAAATGCGTCACAGGTACACACAAAACATGAGCAGATGGTTTAATCAGAGTGGAACATCATGAGTCAATACCAGGAGCCTTCGATTTCAGATTGAGCATATCACGGAAAACCATCTCCGACGATATATCAACTGACCAGGGAGTTTCATTTGAATCTGGAAGATGGAAGTTTGACCAGTCGGCATTCGACGTGAATTGAGATCTGACCTTTCGAGAGAAGGATTCCGCTGCATGCACCGGACTGGGATGACCATTTACCATTGGGTCAGAAAAGGAACATGACCTAGACTTGAGGTTGCACATTTCACGCACAATCAACCAGATACTCTTATCCGTGTTGGCACAATTAGAGCATTTTGAGACCCAGCATTTCTTTGCTTTTGCAATTTCTGCTTTGATTTTGTCCCTGTAGTGCACGTATAAGGGCATGTTGCCTTCCCTGTATGCCTTGTATCTAAGATTGATTAATTGTTTAAGGATGGGTGAAGTGCCACATCAAAGAAGGAATAGAAAAGAGAGCATTTATCTTCTAAAGTAAAATCAGAGTTGTACATGTGATGCCACGGGGCTTGTTGTAAACAGGAGACAAAATTGTCGACGTAGTTCTTACGGAAATCATAGATCTTTCGTATGTGTGAAACTTGAACAGAGACATGACATGGGTTCATTAAAACAGAATTGTGATCAGACAACCCAAATGGTGGACATGAAATCACGTTTGAGTACTTAATACTTAGAACAGGATCAACAGAAATTTTGTCCAAGGTAGCGGTCCCTCGAGTGGGAAAATCAACAACTTGTTTGAGACCAAATTGACTTTCGACATCATTACAAGGAAAATTGTTGAAATCACCAACTAGCATAACATGGGTGGTTGGGTATGCATCAAAAACACTTTGTAAACTGAGAACGAGAAAGTCAGAAATACTGTGTAACTCATTTACGGACAGGTTCAGTGGTACTCGTATATACGCGCACATAACACAAATCAAAGGATCTTTTATCATGATACACACACATTCAATAGACTTAAGGAAATCTGACAGATCAAACCTACACGAAGTGAAGATGTCATTGACAAAGATACAAACACCCCCGCCCTTCTTGCCGTTACTTCTATCACACCGGTAAGGCTGAGAATAACCACTCAAAAGAATTTCATCATTAGACACATTATCACTGAGCCAGCTCTCGGTAATAGCGATGACATCAGGTTTAGAGGCGTGAGTAAAAACGAGAAGCTCGTCTATTTTCGGCCTCAGCGAGCAAATGTTAGAGAGTAGAAGAGAGGGAAAAGAAGTCTTAAAATTCCTTAATGAAAATTTTCATACGTAGGAGCCGGATTGCTAACTGCATTTTTGGGACAAATTTGACCTTTCCTGATCACGTATGAAGCATTCCCGTCTTCATTTAGACGTCTCAACTGTGTTCTCATAATTTTGTCATTCTCCTGCTGCGCTCTCGTTAGGTCATTGCTGATGAAAATCCTCTTAGTTGCATCATTGTACCGCAGTTTCTTGGAATTTTTGATGATATACAATTTCTCCTGAAAGGAACTACATTTGATCAACAAAAGTCTGACACCTTGCCGATTTGGGCGGCCAATCCTCTTAACAGATACTGGCGAGAAGTCGTCATTAGCAGGCCCTGTGATGTCGTCCACAATAAGTTGCACCTGAGACATGTCATGCGATTGACGTTCCTCAACCGTACCATCAGTTGCCTCAGGAACACCGTGAAAAATGAGATTTTCACGCCTGGACAATCTATCGACCATTTCATTATACATAGCCTCAGAATTTACTTTCATTTCATTCTTAAGATACTCATTTTCTGATTTCAAGCCATCGCACAACAAGGACAGATTGTTGCACGTGACTGTCAGCTGATCTAGTCTGCTTAATACAGGCTTCAACATGCAATCGATCTTCTCTGACACTAATCTAGCAACTGTAACTGACACGCTTTCCACGTGCAACGGGTCATTGTCGTTGGTCGATTGCTTCACGTGAATCAGGGCATTGATCAGAGATTGCTTTGTGATGCTACCCTTTCTCTGTTCAAGTTCAGCACCTGATAACTGAAGTATATCATCCACATTCATTTTCTCGAATTGAGGTGTGTTCATTAAATTTGCAGGGCGATGAGGGTTGTACTGTCTATGCAAAATCGCAAAATTTTTACAAGGACAGACAATACAACCGCTTGAAGCGCCACCTCTGAACACGGACCGTTGGTTAGTGCAGAGACAAAGTTGTGACGTCAAAACACACGTGACTTGAATGGGCCAACCAGAATAAGATAAACACGATAAATACGGACGTAGGATGAAGAACGACGCAATAAGTCCAGAGGTAAGGATAACTTGGGAACCAGACGACGGATAACGATGAAACCAACGTAGAACCACTCAGATGACGACGAGAATTGGGATGAAGACAAAATTCACAAAAATTGGAGCACAGGAACCGGAGAACGAGGTATCAGGAACCAAACACAGTCACACCGATCACAGAGACACAACCGTCGCGTTGATGCTATATCTTGGTCAATAAATATGGTCAATCAATCTTAGTAATATTTGAACTTCCCGATAACGATGAGTAAGTAATGTATATATGACCGTTCTAGGATAAGCAAAAAATAAAAAAAATAAGGTACCTCCAGAATGAGTATAGGAAATATTTCATACACTGAAAAAGAGTTTTATAAATAAAAATAATTTTAAGGATAAAATCAAAAAAAACAGTTTTAAGCTCGTTGGGATTTTTTCATATACTGAAGAGGTTTCAAAAATATCACGTAGTCGAAAATTTAAGTTGTCTAAAAATTTCACGTAGTCCAAAAATTTACGTAGTCTTTTTTCACATAGACCAAAAAATATCAAAATATTTATTAAAAAATGGAAACCTCAAAAATGAAAGAAACTTCGAGAATGGAAGGAACTTCGACGGGGGCGGCGACGACAAAAATGGAAGAAACCTCAAAAATATATCATTCGTTATCATATGAAATGAGCATCGAAAAACACAAGGATAGAGTTAGGTATATGAAAAATAAGGAATCTAAATTATTATTAAGATTAGAACATTATAAAAAATTAAGAAAGAGATGGCCTAAAGTTAAGAATGTAACACAAGGTATTATAATATTTTTAACAATAAGTTTAGGCGCTCTTACAATTGTTTTATCTTCAGGTGTTTTAGTAATTACCTGTTGTTGCTACTGATTTAACAGGTAAGGGTGTTTTTACAACTTCACTTGTTACAATGTTAGATAAATCTTTAATTACTAAGAAACGAAAATCATTAAAAAATAAATATTCTCACGTTAAAGAAGTTCATGATAAACTGCATTATTACTTTCAAAGAGTATGTGAT
Source organism: Prostheceraeus crozeri (assembly GCA_907163375.1). Lineage (NCBI taxonomy): Eukaryota > Metazoa > Platyhelminthes > Polycladida > Euryleptidae > Prostheceraeus > Prostheceraeus crozeri. Next base: position 103,714 of record CAJQUW010011041.1, read on the forward strand.
GATAATGTTATTACGTTAGATGAGATTGAAAAATTTGATCAAATAGCTAATGAAGCTAATAAAATATCAATTCAATTACAGAGACAAGTTAATGACAAGAATAAACAGGTTGGTAAAATTTCTAATGAAGAAAATGATAAATTATTTTAGAAGAACTAAAAACTTTATTAAACAAAACTTTAGACGAAAAGATGTCAGACGACAAAGTAATAAAAAATAATTTGCTCAGTAAAATGTTTTTGTTGTATTCCAATGTTACCACAAAATTCAAATATCATATTTTAAAAATTGATAAAATTAAAGCTGATCATCAAAAAAGAATTCAACAATTAGATGAGTTAATAAAGCAAAGAAATATTATGAAAGAAAATCATACTCAGCATAGAACAATAATAAAAGCTGGTATTCAATCTGATGTTTGAAAAAATGCAGCAAACCGAGCAAGTAAAAACTGATTTTGAAAAAACTATGGAACATTTTAAAACTCTTGAAAAAGAACCTGCTAATCAGGTGAAGAACTTGCAATAACCGAGTAAATATAACAGATCCAGAACTTACAACATTATTAGATGATTATGGAATCTTAGAAGCAAATATAGAAAAAAATTACCAAAATCTATGTTATTTGAACATTTTACTTTCCTTTTACATTTTTTTACATAATTTTGTAGATAAAAAAATTATTTGCAAGATTTTATCTTGGCGGAAAATAAATATTTCCACAACTTTTTCGAGGTTTAATTTTTTCACCATATAAATCTCCTTTTAGTTTAGATAGAAATTTTGTTGATCTTTCAAGAGGAGCAGATTTAAAAAATTATGCTGTAGAAGATCTCATAAAATATAAAGCTATGTTAGATAGAGTTGGTGCAGTAAAATCTCTTAGACGTTATAAACAATTACGAAATTTATTATCAACGGGAGTTAAAGTAGGAAAAGTCTTTAAAACAGAAACAACTGTATTCTTACCAGATGATCCACAAGAATACCTAATATAATAAAATACTTAATATAACTAAATAGATTAGATATTTTAATATCTGCAATAAAAGAAGGACATAATTCTAGTTTCAATGAAATTCATGCTACATTGAAAAGACTGTTAGAAAAGAAGATTCTAAATGAAAATGATTATAAAAGTATAGCTGAAATATGTTGTTGTTTCAATTTTTTTTATAAAAAAATATTTATTCAAAATTTTTATCTAAAAAATGTGTTCAGGAGATTTAGAAAAAATTAATAATCATTTAGAAAATCTAAGAGATTTTGGGTTCATCAAAATTTACTACGACGTTAAAAATTATAACAATTACTTCATCACACACTTGTAATTTAGAGCCCATTCTACATTTGGAACAGAATAAAAATTATCAAATTGCATTAACTAGTTTCTCCACATTTAATACTATTCAAAACGTTATCAAAGATGTGAATGATCAATTTAGATATTCTACTGATAAAGGCAAAACGTGGAAAGTACTAACTTTTCTTCCTGGTTCTTACGAAGTTTAATCAATATCAAATGAAATTAAGAGACATTTAGGTATAGCATTTAAAGATAAGAAACAATTACATTTTGCAGTTGAACCGGCAGTTAATAAATTTTCTCTTACTTTAGACGAAAATCATCAAGTTGGTTTTAATCATGATAGATCATTGTCAAAGCTATTAGGATTTGATAAACAAACCTATAGTCAAGGTTATCATTTATATGAGAAGATTCCAAAAATAACTGAAATAAATTCAATTGTTGTACATTGTGACATTATTGAAGGAGGATATATAAATGGAAAATTGTCAAATTTAATATTCAGTTTTCAGCTTTTACTGTACCCATTGGTTATAGATTAAATGTAATTCCACAAACATTAATATATTTCCCTATTACAAGAAAAACTATTAACAGTATTAACATTAGAATCACTGATGAGGAATGACAAGAAATAAATTTTGGAGGTGAAGAGATTACGATAGATCTTTTGGTTAGAGAAGTTTAATTTTCTTCTTCTTAAGAAAAATAGAAAATAGAAAATAAATAAAAATTATTTTATTAAAAATGAGTGAAGTCCCCCATTAAATAAAAGCTGAAATTCAATCATCACCGTAATCTATCCAATAAAGTTTTATCAGTTATTTGTTGAAGATCAGGATGTGGTAAAACATATCTATTGTTTAAAATTCTAACTACTCCTAATTTTTTAGATTATGACAATCTTATAATTTATGCAAAAACAGCAGAACAACCTGTTTATCAATTTTTAAAATATGGATTTAAAAATAATCTTAAAAAAACAGCAATTGCTTCCATATTTGAAGAATATGAACAATCTGAAGATGAAGAAGAAATAAGTTCGTGGTGTGAAGAAGCAGCGAAAAATAAACAATTAGTGGAATCTAATAAAAATAAACACATAAGGATACAATTAATAGATGATAGTGGTAATATGCACAGATCCTTATAAATTAGATAAAAGAATGAAACATTGTGTAATTTTTGATGATTGTGTTAATGATGGAAGTGTTATTAGAAATAATGCAAATATATTTATACTATTTGAAATAAATGCAAGAAATTTATGTGATTTGTTAAGAGATTTATGTATAAGAGATAAAGATGAATTTAAGCATTCGTGTAATAATGCTTGGTCAAAAGATTATGGCTTCATTACAATTAATATTGATAAAAAATACATGATAGAGTTATCGAACAATTGTTCTCTGTCTAAACTTCACCCCGACTGAAAGTCGATAGAAAATATTTTTGCGGAGTGATCGAATAATATATATTTTTTCTTAATCTTTAGAAATTTAAAAATTAGAAAATTTAAAAGGTAAAGTAGTTATTCCATCAGGTAAAATTTTTCTTTTATCATCAAATGGTTCTAATGCTAATTTATGTTCCTCGTTTAAATACATTTTGTGTTTCTTTGACTTAAGTCTATAATTACATGCTGTTTTTATTTCATTATTAAATAATGCATCCTTATAATCTTGAAATGTTATTTGGTTAGCCACGGATGCCTTTGAAATTCCTTTAATGTTTTAGATGTTTTTGAATTTGTGTTAGAATTTGTGTTATAACAATAACATTTAGATTTCAAAAATACAGCATCTGTTATGTACTCTTCATTTCCTTCTAGTTCATCTTTTGCTTTACATAAATCAGAAGGATGAATGATATCTTTTATTTTATTAATTTCTTCATCAAGTGAAGAATTATACGGTATTGCTAATTCTAAGAAAACGGAATCCGTATCGCCAAAGTGTAATTTATAGTTTTCGCCATAAGCAGGTGCTAAATAATCATATGTAAATCTATACATAAATAGTTTAGCTAATTCTAATATAGTGAATCCTATAAAATTAAACTTATCATGTTTTATAATGTTTCGTCTTAGATGCACTGCACATCGTTCATCACTAAATCTAGTAGTTCCTTATGTTATGGCTTTATTTGAAAATACATAATCAAGTTCTTTTTACAGGCAGAGTAAATTTAAGTAGTTCCTTTATATGTAGGTTTCCTTGTTAAATTTTGAAACCTATCTCTATCATAAGCTATTTCAATATTTTGTCTATTACGCACATTTTCTAAAGTCTTACCATAAAATGCATTATTCATTAATTTGAAGAACACGTTTCCAAAATCACCTTTATTTCTTTTAGCTATTTTACGTTTTTCAATATTGAACTCTATATAATCCTTTAACCACCTAGATTTTCTATACACTAGTTTCCGGTGAATTTCAACAAGAATCATTCCATGATCTAAATACCAATCTAGCATTCTTCCTTCAACAACATACTTTCCTTTATTACTTTATGTTAACATGAGTTTTTTTGTTGGCCTGTATTTCTTAGGAATTAAAGATTTTTTTGATAATCTGAAAAATCTTCTATATTGGGAATTTTGTTTTCGGGACAAAAAGGATAATATTTTGTTGCGCCTTTTATATAATCAAGGTATGCTAAATCAACTTCATATATATAACCATAATTATTTTCACCATCTAATGTAGGTTCGTATTCAAGAATGGTACTCCATTCCATTTCACCTGCTGCTAATTCTTGTATCATCCAAGAAGAATATAAGCTATTAAAATCATAATATAACAAATAGTTTTCTCGCATGAATTCATCAACTGCTGCTTGACTCTCTTCATTTGATATAAGTCCTTCTATATTTTGATTAAACAATTTTATAAATTGATCTTTTTCTTCTGGATTTAAAATTTTTAAATAACCGTAATCATCAGGATTTACTTTCTTGTTATAACATTTAACATATCTATTACCTAGAACAGATGAAACACCACGTCTAATTCCAGATTCCAAAAATGATAAATTATCATAAGAACTTTCTTTATAATATTTAAGTTTAACATTTGTATGTTTTAATCCTGCCTCCCATGTTAAACCTGGTGTACTATATGTATAACAAGGATCTATTCCATAATATTCTGTACACATATCACGAAAGTTTTCAAAAAGATCAGCAAGGATTAACACATATCTGAAGATATTTCATTGTATAATCATACATTGTTCTACAATTTAACTCTTTCCAATTTTTTTCAGTTTCTGAATAATCTTCTTCAGACAGTTGTGATTGTTTTAATGTTGATTTAAATTTGTCACGCGAAGAAAGTTGATGTTCTTGCATTATTTCATTTATTCTATCTATATCTCCAGTTAGAGATTCGTAGGGAAAAATACCTTTTAAAGGTTTTAAATTATATTTATTTAATATTTTACATTGTTCAGGTTTCAAAGTTTTTTCCATGAACTCTAATGAATAACGATTAAAAAATCTAAATGCATCTAATATTTTAATAAAACCAAATTGCATTGAAAAATATTCTTCTTCTGTTTTACATAGTACGTTTGTTCTTAATTGTTGTAATTTTTCAGATGAAAATAAATCTTTTATTATTAAATGGAAATCATATTCAGAACCGTTGTAGAAATATAAAGGTACAAAGTTATATCTGAATTTATTAGCATTAAGATTACAAGAATTATGTGCTGCACCTCTACGTATATAATCCATTTAGATGATCATGATCTTTTACTTTGTCGGCAGAGCCGTCGCTTCGCTTATAAGTTGTAAATTCTTTTCCACAGTAATAACAATTTTTTTCATTATCAAATTGTACTAATTGGTCATACGTTAATGGAAGCATTGGTTTATTTGTTTTAAGCAATTATGAAAAATATTTTTGTAATTCTTCTATTTTCTTTGTAAAAATTTCTGAACTATCTTCACCATAGTATTGATAATATTCTGATTTAAAGAATTCAGGATAATTTGAATGAATGTACATTCCCCAACATAATGGTTTTTGTTCAAGCAAATGCTTACCAGAACTTTGTGTCATGTTAGCATTATATGCTTCAAAATCGCAATATATAATAAAGGGTACTTTATTTTTGTAATACCATTTATTATATACTAAATAATCTTCTTAAGCAAAAGTATTATTAACTGCTTCATTTTGTTGACAATTCTCCAAATGTCTATTCATTTCTTCTTTAGTTCTAAAGCTCGTCATACATTGGAGACAGGGAAAATTAGCATTATCTGAAGTTTTTGTAAATATAGAAATATCTTTACACAATATGTAATGACCTTGATAATACAGTATATTCGCTTATGCTGGCTGCATTATCTGCTGCTTTAACATTTTTAACTTTTGTTGATATTCCTGTTGTAATATTTCTAACTGTTCTTGATATTGTTCTTGATATTTTTTGAAATTGTTCTTCATATTGTTTTTGACATTGTTCTTCATTTTGTTTATGATATTCCTTACTTAATATATGTTTACCCATATGATATTCTTGTAGATTTTTTTGTTGACAATGTTCTTTATATTGTTGTAGATTTTTTATATGACATTCTAGTTCATTAAATTGAGAATTACATTGCTGGTAGACTATGTATGATAATTTTAAATATTCTTCATCTTCAAGATTCAATTCTTTTTCAATATATTTGTGAAATAATATAGTTTCTTCTTGTTGATATTCTTGTTGATATTGTTTTTTATATAGTTGCGGTAACATCTCTAACTTATGTATATATTCTGATGATAGAGATGAATATTCTGTTTCATACTTATAGGGAAATCCACGTCCTTTATAATGATTATGATTAATCATTATTGGTGATGATGTTTTTATAATTTCATATTTTTCAGTACATATTACATTTCCTTTGTAAATAATATTATAATGCATGTAATTTCCTCTTTCATTGTATACTATTTTTGTTTGGCATAAACTTTTGTTATTCAAATAAAATTCTTTTAAGTTGTTATAAACAATGTTATTAACTTCAATATCTCCGAGATATAAGGGAGTAACATCACCAATAGAAACATACTTCACATTTAATTCAAAAACACTTACTTCTATAAAATTTTTATTCTTTTTATGAAACTTCATTAATTTATTATAATTATACAGACCTTCATCTACGTCATCAGAGAGATCAAGTTCATTTACATATTCTTCTTTATTATAATGACTTAGTCTTTCTTTGTGATATTTTGCAGGATGTAAATGTGCTGTAACACTCCACAGAAAACAATATTCATCTTCATTCTGTATGTTAATTATTTGTGGTGAACTGAAAGGAAGGGGTAAGTAACTACCACCAGTATTATTTTTATATTTGTCAATTACTATTTTCTTAGATAGTATTGCAATAAATCTCCAACCAGATTCACGCAACTGAGCTTCAGTTATATCAACATCTATACATGGATTATTATTATTATTATCAAAACATTTATTTTTAAATCCCGATGATCTCGTCGAATAAGAAGAACAGAATGACACGGGTGAATATATTTTTTCTAAATTTGTTTTTTCCATTTTTTTCTTCAATATAATTTTTTGACAACCTAAACACATTACTTTTGCTTTTAAACAATCCGTACACTGATATCTACCATCATAAAACCCCGTCTTAGGATTCATAATTTGGCACATTTGACTCATTTCCATTTTTTTATCAGAAAAAAATTATTTTTTTATTGTTCAAAAAATGATGTTACCAAATGTTGGTGGAGGTGCATATATCACGAATAATCGTGAATCAGAAATAGAAATAGAAAATTATATCGTGAAAACTGGAGACGTTTTATCTGGCCCATTACATTTTTCTATTCTTCCACAACAAAATACAGAGTTAACGAATAAACAATATGTTGATACACAAATCAATGACTTAAAAGAAAAATACATAAATGATGTTTTGGTTCCACTGATGAATGAATTAAAGTTGCTTAAACTTAATGACAAATCATTAAACGAAAAATTGTTAAAACTTGATAAAAAGGATAGAGAGCTAGAAGTAAATATAGCAAAGAAAGTGTTGATGAATTAAGTTCTAAAATTACTGAACAAATGAAAAAGATGAATAGAATAATAAATGAAGTAAACTCACTAAATCAAAAAGTTGATAAGATGAAAACTCTTAAAATCGATTTAGAAAATGAATTAAAGGAAAATTATAAAGGAAATAAAGAACAGTTAGATGCTGTTAAAAATCAGTTGGATGTTCTTAAGATTAATTTGAAGGCTCTTAAAACGGATTTAGAGATGAATCAGCAGAAAATGCAAGTTAGTAGAAAAGAAATTAAAATACATCACACGCTGCTTGACGCAATAGATGAAGTGCAACAGAAAATTGATAAAGTTATCATGCGGTTGTTGTGCATTTACAAACGTAAATCTTAATCATACACGTAAATAGTTTCCCCCAAAAGTCAAATTTAATCCTAAAAAATGCCTATAATTTATAAACACAATCTTAAACATTTTGCTTCAAATCAAAAAATAGCACATGAACCATCTATGAAATCTGTTTACCATTATAACAATGTAGAAACTATTCAAAAAGAAGGAGATGGTGTAAACCGCGGAGCTGGTATATTTTCTGGCATCAGTGAAAATATAGGAAGTATCGTTAGTGTTATTAAAAATAATAAAGATTTGATTTCATCTGCTGCAAAAGGTGCAGCTGCAATAGGTGGTACAGCTAGTGCAATATCAAATGCTGTTAAGTCACAAAACGAATTAAAACAACTAGAAGCTATTCGTTAACTTAAGAATGATTCCGAAGAACTAAGAAATTTAAAAAACTCTCAGAGGAAACAAAAAACAAAATTGCTAACATAGCAGCAGGAGCTGATAGTAAACACGAGGAGAAATCAATTGAAGAAATAAGAGGTAATGGTTTAGTAAAATACTAAAATATATTCTGAAAAGGAATCCTAAGAAAATTACTTTTAGATAAAACAAAAAGTCAAATTATTTTTTATAAAAATATCTTCTCTGATTGAAAATAAATTTAAATTATATGATCCTCCGTTCGTCAGTTACAATCAAAAAAAGAATGACTATATAAGAATTGCTATGAATCCCGGATCTTCTAGTAGAGTAAATACTGGAGGAGATTTAATCTTTGAAGTTCATAATCAACAAAGCTATTTATATTTACCGGATTCTTTTTTACACTGTGAATATTCTCTATGTAGTGATGCCATTTTTACAACACCATTACCAGATACCGATAATATTGCATTAGAGAATAATTTCTTGCCAAGATTATTTACACAAATGCGTTTAGATGGTGCAACACAATATATAGAAACAATAAGTGATTCTGCAGGTGTAATTGATACAATGCTTAGATTTGGAAAAATTGGTGAAAATAATAAAAAGCATGAAATCGAAGGTTGGTTTCCTGATACTAATGATGGTATAATTATAGATGATTTAACTCACCCTGGAGCAGATGCAGCAGGAATTGCGAAAGATGTAGAAAATATTGCAAATCAATTAAATAAAACAAATAATACTGCATATAAAGAAAGACGTGTTTTTAACAAGAAAAGTAAACAGACAGTAAATTGGTCATTTTCTCCATTATTCGGATATTTGGATTATGACAAAATGTCACATCAATTAAAATTTAAATTAATAATTCATCGCACAGCAAATAATGAATTAATCTTTTATGGTAAGACTGGAAAAAAAGCGTATTTAAAAATTGATAGACTTGAATGGTGGATAAAACATTACTCCTAGTTTAGAGGTTGAATCAACTATTGCAAAAAGATTAAACACTAACAAACCAATTCCAGTAAATTTTCTAAAGCGTACTGCTAGTTCTGTAACTTCTTTTGAACAAAGACTTAACTGGCATTTTACTAGAACTTCGAATACTCCAAGATATTTATTGCTAACTTTTCAAAGAAATGATTCTCCAAGTTTTGATAAGAACAATAATCTTTTCCATATTAACACAATTTATATACACGATACGCTTGGGTAAAGCCTTTAAAAAACAAAAGTGGTCTGTCAGTTAAAGATGCGTTTGAAGAAATCTTTAAAGAAAGTAATAGAAAGCCAAAGAAGCCATTCGTTGATAAAGGATCTGAATTTTATAATAGAAATGTTAAGCCACTATTTGAAACCGTTTATTCAACTGAAAATGCTGGAAAGGCTGTAGTAATAGAAAGATTTAATATAACGTTAAAAAATTAATTATTTAAGAAATTTACAGAGCAAGGAAATCAGAAATGGTTAAAAATATTACCAGGAATTGTTGAGGATTATAACAATAAGATTCATTCAAGTATTGAAGAATCTCCAAAGAATGCTTCTGACGATCCTGATTTAATACGAAAAAAATATTCGAAAATAATTATTCGAATGAGAGTAATCCAAATTTACAGAAACGTGAGCCGAAATTTAAGACTTGAGATAGGGTACGAATATCTAAGTATAAGAATAAATTTGAAAAAGGTTTTGTTGGTTATTGGACTAAAGAGATATTTGAAGTTTGTAAAATAGATAAAACTTATCCGATTACTTATGAAATTATAGATTTAGATAATGAGGAAATATCAGGTAGATTCTATGAAAATGAATTACAGAAGACTGAGCTTTAACCTTTAGGTGGCGCTTTAGGTAGCTTCGACTGAACTTTAATTATCATTGGAACTAACGTTTGGGGAATGAAATTCCTTATTCAATTCCCTTATTCAATTCTAGCATAATATCAAGAAATGGTACTCCTTCCTGTAATTTCAATAAAGCATAAAGACATAATTGACCACAATAAGTTGTTCCTAGTTTTTTAATTTGAAATGTATTGTTTGTTCCATTACCAAGTAATTCTTTGACTTCATTTGTAGGGGGAAGTCCGTATGAATCGAACCAATAGTTCTCAGCCTCCGGGCAATCAAAATAATAATTAGAACCGCTTTTATTTCTTTTACCCGCTGACCAATGTACTCCTTTTTGTTCTGTATGGAGATTTGTTATGAAGTTCACTTGAGGTACATTTTTGATCAATTGTAACTCATCTCTCATTAGGATATGAAAATTCTTTATTCCTAATTGATTTGCGATTTTCTTTAGGTCGAAATTTGTCGTGGTTTGTTTGCCGTAAAATTTTAAGAACTCAGTCATGTTAATCATTTTAAATGGAATAAAATCTATTTCAGAAATTTCTCAAAAGAATTGGCGTGTAGCAGCTGCTAAAATTGTGACAGCTGATAGGGGTGAGGCAAATCACAGACAATAGCGCATAATGCGGGTTGTGAAATTGCTTTCACACTATAAGAACAAAAGAACACATACAATCTAAAAACAATAGACATATGAGGGAGAGAGGATAAATGAATGAATGAATGAATGAACATTTCTCTTCATTCATTTTGGTTTACATAACAATCATTCATGCGACATTATTTTCAAAAATACACCGACTGTCGAACCATGTCGGCGCTTTCATCGACAACCATGTCGGCACTTTTATCAACAGCCATGTCGACAAACTTCCTGACACATTTTCTGACACTTTTTCTGGCTCCCAGAACAGTTTTGGTGTAAATTTCCATTAGCGTTCAAGGTCATTCTATTAGCGTTCAAGGTCATTCTATTAAAAGCATACAGGAATTATTCTCATTGAAGACAAACAATTGTTTTAAAGAATGCATGTCATTGTGAATACAATATTCCTGTAACAGACAGGATAGAGAGAGAGAGAGAGAAAGAAGTCACGCCGCTCCGTAAAAGTTTAGTTGAGTTGTCAACCGGACAATGTCATGCCATGATATACATATCATATAATATGGATCAACAAAGACAATGAATGGACATCAGATCACTCAGTCAATTAGCCGCATCACGGGAACAATTTTCAAGTGCGATTGTCAGCTATGTCGATGAGTAAGAAGAAAAAGAGATCTCATCACGAACAATTCCAATTCCTTGTGCTGCGTTTCCTTATCTTTCATATATCCATTTCATATATTTTCAATATATTCATATATTCATTTTATCCATTTCACTTGTGTTTAATTGTGATAGCGAAGGTTGTATTCTCGTCGTCGTCGTTCCCGTCGAAGTTTCTTCCATTTTTCAGGTTTCTTCCATTTTTTAATAAATATTTTGACATTTTTAGACTATGTGAGATTATTAAAATACTTAAATTCTTAAACTACGTGAAATTGATATTTGTAATATTTTTCGCTCAAATTGCAAGTGTGTAAAATTTGTAAAACATTGAAAAATATTCGAAAAAAATCAAGTGGGGATGTCATACCCTATACTACTTGAGTGTAACGGTTCTCTATTTCTCCCAAAAAGATATTCAAAATTTCTAACAGCATCAGATATTAAAGAATAATTAATAAATTATTCATTTATCATTAACAATAGTGATGAATCAGAATTTATCTAAAGAGTATTTTATTTTATTAAGGAAAATGAACTCTCAGTGATTGTTTAGTTGCAACAATTTACTTCGTAACCTTGTGTTGTCATGCACACCACGATTTCATTCTCCGTCAACATCTGTGTTTTCCCTATTTCCCTGTCACAATCGGTGAAATTCTCTCTCTCTCTCTCCATTGCAAAATGTCAAAACGTACTGCTGTGGAAGAGCTTTAATTTTTCACTACGGAAATATTGAAACTAATTCAAGAATAAAATGTACTAAAAGCAGAAGATTTTATTTCTGAACTGGTAAAGAAGCGAATATTTGTTGTGAAGGTGAAGGTGAGTAAATTTGACAAGTTAAGTGTTGTAGAGCAAATTCAAAACATCTTATTGTGGAAGTTATACCATCACTTACAGCTGATGAAGCTAGTAACCTTTCTTCATATATTTTACAATGTATATATATGTACTGACTCTAGGTAGACAATGACCAAAGAGAAAATAAAGCCTAAGTGAAATACAGGGTCATACAGAGGTTTAGGATTCTACAACTTTTGTAGTGTTGATTTGAATGTTGTTCGACAGATTGGAACCGTTAAATAATCTGCTGATATGATTTACACTAAACAAGAAAATCAGTAAGAGGAGTGTTAGGAAGACGTCTTCACAAATGCAGACAAGTAAAAACTCTACTAGATGACTAAATCCATAGGGTAGGTATCCCTGTGTTAAGACTTAGGGATTTGGCGTTTTAAAAGTGCAAGTTACATTGATAAATCACTAAGTCCATAGCATAGTCAACCCTATGACAAGACTTAGCGTTTTATATGATCCATGTTAGCAATATCTGCTCGTGTAGAATGTGACTCAATCAGTCGATTGCACCAACGGAGCTGATTGTAGGTTTAACTATTCAGTGAGTTATGCCGCCCTTGAAAAACACGCGCCAATGACGTCATTGACTGCGTCATTTGTGGGTTATTCGTCAAACGTTGCTATGATAACTAACGGTTTTCCGTGCGTGAATAATCGGTCAATGATTCCACTTTCTTTCGAAAGAGACAAGCGGAAATGAGTGGACGCAAGAGGAGCCCCAACTTCACGACAGCGGAAATTTAGATTTTTCTCGACCTGCTCTCCGGCAAACGAGGAGAGATAGTGGAGTCCAAGAAAACTGACGCTTCCTGTGTTAAGGAGAAGGAGAAAGATTGGAAGAAAATTGAAAGCGAATTCAAGGCTCGCAATGGAACTTCAAGAAATGTGAAGAACTTGAAATTATTGTGGAAGTGCTTGAAGATCGACGCCAAGAAGAAGGACGCACAATGCAAAAGAGAAAATCGGAGGACTGGAGGCGGTTTGCCACAGAATCCCTTGACACTTTCACCTGTTAGTGAGAGGGTTTTCGGTATCCTTCCGAAGGAGCAAGTCACTCCGTCGGTGGAAAGCCCGTTTGACTCGGATGGTATGTCGCAACCGACAAGGTAGGCCCTCTTTCTTTAATTTTCAAAAGGTGAACAAGTTTGATAATTGCCTTCAATTCTTTCATTTCAGTAACCTCGCCATGTTCGACGAAGACAGTGATGATGATGCAGTTCATGCCACAGGCAAGCAGGCTGCTGATATTGCCGACATTGATGCTGCAGAGGCGGGTCCATCATCAGCTGAGCGTGAGCCGAAAAAGAAGTGACGCCCTTTCAAAGAGAAATCCTGCGCATGGCAACAATAGAGCACAAGGCAAAGATGAAGGTGTTGAAGTTGAAAGAACAGTACTATGTCAATAAATTGAATGATTGTTAAAGTATGAAGCTTGTTTTTTGAAACCGAATTGAAATGCTATGTTAAAATTTCTCTTAATTTTTACTGAGACAAATAACAAAAACCAAATGCTTCCAATTAATTAATTCGTCTATTAATTTCAAAAACAGCAATTGCGACTGATGAGCCATGATAGACCATCATGATTGATTTGCGAAAAAATCACGAACAATACGCCGTCCCACAGAGTTTCCAAGAGCATCGTTGACATTGATAATTAATGGGTCATCAATTTGATCTTCAACAGCGTCAGGCAAAAAAAATCCTCGTTCAATTCAATCCCAATGTTGTGCAAAACAGCACAAGCCACAATGACAGTTGGGCATCTTTCCACTTTCATTCTCAGTCTATATCGTAAGATAGAAAGCCTTCGCTTCCACACTCCGAACCCTCTTTCGATGAGGTTTCGAGTCTTCTTGTGAGATCGGTTGAAACGTTCCTCGTGAGGGTTAGCAGGACGAAGGAATGGCGTCAAAAGAAAGGGTTTGCATGGATAGCCAGAATCCCCAAGTATCCAAGAGTTCGTCATGTTTTCTAACTTCATATACAAGGTAGAGCACTCGAAAATACGATAATCGTGAGCGCTGCCATACCATTTGCATACTGTGTCATGAATTCGCAAATCTGGCCCCATCATGACTTGAACGTTAATAGAGAAATAAGATTTCCTATTCCGGTACAGTTCGGCATGATGACGATTTGGTTTTGAATTGGTATGTGCGTGCCATCGATCAAGCCAACAACTCCGGGAAAATTTTCAATTTCATAAAACGATGCTTTTATTCTGCCTTGGTCGACTGCTGCCGGGAAGATAATTTTTGAACGAGACAAAGAGGCGATTGCTTTGCTCACTTTGTGTACGATCCGATTTACAGTCGATTCATGCACGCCGAAAAGATCGCCGTCAGTTTTCTGGTAGGATCTGGTTGCATAAAATCGCAACGTGATAAGTAGTTGATGGATGGCAGAAACAGGTCTGTTTCTTCTTGATGATGGCCGCAATTGAACTTCGATAAGGCTCAAAATGTGGTTTACCCCTTCTTTAGAGAACCGATATCGCTGTCGAAATTCAGCATCGATGTAAGCACCGAACGGATCCAATGTTTTCCGGCATACGGCCCTTCGTCGTCGATAAGAAAATCGTTGAGACCCTGCCTCTTCAAATATTGCGATATCATTGAAGCGTGCAATGCCAGTTGACATCTTTTCCAACAAACAAAGCCCTCCGTCACCTTCTAAACCGGCTGTTGCACAGGAATAAAAACAACGGATTAAATCAGCGAGTTAGTCTCACTCATTCCCTATTCTCCATTGGTGCAATGAAAATTATTATTCTAGGAATAAATTTATTCAGAGATTAACTTTAATCTCGGAATAAGGCTTATTTCTCGTTGATGCAATGCAAGTAAGTTATTCCTTGTGTTATTCCAGGAATAAGACTTATTCCACGATGGTGCAATCGACCCAATGAGTTTAGTCAGATAATAATGTATCATTAACTTTGTTCACTTGGTTATATGATGAAGAAAGTGTGAGATAAAAGTGAAAGCAATCTCATAAAGTTTAGAACACATAGTAGTAACATTGTAGGAATATGTAAAGTGAAAAGTTATGTCGTATGAAATGAGTGATGCACGATTAGCTCGCATTGAAATGAATTTGATAATGTAACAAACAAACTGTGTGGGATTCATCATATGTTTGAAGACAAGTGGTGTTAAAAGGTTTTGAGATGATATGATTTTTATCACGTCATGTTCATTAATGTAACAGATTGAAAGTCTCTACTTGTTGAGTGTATAAGATAGAACACATAACATAGTTGTTGTATGTAAATTAGAGGTTCATATTCGACGAAAGCTAGGTATGAGATAAGCTTGCATTTCAAAATCCAATGAATAGGTAGTGTACTTAACTGTTTGAATCAGTGACATAGTTAGAATAAACAACAGTAGCATTTCCAAATGTAATCACACAGCATTAGGACTGTTGGTTTATGAACGTAATTCATGTAAAAGTTACATAGAAGTAACTTGTTGATGCAGGCAAGACACTATGTGTGCGAAAGTAGGGGTAGCATGTAATGACTGGAGTATGGGTTGAAATTGATTCTATGCCAACTGTACATGAAAAGCTATTTCCAAATGCAACTAAGTGACACAAGTATATTAAGAGTGCAAGCCTTTCATATTGATGAGTATGTAGTAACATATGATGGAAGAATAACTGATGACATGATTGTGGGAATCAGGACAAGTTTTAAGTCAGCTACTGCTAAAGGTTTTAAGATAGTATTTGATATCGAAGATTTAATCTAATGCATCACATCATATCTACTGATTCAAGGTGCAATAGAATAAATGTCGTTGCAGGTTTTGAGTGTATAGGATAGAACACATGAAAAAGTTGTTATATGTAAGTGCAAGTTAAAGTATCACAGTTGATTTACATCTCAAAGCTTATGTAAGTAAGACTTGATCATTGATAGACTTCACATTGTATGTTATGTTGAATGAATAGTTGAATTGATGTTCATAAATGGAATTCAACGTAGCAAAGTGCGTCAAGGTAACAAAGTTAAAAGTTTTAAAAAAACATGCTAACGACTAGGTGCAAATTATGATTTAGAAGAACATTTTGTATCCTGAAATGTCTGAAAATTTAAAATACTTACTAGAAGGACAAACTGCGGTTCTCCTCTCCTCATGTGTAATGAGTTGGCGAGGAAGTCGTTCTCTTCAAAATTAATTATATATTAAAAAGATTCTATTTAACAGTCTGCCCATTCAGATGATAAGAGTACAGGTCTGTTTCCAATCAAAAAACCAGATCAGGCCAACACAGCGGGATTACGCTATCTATAATCTACCAGGTGTGCAAGAGAATTAATATTAGTTCCCCAAGCTAAAACGTGAACAAACTTCTACGTAATATGCATACAAATTATGATATATCGAGAAATAATGTTAACCCATTTACCGCCGACCGTAGATGTCAGTGTGTGAACATGATGAATTTTAAGCATGTTGCTACATATGTCTAAAAAATGATATATCAGTGTAGAATAGACTTCAGTGCTTTTTCATTTGACCTGGAGAAAATGTTGCGTTAACGCAACGTGGGGCGAATCCGATATGCATTCTGACTCATACACCATACGTACATATGACTTACATACGAACATTTTGAGGTAATACATATAAGTTTTGAAGATGTTTTCAGAAAGCTAGATGAATTTGCTATTTTGTATCACCATTCCAAATTACTATCATTATCCTTTCCGACCCTTTATCAATCGAAAAATAGAATGTACATGTATTTATCTTCCATAATTATGTATTATATTTTACAGCACAGTGACATGAAATTGATAATTTGGTTAGATAAATGTTTGAATATTCTAAAATACACATTACTTTATAGATATTGTCGTCGATGGTATCGGCTAAAACATTTTGGATGAACGCCAACATTGCACGCACTGCAAACGTAGATAGGGCACCATTTGTTCATCGATCGCAAAGTGCGTGTTAGTAATTCCAAATTGTTGAAATTTCGAATTCAAAGCCTCCAAGAATTTATACATTTTGTCGATATTTGCATTTTGAGTGTTGTCAGCCAAATGAATATTTTGTTTGATTGATCGATATTGGTTTGAGCACACGTATCAATCTGGTCAGTTGGGCTTTGCCATCGGATATTTTTTCTTTATATTTTCTTTCTCTCTGTATGCCGGTGTCTGTTATTTTCTTCTTGCACAAGGTTGGTTGTTAGGTAGGGCTTGTAGATGTTTGGGAGTGGGTAGTGCAATATAAGATGTACATTGGAAAGAATAAGTTGAGTGGATGTTTACATCATGCCTTGATAGAGTTGATCAAGTCAGAAAGGAAGAGGTCTTTGTATCTTTGACAGTGTTCATAGATGATGAGTAGAATTGTAGAATGGAGCGTTTGACAGCATATTGAATGACTAAAAGCAAAAACGAGTCCTCTGGTGAGCATGACATACTTGTTTAACTGAAGCACACAAACATGAAATTCTTATCTGTGGCCAAACAATTAATCAAACATTCTTCAAGGCATCACATTCAAGCTAATGATGCTGCTCATCAAACAGAGACATTAAGACCATCATCACATGATTGCAATTTAGAAGCAACAGATACAAAGGCCTCTTCCTTTCTGACTTTATCAACTCTATCAAGACATGATGTAAACATCCACTCAACTTATTCTTTCCAATGTGCATCCTATATTACATTACCCATTCCCAAACATCTACAAGCCCTACCTAACAACCAACCTTGTGCAAGAAGAAAATAACAGACACCGGCATACAGAGAGAAAGAGAACATAAAGAAAAAATATTAGATGACAAAGCCCAACTGACCAGATTGATAAGTGTGCTGCTTCATGCGCATTATGAAAACATTTACGACATATATGCCAAGACTTAACATTATTTCTCAATATATCATAATTTGTATGCATATTTTGTAGACGTTTGTTCACGTTTTAGCTTGGGGAACTAATATTAATTCTCTTACACACCTGGTAGATTATAGATAGCGTAATCCCGCTGTGTTAGCCTGATCTGGTTTTTTGATTGGAAACAGACCTGTACTCTTATCATCTGAATGGGCAGACTGCTAAATAGAATCTTTTCAATATATAATTAATTTCGAAGAGAACGACTTCCTCGCCAACTCATTACACATGAGGAGAGGAGAACCGCAGTTTGTCCTAGAGTCCCAAGATGCTTCACATTGGAAAATTCAAACTGGCGAGATTTACAGTTTTATCACCATGATAATTACAGCAAGCATTCTACCCACACTCTGAGTCTGTCTACATTAACATATCATAAATTGTGTATCATGATAAAACTTTCTACTGCTCTCCAGATGGATGTACAACATTTTCTTACCAACATTGACAAGGTACTGTAGAAACATTTTGCTCATACTCTAACTGCACAAACATTTCATAAAACTTTTTTTAACGTTTTACTGATCGTTTTAACGTTTTACTTTACCTTCACAAAATCAATTCAATGTTTTTAACTTGATAGTTTAACTTCTTACATTACAAAACTTATTTCAACTTTTGCGTTTAGACTTTTATAAAAATCATTTCAATGTTCACTTGACATCTAAAAAATTCCACTCTTATAAAAATTATTTATACTTCTTACTGATGACAACACTTTATCCTTTCTGCTCTACCAAAAATCGCTTAAGCTGATGACAACAGTCACTATACTTTACGTTTAAAATTTTGTGAAAGCAATTTCAACTTCTGCGTTTAGACGTTTAAGCGAACATATGCATCATGTATTATACACTAAAAGAGGTCGTTAATTTGTGTTATCAAAAACGCTAATACCCTAAATCCAACCGTAGGTAACCCTACCCCTTAGATTATGGACTTAAGCAATTTATCTATGTCATTCACAAATGGTTAAGTTAATAAGTGTACTATACACTAAAGGTTAACATTAACTTTTGTTATATAAAAAGATTGTGGACTTTAGCAATTTATAGGTAAAATATAAAATAATGTTAGAATCGTTTCACTGTTTGTAAGATAGATGAAGTATAAAATAAAGTCTCATGCATTTCACTGTTTGTAAAGTTAGAAATAAAGCTGTTTGTAATGTTAGGAATAATGTCAGAATCATTTCACTGTTTGTAAAGTTAGAAATAAAGTTGATGTTTGTAAAGTTTGAAATAATGTTAGAATCATCTCAGAGTTTGTAAGATAGGTAAAATAAAAAATAAAGTCACAGGCATTTCACTGTTTGTAAAGTTAGAAATAAAGTTGATGATTGTAAAGTTTGAATTAATGTTAGAATCATTTCAGTGTTTGTAAGATAGGTGAAATATAAAATAAAGTTACAAAAAGTTTACAAAAATCATTTAGACTTTTTACTGATGACAACACTTTAACCATTCGACTCTCCCAAAAATCATTTAAACGGATAACTATACGTTTAGAATTTTTTGAAAGTCAACGTTGCGTTTCACAAACATCATCTGTCAGTGGCGGATGTTTTAACAAACACTACAAAAATGATTGTTACTTTTCAATACTGAATTTTTATTCTATACACTTTTTCCACGTTTCATGATGACTCTATGACTATCATGCCTGTTCAATGTTTCAATGCGTTCTCCATCCTCTATTTGATTTTATAAAACATTCCTACCATGTTGAAGTGCGGATGACATAGCGATTTATTCTTCTTATCAACAACTTTTCACTTACATGTATATGTTAAGATATTGCTTGCTACAGAAGAGAGAAGCATGTTTTGTGTTGTATGTGGTGCAAGGGTGGCCTCCCGTTTCATCCCTTCATCTGATTTTACCTCCGTGAGAGAGGTCACTCTTAAAAGAATGGATGGTTCATTTTCCACTCAGTGCAACAGAGTTGTTATAAAGTTACCTTCGACAGATGGCTAAATCTTACCCTGACGGTCAAAGTTTCACATTGAGACATAAAAGGCAACCACTTGGAAACATGAAGCAGAGAGGTTTTATAAAGATTACAATTGCCAGTGTCCCTTGCCATACTCATCGCTACGGATAAACACCGCCGTCCAAAAGGAACGCCCATCGAAAGGATATTACACCGAACATCTCCTTAGCATGAACCTTTTGAGTCTGTTCAGACTTTGTAAAATAACTTGAAAGCAGTTAAATGTGTTGTGTGAGACTTAAACTTAGACTTGATAGCAAGTCTGTTCCTTATTTTGAAACTCGACCTGCAGAAACCTTTGACTTGAGAAACCTTAGACTTAGTCAGTTCCTTCTTTTGGAAGTCATCACACCTTGACTCGATAGCAAGTCAGATGTTTGAGTTGATCATCACTCGGTGCAATGGAGAATTTATAAGGAAACTTGTGACACATAGCTAAATGTCGCCCATGACGTTTAGAGTGTTACTTTGAGGAATAAGACCACAACGACTGTTGGAGAGTGGGATTAATGAAGTCTCAGCCCCGTGCTACACTCCTCACTGCGGATTTCACCGCTGTCTCTAAAGAACGCCCGTCAGCAGGAGGTATCATACCGAACTTCTCCGTGCCATGCATCGTTAAAGTTGTCTGATAACAGATACAACTTGATGCTTTTGTTTATATGATAGATTCAGTCAGGCCGAAGTCTGTCCAGGACAAACCACGTGGAGGTACTATCACATTTTGCCCCATGGTGGCCCTTAAGAGGACCGATGGTTCGTTCTCGGGATGATGCAGGAATATGGAACTCAAGCCCGCCGCTTCGTCTCCGGCTCGTTGACGGAAGCAGGTGGGCGCTTTTCATTAATATCTGCAAAGGAAGAAGTTGTTAGTTATCATCTTGACTTGTAAGTTAATTATTTTTAACTAACAGAGCTTCTCCGGGCGTGGCTCATGTAGGAATCCTGCGATGTCTTCGGAGTGGTTGAATGCAAAGTGAAGACAGTCAACACCCTTCTTCACCCTGGAGTAACAACGCTCGCCTCCTCCTCGCTCGTAGAGAAGTGGCTCCGCTATCACCTCTCCCTTCTTAATTGGGATGTGCAGACAACTCGATCTCTGTCGCTTTTTATCACTGCCTTGTACCTTGCAATGCAGCTCCTGATTGCTCTCAATCACCTTAGCCAACTGCTTCCGCATCCCTTCGATCTCCTCTCTCATCCGCCTCATCTCCTTCTCTCTTTTCTCCTTCTCAACTAGCAAGCCTTCTTCTCTCGCATTTCGCGACAGGTTCTTGAACCTTTCACGCTCAAACTCGCCTTCTTTTTCATTTAACGCCTCCGTCACCTTCTTCAGTTCCTCTGTCATTCTCGAAAAATTTTCTAATTTCTACTTATAGTAGAAAGCATCTTCCTTCCACTTATCAAGATCTTTTTTCAGTTTTTCATGCTCAGCGAGCAGTGGTGGACGATCTTGGAATGTGCGATACTGAGTCGCAATCCCGCTACTACTCGCTGATGCTGTCACGATCAACTTTGTGGAGCGGACGAGGTTTGTTGGCTCCTTCTTCTGCCTCCCCCTCACTCTCGCTCTGGCTCTCGCTACTGGTCTCACTGAGATCAGCGAATAGTCTATCTTTATCTTCCTCTGTAAGCTCTTCCTGCTCACACTCGCTGTGTGCGGAGTGCCATTGCGCTGGTTTCTCCATTAGGCGTGAAACTTGGTGTTTGCTGCAAAGGTAGCGCATCCCACCTATCTGCTTCTTATTCGCACACTTTTGCTTTTTGAAACGGTCACTCCTGAATACTTTTGAGCAAGAGCACAACTTGTACGTTGTTCGCACATTTGCTGGTTTAGGCATTTTCTGAAGAGAAAAAGGGAAAACAATGATTTTAAGTCCGTAAACGTTTGATAGCAAACGATTGATTCCTAGTTTATGAAACTCTAAAGCTTCTTAACAAACTTTGTCAGAGCACTCACCGTTCGTCTTGCAACTTGAAACAGGAGTGAAGACTAGAGGGAAGACGCGTTATATATACCCAGTGAGCACAAAGCCATGATTCAGACCTTCCTTATTTGGTCATGCGTTTGACATGACAACAGCGGTTTTACCAAATACGGGCAACGGCAGTAACCATGCTTTCAGTAACCAACTCCCAACACAAAGACTGGTTACTCTATGACGCGAAAAGTTCTGATGTCAATGCCTGCATTAACCCTCTAATTTTCACCAAGTTACAATGACAAACGATAGACATTGTCAACCCTGAGTTACTGAGGCTAGACGAGATCTCACAAAGGCCTGATTTCACGGCCGTGATAGCAACCGTTTAGGTGTTAAGCTCTTGAATCCATTGACCATCATTTCTAAAATCCAACTCATATTTCAGTGAGGATAGACAAGTTAAGCTGATGAATCCATTACAGGCATTACTCAGAGGGGATCTTTTCCCGACTGCAAGGCCTCGGCCCTCAAATCCAACCTCCCGCGGACAGAGCGTGCGTCATATCATTGTGTTGGTATTCGGACCCCGATTTTGACATGAAAACCGGTGGAGTTATTTACATCAGGAAACAAGTCTCGAACCGAAGCTTGCCTCTGACAGCTTTATAAATGTCTTTATTGAAATCAGAAGGTTTGAAAACCTTACAAAACATCAAAAAATAGCAAAATTAAATTTTTTGGCATTTAGTACTACTTATGAAATTTTATAGGTAGTCTGTACATATAGGTCTGATCAATAACTGTCGAACTTTTTTGAATCAACTCAATCGGTGCACTAGAACCGAAGATACACCGTTTATAAGTATTGGACCCACTTGATCAAAGTGATCACAAGCCATAGTCTGCATGGCTAACCTATAAATCTGACACCTTAGCTGATATCAGCAATGAAATTTTCTAAGTCGGCTTCCTAAGGCAACCTGATTTTGGAATTTCCGATGTTATCATCAGAGCTCCAGAGAGACGATCTACCTCTGACAATCTCTCTCGTCTTAATGAAATTTCTCATTCGGTTCCCAGCTTATACGTATAGTATGTGGCGATCAGCTGATGACGTAATCTCAATCATCCAAAACTTTAAACACTTCTATCTCCGGTTCTAGAGTTCCGATTGACTTCAAATTTTGACAGTCTCGTTTTCTAACTCTCACAATTCATTTAAGATACTACTCAACATTCTCCGATCACCAGAAGCCGAGTTGAAAAAACTCAAACTATCCAAAATCTTGGAAAATGCGTAAAAATTCGATTTTAAACAAGCTCTCATTTGAAAACGAAACCTTCCACAGATCTGAAAAGGTAGGATCCTAGAGAACAAAGTGCGGTCTTTCCACTAAAAGAAACCCGACGTCTTTACTCATTACCAATCCTCCGCTATTCATCATTAAACATCAAAAAATTCG
This sequence comes from Prostheceraeus crozeri, assembly GCA_907163375.1. Classification (NCBI taxonomy): domain Eukaryota; kingdom Metazoa; phylum Platyhelminthes; order Polycladida; family Euryleptidae; genus Prostheceraeus; species Prostheceraeus crozeri. The sequence goes on from CAJQUW010011041.1 coordinate 127,138, forward strand.
AACCATGAAAAATTCGAAAATTTTATTTCACTCCCACGACCATCAAAGCCCATCTAGTCGGCTATAAAATGTCACGAGGATTCCAAATCTGATCTCAGAATTCTCATACGATGCTTCGTTCAAAAGTTAGAGACATTTTTGTAAAATTCTAACTCTGTCGTTTTTTCGGCGATGATCAAATATCAACATGACACATTCACACCTAAACGAAAGAACGTAGAAAGAAGCCGTTTCGTCCAGTGAATTGGTCTCACTCTTAGCTTTTAAACGAGCTATTGCACGACTCTCTACCATCCCTACAAGCCAATTTGGAAGTTTGACAGGAGGGGGGGGTCAGCACTTTTTCCTCCTCTCGGTCCGAGCAACCCCAACACATCCTTGGCAGACTTCCTTCCAGAGGGGGGGGGGCTGCGCTGCACAATTTGCGCTTCGGTCTGCAATGGTAAATGAGTATAAGACTGTTCCAGGACAGACGAAAATCAGAAAAAATTAGGTCCCCTAAATTGACGATATTTTTATAAAAATGGAGGTAATATTAATAATTATTAACGAAATTTATTCATTTTAGCGTTTCAAAAACGTCAATTTTTCAAAAATTTCGAATTTTAGATTGCCCCCAAATCAGTTATTTTTGAGTTAAATCATCAATTTATGGACCAAAATCAGCAATTCTGTCTACCAAATAGACGCAAAATAAATTTAAAAGAAAGTATAAATTATATTCATACATAAAAAAATATGGAATGTAATATAATTATGTAATATGAAATATAAACGGAAGGATCATTATTCAAAACATCTCGAGATTTCATCATAAAACAGCCAATTACGGATAGAATAGTTCGCATCTCTACATACTAATCACATACGAAAGTAAGTAAGATTTCGTATGAAAGACATACCAGATCTCTGTAAACATACGAGAATCTCGTATTAAATCTTAGTTTCAAGTTGTATATGAATTTGGTATATGTTTGTATGTAATATTCGTATCCAGCAATTTGCAGTGTAAGGACATAAATATCTCACAATTATTATTACTGTAGTCTCTCTGCAGGATTTATCACTGACATATCAGACTGTGCGTAATTTAGATCACATAAAATACGAGTTGTTGCTATGTTTTATATACGAGACCCGATGCAAATTCGTCCTTATTGGCATGCCTTTCGTATGTAGAGCTTTAAGTCACCTAGCAAAAAATTATATGTGCATTACATACTACTTTCAGATAGCCTCTGTCAGTAGTATCAGTCATACATTCTTATGGATGGCGTGGTATTTGGAGTTTTTGATCTAGACTCGATTTACTATAAAATTAATGCCGTATGTTATCGTTGCTACTTGCCTAATAATATTCACACGACTCTTAGTTACCTCAACTCCATGCAGTAAGTTAATAAACATCATTTCTACAAAACGATAACTTCCGACCTACCATGTTGACTTATATATCTCAAATATAACTATATTTGCTTTCATCGATTATAATGTGTTTATTTCGGATTGATAAAATGTTTAATTTGAAAATTACATAATGCAGAAACGTTGATGGTTGTATACTAATTGATTATTTATGAAATGTCTTAGACTTACGTGTATTAGAATCGAATTCAGTATTATAGGTTTGCGTCTTAAATGTCATTATCTTGCTACTTACAAAACAGTAGTAAGTGCCACGCAACCTTCAAGCGATCTTTATTGACAAAAGGCCCTACATCATGCGGAAAGCATACAAATAGATGCAAAAATGTACCAAAGAAATATTCTGGTATCGTTCCTCTCTGATGACTCCGTACATAGCGATCTTATTTTGGCTTCTTATGTTTCCTGATTTTCATCATTTACATTTTTGTTTATCTTCTCGCCATGATTTATGCCGAGCTCCCATCTTTAGTCTATAAATATAAATTAAGATTGACTATAAGTTTTGATTTATTTCCCGTCCACGTGATCCTCTGTACTGGGGTAGTGATGTGTTTTAAGTATTAGCAATATATATTTATGCACTCTGGACTTTAAGTATCCTAATTTATCAACAATTTTCCACTAGGGTAGTTGTTTCAGCTCTGTTTTCTTCCGCATCCTGCATTCTTCGAATTTTTAACCCTCCCGTGATTTAATTTAATTAACTGTCCTTCAAACATACTACCAACAGTGTCTTCAGATGTTTTCATACGATTACTGATCGCAGCAGGTTGTTCATCAATGTTCGCTGCCATCATTTTCCAACAAATGATCAAAACATCAATTTCTTGGCAATTGTTGAATTCAAATTATAAATCATTATTTGTTGTAGACTATCTTTTCTATGACTCCAAAGTGTAGAACTTCAAGGCAGGGTTCAGCCAGAAATTATTTCATGCATACCGGCTCAGATTCATACAACAATGATCACTGTCTATTCCCCTTCTATCGTGATGACGTCATCGAGTCAGAGAAAGCAACACGCCTTCGAATCCAGTATCGTCTGTTTCTATTAACAAAATAACAAAATGATGATAGTAAGTCCGCATGGAAAATACCATGGGGCGCAGACTACAATTATACAGTGTAAACAAGAACAAGTAACTTTCCAGAAATCATAAGGTTAAGTCCAAGTAGATCAAAAACTCACTTTCTGCAATTACACTTCAAGTACAATAACATTTCGCTTAACATTATCAATATAATTTGCTGTACTGACCCCTTATTCATTAACTTTAAAGACAAATTGCTCGAGCTAAATGCTTGACAAAATTACTCTGCAAATTGTGAATTGCAATCTTACTGCAAATTGTGAGAAAAACGGCCTTAAAAGTGAAATCTAAATTATACAGACCGTTTCATTGCACAAAAATGTTAATCCACTTTCAAATGTAATTTTAGTGTTAAAGTTTTGCTTCAATTTTTATAAACGATATATCATATGAAACCTTATATTCTACAGATTATATTGACACACACTTTGCTTTCTGAAGTGGTTAGTTGTGGTCAGTAGGCTATTCGAGAGAAAATTAAGCGGTTTCTTTGATGCAGGATTTTAATATGAAGACGACAAAACTTCTTAATGAAAATTGACAGATAGTGTGAGCTATCATTCAGCTTCATTATGTTGTAAAGATTTTAAGATTCGTTGAATGTACAAAGAGATACGGCATCAATAAGTTTTACCAAAAACTTGCTGCTAAAAGAACATCTGACACAATTTTTCAATGATGACGATGCTCAATTTCAATAAACTTTATAACTTTATGTAAGAGCTTATGTCCAGTACTTTAAATTGGCAGAGCATTTAGGTTGTGTCTTGGCAAGTCAGCAGAGTTAAAAGTATGAATTTTTGGTCAATTCATTCCCCAGTGCCTACAGACATATTATGCGGAATGCAGAAAATTAAGATTATCACTATTGAATCAGACTTGATGAAAATTTGATTCATGCTGAGTTATGATGAGTACAACACAGATAGAGATTATGAAAATGTATGTGATCTAAATTACGCACAGTCTGATATGTCAGTGATAAATCCTGCAGAGAGATTACAGTAACTCCATACAAATGAGTGAATGTACTGAAAACATCATGAATCATGATAATTGTGAGATATTTATGGCCTTAGGAACACAGAATCTAAACATCGAATACAGAAGCTTCTATCATTTACCCGTCAGTGGCATGGCGTATAGGCTACCTTAGATTACAAATAGATTTGTTCGAAAATTTCAAACTCAGGATTAGTATAAATATAGGCTACTCAGGAATTCAACAACAAGTAAAATTGAACTTTACCGGTTGGTTCTGCTTTTGACTCGCATACATGCGCGGCATTAAAAATGAAAATGCAGATTAGGAATCTGAAAAGAAAATAGACACATTCGAAGTTGTTGACAGACATCGTTCCATGCACGAAACACTTCTCAAATGTATAAAAGGTCATTTGTTTTAGAAAGCAAGGTAAGAGAGCTGTAGCGTACATAGTTGTCATACGATGATGAAAATCATCTCAGCATTCACATAAAGGAACATAATTCTCAGTAATTTGAATAAGAATTGATGTAGTCATATTGTGCACTAATGACGCTTCCCAATCCATAGATTTCCAAATGCAATGTTGTTTTAACCATTTCATTAACCATATTAGACGTAGCTGACCAAGCGACGAGAGACGCTAGCCATGCTTCAAATACCGGAATAAAAGTTATGAATTCTCTCGATAAATATTTATTGGCCAAAGAAGCGGCAAGTTGCGCAAAAATCTGACAGGGCCTTCGGCGTCCAAGGCTTTCCTTGTCCCGGTCGATGTAAAGTGCTAAACGGCAGCCTGTTTGAAGGTTTAGAAAGAGGTGAGTGATATTAAGAAGTGTGTTGTGCGTCAAATGTGAGGTGATTGGAGTGTGAAGACAGACTGTATTGCGGTAGTTCATGTTTTCTATTGATTTTGGGCTGAAGCTGTGTGATTGCTTTTGATTCACTATAGTCTCGAGTGTTGTCGAGTTTAGCAATGAAAAAGACCTAAAAATTCCCGATGACGCGTCGTTGTGTTTATTTCTAATGTTATTGTTATCTACCCCCTCAAGAGCGAGGATCTAGAAAGCAGATTCAACTGTTTCCAATACAGCAAAGCAAAAAAGTTAAAGAGATCCCAAACTGCTGTGTATCCCAAAACTGTGATTTATCCGTAAAAGTTGAATGTTAAAAGTATATACAGGAGTATATACGTTTGGGGACGCAGGTTAAAACGTGCAGATTGAACGTTGACATTCTGCACGTTTTCACCAGACACTGAGACTGCGCATACTGTGTCTCATAGCACTACTTACCCTTCAATGAATTCCTTTTTTACCCTGGCTATCATACTGATACTAGTATAACAGGGGCTAATAGCTGAAAAGTATTTCATTGAATGTATTTTACTCAATGGTTATTCATTTATATTCACATCACAACATCATGAATTTGAGTAGGTCAAGAATAGGCGTACTTCAAATAATTAACCAGATTAGTATGACTGTCAAATAGAGGGCGCACAGCTGTCTCCACTGGTCTCATTCCCTACGCCGATTTATGCTGGTATGCATGCATGTATTTATGCTTGACAGTGAATTTGTAGTGCATATTCAATTAATTATATTGAAATGATTTGTGGAGTTGTCGTACCGGTATACTATATGAAATTCCTTTGATTTTATGAGTTTTTTTATATTTTTTGAAGTTTGAGCTTTAAAGTTTTACGCTTCTGCTGATTTTAGCTTAAAATGAGTATCGCTATCAATGAATAAGTGCTATGACAAAGATATAGGTGAGATCCATTTAGGCCAAAACCACCTAGAATTTACAACAGATCTACATGTACATGTAAGTTTGCTTAAAACAATACAGTAGCTTTGGATTTTGTGATATTCAGACAGAGATGGTTGCACGTCAGCCACAATTGCAGTTCGCTGATATCTATTTCAATTTCTCGAATAGAATGTAAAATGTCATCACTGTCAGAGACTGAATATAAAGATCGTCAATTGATGGTCAAGAACAGGAGGCTGTTGGTTATTGTCATGATGAAAAAATCCACTTCTCTCCTTCAGAGCTTATTGACCGAGTTGACATTATTTACAATGAAAATAATTAAAAGGCCAACGCTTCGTGCCACTGACACTTCGATGGGCCGACTTCTGCAAAACAGCATTTGATGACACGCATTAAATATGGAAGCAGCGAAACAGAGTTCAGGTGGCCTACTGCGTAGTTAGAAATTTGGGAGCTCGTATTTGTGGTTAATGGCTGGGGCAAGAGATTTGATCAATCGAGCTTCGGTCAGCCTGCAGTCCACTGCTACTGCGTAGTTAGAAATTTGGGAGCTCGTATTTGTGGTTAATGGCTGGGGCAAGAGATTTGATCAATCGAGCTTCGGTCAGCCTGCAGTCCACTGCTACTGCGTAGTTAGAAATTTGGGAGCTCGTATTTGTGGTTAATGGCTGGGGCAAGAGATTTGATCAATCGAGCTTCGGTCAGCCTGCAGTCCACTGCTACTGCGTAGTTAGAAATTTGGGAGCTCGTATTTGTGGTTAATGGCTGGGGCAAGAGATTTGATCAATCGAGCTTCGGTCAGCCTGCAGTCCACTGCTACTGCGTAGTTAGAAATTTGGGAGCTCGTATTTGTGGTTAATGGCTGGGGCAAGAGATTTGATCAATCGAGCTTCGGTCAGCCTGCAGTCCACTGCTACTGCGTAGTTAGAAATTTGGGAGCTCGTATTTGTGGTTAATGGCTGGGGCAAGAGATTTGATCAATCGAGCTTCGGTCAGCCTGCAGTCCACTGCTACTGCGTAGTTAGAAATTTGGGAGCTCGTATTTGTGGTTAATGGCTGGGGCAAGAGATTTGATCAATCGAGCTTCGGTCAGCCTGCAGTCCACTGCTACTGCGTAGTTAGAAATTTGGGAGCTCGTATTTGTGGTTAATGGCTGGGGCAAGAGATTTGATCAATCGAGCTTCGGTCAGCCTCTGACAGGGCCTTCGGCGTCCAAGGCCTTCCTTGTCCCGGTCGATGTAAAGTGCTAAACGGCAGCCTGTTTGAAGGTTTACAAAGAGGTGAGTGATATTAAGAAGTGTGTTGTGCGTCAAATGTGAGGTGATTGGAGTGTGAAGACAGACTGTATTGCGGTAGTTCATGTTTTCTATTGATTTTGGGCTGAAGCTGTGTGATTGCCTTTCATTCACTATAGTCTCGAGTGTTGTCGAGTTTAGCAATGAAAAAGACCTAAAAATTCCCGATGACGCGTCGTTGTGTTTATTTCTAATGTTATTGTTATCTACCCCCTCAAGAGCGAGGATCTAGAAAGCAGATTCAACTGTTTCCAATACAGCAAAGCAAAAAAGTTAAAGAGATCCCAAACTGCTGTGTATCCCAAAACTGTGATTTATCCGTAAAAGTTGAATGTTAAAAGTATATACAGGAGTATATACGTTTGGGGACGCAGGTTAAAACGTGCAGATTGAACGTTGACATTCTGCACGTTTTCACCAGACACTGAGACTGCGCATACTGTGTCTCATAGCACTACTTACCCTTCAATGAATTCCTTTTTTACCCTGGCTATCATACTGATACTAGTATAACAGGGGCTAATAGCTGAAAAAGTATTTCATTGAATGTATTTTACTCAATGGTTATTCATTTATATTCACATCACAACATCATGAATTTGAGTAGGTCAAGAATAGGCGTACTTGAAATAATTAACCAGATTAGTATGAATGTCAAATAGAGGGCGCACAGCTGTCTCCACTGGTCTCATTCCCTACGCCGATTTATGCTGGTATGCATGCATGTATTTATGCTTGACAGTGAATTTGTAGTGCATATTCAATTAATTATATTAAAATGATTTGCGGAAGTTGTCGTACCGGTAGACT
>CAJQUW010011042.1:0-16115 GCA_907163375.1 Prostheceraeus crozeri
GTTAACGAGTGTATTGCAATCAATAGCGAGTTGATACAGTCAGTAGTAAGGAAGTGACAAACACCAGATAGCGCAAGATGGCCGCCATCGCTGACGTCCACCCCCCTCTGGAACGGCAGAGGTTGTAGTCTGTCGTGGTGTGCCGGCCAGGTGGGTCCACGTTCACAAACTGTTCGCTGACGTCCCCCCCCCTCTGGAACGGCAGAGGTTGTAGTCTGTCGTGGTGTGCCGGCCAGGTGGGTCCACGTTCACAAACTGTTCGCTGACTCCCCCCCCTCTGCAACGACAGAGTGTGAGACTCGGGTGAGTTGGTCCGACCGCCTGGTTGACGTGGGCGACCGTCCAGGTTGACGTGGGCGACCGTCCAGGTTGACGTGGGCGACCGTCTAGGTTGACGTGGGCGACCGTCTAGGTTGTCGTGGATGGTGAAATGGCTGCCAGATTCGGATTCAGCGTAAAATTCTGCATCGGTAGGGTGAGTTTCAAGGCAATCGGCGAGAAAAAATTTTTCTTCAAAATTTTAACAGAGTTAGAATTTGGGACGTTTTGGTGTGTAGCGCCCAAACGAAGCATCGGATGAGAAAACGGAGGCCAGATTCGGATTCAGCGTGAAATTCTGCATCGGTAGGGTGAGTTTCAAGTCAATCGGAGAGAAAAATTTTCGCTGACGTCCCCCCCCCCTCTGGACAGCTTGCTTCGATTTTGGCTTCCAGTGGACGGATTTTGTCGTGCGATAGCTCGTTTGAAAGCTAAGAGTGAGACAAATTCAGTGAAAGAATCGGCTTGTTCCTATCTGTCTTCGTTCAAAAGTTAGAGCGGTTACAAGATTTTAGGTCGGAGCTCGCTTACCTGAAAAAATCCTAAGTGTCAGAGTGACTTTGTATGGGTAAAATTTTGAAAATTTTCCAAAGTGTGGAATTTCGACCTGGGACCGTCACCAAAACATTTTTCATCAAATTTCACTGACCTCCCCCCCCCTCTGGACAGCTTGCTTCGATTTTGGCTTCCAGTGGACGGATTTTGTCGTGCGATAGCTCGTTTGAAAGCTAAGAGTGAGACAAATTCAGTGAAAGAATCGGCTTGTTCCTATCTGTCTTCGTTCAAAAGTTAGAGCGGTTACAAGATTTTAGGTCGGAGCTCGCTCACCTGAAAAAATCCTAAGTGTCAGAGTGGCTTTGTATGGGTAAAATTTTGAAAATTTTCCAAAGTGTGGAATTTCAATCTGGGACCGTCACCAAAACATTTTTCATCAAATTTCACTGACCTCCCCCCCCTCTGGACAGCTCGCTTCGATTTTGGCTTCCAGTGGACGGATTTTGTCGTGCCATAGCTCGTTTGAAAGCTAAGAGTAAGACAAATTCAGTGAAAGAATCGGCTTGTTCCTATCTGTCTTCGTTTAGATGTGAGACGCCATTTAAGATTTTGGGACATTGGCGAAAAACGACAGAGTTAGAATTTGGGACGTTTTGGGCTCTAGCTTCAAAACGAAGCATCGGATTGGAAAACGGATTTCAGATTTGGAATCAGCGTCAAATTTTTTATCTGTATGGTGAGTTTCATGTCAATCGGAGAGTTTCAAGTCAATCGGAGAGAAAAATTTTCAACATTTTTCGGAAAAACGACAGAGTTAGAATTTTTGCGATGGCTGCCTACTGTAGAGCCAAAACGAAGCATCGGATGGGAAAACGGAGGCCAGATTCGGATTCAGCGTCAAATTCTACATGGAAATGGTGTATTTCCAGCTCAATCGGAGCACTAGAACCGGCGATAGACGGGTTTTTTAGTGTTTGGATGATGGGTATTACGTCACAGCTGATCGCCACACACTATATAAGCTGGGAACCGAGAGAGACTTGTCATTAAGACGAGAACGATTGTCAGAGGTAGGTCGTCTCTCTGAGCTCCGATGATAGCTTCGGACATTCCAAATTCCGAGTTTCTGTAAGAAACCGACTTAGAAAATTTCATTGCTGATATCAGCTAAGGCGTCAGACTTAGAGGTTCGCCAGGAGATGGCCTTCGTCTCCAGGCCATAAAAGACTCCAAAACTTTAAAGGCTTGTAACTTTGCTTCTACAAGTCCGTTTGACTTGATTCAAAAAAGGTTCGGTCGCTATTGACCTGCCCTAAGTGATGGACTACTTATAAAATTTCATAAGTAGTGCTAAAAAGTTGAAAAATTTAAATTCACTAGTTTTGGAGGTTTTCTGGGGTTTTCAAGTATGCTGAGTTCAAATCTACTATCAGATTTCAAATTTAACTAAGTCTAAGGCAGCTTTGAGGGGTTAGATCCCAGCTACTGTTCACTACCTTTGACTCGGCGTTGCTGTTACCACTTCGGGCAGTGACAATGATGTCTTAAGCTGTAAATAGCGGGTATCGGGGAAGATCTCTCACTTCCCTAGTGATCAGTACAAGGCCTTCGGGCTGTCGACGGGATCTAGTGCCACTCACTACACTCAAATCTATCATCTCACTAAGTGTAAAATCATTCTTTTCCGTTTTTATAAACTAGGAATCAATCGTTTGCTATCAAACGTTTACGGAATTATAATCATTGTTTTCCCCTTTTCACTTCAGAAAATGGTTAACTACAATAATGCCAAGACGGCTTTCAAGCTCTGCGTTTGTGCAAAGATTTTTCGTAGTGACGCCTTCAAGAAACACTCTTGTGTAAATAAGCGAATGGTAGGGGGCATTCGATACTTTTGCAGCAGCCATAATGCATCTCGCCTTGTCGAGACGTTACCGGAGTGGCATGCGAAGCATAGCAGTTGCAGTCAGCCAGAGCTGACTGAGGAGGCGAAGCAAAGTCTCTTCAGCTCAGAGTTAAAAGCTCTGGAGACTCAGTGCGCTGTCGAGGCTATCGCGTCACCAAAGCCTCCCTCATCTAGTGCACCAGCAAAGGCTCTCTCACCCACCCCGATTCTGGAGACTCAGTGTGCTGTCGAGTCTATCGCGTCAGCAGAGGCTCCTTCATCTAGCGTGCCAGCAAAGGCTCTCTCACCCACCCCGATTGAGTCTTCTCCGAAGTCGAGTAAATCCTCCTCCTCCTCTAGCGATGAGTCGGCTACTAGTAGCAGCGACAGTGAGGAAGAGGAGGAGGAGGAAAAAGGCTCGACGAAGGCTGACCTAGTCGAGAGTGTCTACCTCGATAGCGAGGTAGAGGCGGTGAGGGAAGTTGACCTCGATAGCGAGGTGCAGCCGGCTAAGTTATCGAGCAGTGGTGGGATTGCGGCTCAATGTCGCAACTTCATTATGCGCCCACCACTGGTCGATAACTATGACAAGTTGAAGAATGAGTTGGAGGTGTGGAAGAGGGACTGTTTCTTCTATAAAGCGAGTTCCGAGAACCTCTCGCGAGTCACTCAGGAGCTCAAGAAGACTCAAGCTAGTCTTTTTGAGGAAGAAGGAGAGCTCGATCGCGAGAGGTTCTCGCACCTCGCTAGTAAGGCTAGAGAAGAACAGCTCCTGATCGAGAGAGAGAGTCAAGAGAAGGAGTTGAGAAAGATGAGGGAGGAGTTGGAAGGGCTGCGAAAGCAGTTGGGGAAGGTGGTGGCGACTAATCAGGAGCTGCACCAGCAAGTGATGAGTAGCAGTACTCGACGATCAAGTCGCCTCCACATTCCCCTGGATAAGAAAGGACGTGTGCCCGCAAGACCGCTCCTCTGTGAACGTGGCAGAGACGAAATGTGTTACAGCAGGGCTAAAAAAGGTATCGAATGCCTTCATTTTACATTCGACCATAAGGAGGCAATCACAGGATTCCTGTTCGAACCACGTCCGGAGAAGATCTGTAAGTTAAAACAAGTAACTTAGAGTTCAAGATGATAACTAACAACTTCTTTCTTTACAGATATCAAAGAGAAGCGCCCACCTGCTTCCGTCAACGAGCCGGAGGCGAAGCGGCAAGCTTGAACCCCATATTTTTTCAATCATCCCGAGAATGAACCATCGGCTCTCTTAAGGGCCACCATGGGGCAAGACATGATAGAACCTCCTCGCGGTTTGCCCTGGGCAGTCTTCGGACTGGCGAATACTATCATTAAGTTGAATCTGCTATCAGTCAACTTGAACATTATGCAGTCGATTGCTATCCCTGAAGCATTCTGATTCGCTGTTGAGCAATTCATTGTTGAAAACCCTATATAAGCCAGAAGATTGTAGCACTTCTCATTCAATTTGAAGTCACGATGGAAGCGACATCTGCCGACAACATTCCCGTCTTCATCGATGAAGACAACGCTATTCCCCGAGTTCGTCATCCTCGACGAGTGGGATAAAGAGGATGATAAGAAGGGGAAGATCGAGAAGATTGTTTTGGACGGATGGAGTGTGGACTCAAAATACCACTCGCATCCGAAAGGTGCCAGATGCACCAGTACGACTTCGGCGGTATAGGATCTATGACAACCTAACCGTCATACCCATTGACTATTCCAGCCAATAGTCAACTTAATTGACACCATTGACACCGAGAACGAACCATCGGCTCTCTTAAGGGCCACCATGGGGCAAGACATGATAGAACCTCCTCGCGGTTTGCCCTGGGCAGTCTTCGGACTGGCGAATACTATCATAAGTTGAATCTGCTATCAGTCAACTTGAACGTTGCAAATGAAGTTCGGTGTAATACTTCCTTTCGACGGGCGTTCCTGTAAAGGGCGGCGGTGAAACCCGTAGCTATGTATACCGCAAGGGACATTCGGCAATGGTCAATCTTGTTTAACCTCTCTGCGTCATGTTTGCAAGTGATTGCCTCTGTCTCAACGTAGTATGCATTCGCGCCAGGGCGACATTTAGCCAACTGTCGAAGGTTGCCTAAAACTTTCCATTGCATACGTTATGAGAACCATGAGTTCTACCTGTCTCTATCAATGAGACGAATTGATGAATGGAATGAAATGGGAGGACACTCACGCGCCACACGCAACATAACACACTTCTCTCTTCCGTAGTCTAACAAGCTCTTTACACATGGATCGCAGTCGATTGCTATCCCTGTATCAGAAGTGTAAGCTATCTTAATTTTATTTGACACTATTTCATCTATCATCATCATCGTCCATATGAAATGTTTTAAGATTTGCAAGTTAGACTAAGCGTGCTACTATTTCCAAATGAAAAAGTATACATGGTTAAATTATTCACTAAAGCCCCATTCAAGTAAGTCAGTATGAAAGCAAAGATAATACGAAATAAACATTTATTATGGCATGTATTTCAAAAGGTCTTCATCGTCAATATCGTCCCAGAGTCTGACTTCACATAGATCACAAAACAGTTGAGCTGCTTTAAACGTTCTTCTGCAGCGTCCCTCACTTTCTCAATGTACGCCCACTCCGCCACGGTTCGCGGTTGGGAGTTAGGGGTGTACCACTCCCATATTTGATGCAAGTGCGACTTGCTGGTCATCTCCATCACCCCTTCGGCATCATATTGTAAATATTTCCACCGTATGCCTGTTAGGTCGGGCAACTCCTCTTCATCATCCTCCGATAATGATAACTTTCGTATATTGTCCAGTCGGTACACCTTCTCCACCTTCGCCTTTCTTGGTGCATTTGGTGTAACGAGCACCTTTGCTGATGTGCATGGAGAGGAGAACTCCAATGCGGTATTTGGTGTTGTTGGAGGACTTGTCATGTTGTCTTTGAAATGCTGACTTTGAATAATGATAACTTTAACATTTTTCTATTTCTTAAGTATACACAAGCAGCCAATCAGAATGAACATCCAATGAATGAAGAGAATGAAAGTATATAAGCAAAGTGACATTCATGTCATTTCATTTAATCTGTGAATCATACAAGTGACGAACGCACGATCTCTCTCTTTGACTATTATTCTGTCTGATCATATTTCATTAAAATGGTAAGTTAAAGATTTCCTCTCTCATCTCCCTCAAACGTGTGACTAATAGCATCTTCCTCAATTTCAGGCATCAACTTCATCACCAACGCCCTCTCTTCTCGAGGAAAGTTTAGAGTTATTGAGTCAAGGTAGGTTGTAACACTACACTGAGGCTTGAACAGAGATGATAGAATGATTTCTCTTTCAGGTGATGCGAGTTCCAGCTCAGAACTGTCGCGACATGGCAACGAGTGGGAATGTGCTGACTGTGGGCACATCTTCACGAGGAAATGGGATCTCACCCGACAATCTCAATCTCCGAAGGTGGGGATGATTCTGTTAACGTCGTCTCCTTTTCTTGCGACTTGTGCGCTCAGTCTTTCGAGACACGTTTTGAACTATCTTCGCACAGACTTCAACATACACACACGAACGATACCTACACCAACGGTACCTCCTCTATCCGACTCACTGAGGTGTCCATAAATAATTTAGTGAGGAACTACCAGATGGACTCCTCAGAAACCATTGCTAACTTTGAGGAATGGTTTCATCAAAATTCATCATTGATAGAAGCGCTCTTCAACAATTTAGACAATTTTAGGATGAAGGCGCTCATCTATCTTAAAATAAAATATGTAAAAATCGACCACCATACTGGACAAATAATAGAGAGGTTAGAGTTTCACATACCCTCCTCTCCTGCAACCGAGGTTGTAGACTATGAGTCTTGGATAAATTTTCACATCCAAGGATTAAAATTAAATATTGATAAATTTAACGAGCGCGATAGCGGTCTCATTTTTGACGGCATTGAGTCCGCCTTATTTAAAATCAGTTTATTAGGAAATCATAGTGGTCGAGGCTCCTTTAAACTTCCAAAAAATTTAAAAAACAAAACAGCAGTCATCAATGTCGATTGCGAATCGCAATGTTTTAAATATGCTGTCCTCTCCATTCTCCACTATAATGACATCAATGCGAATCGAAATCGCACATATAGCTATAGGCAGTGGGAGAATGAATTAAACTTCGATGACTGTAATAGTGACGATATGAAAATTAAAGATATAGAAAAATTTGAAAAATTGAACAACATTAAAATAGTTCTCCATGTTTGGGAAAAAGGATTGAAGGGTGTGCGCTACAACTCGCGTTCGACTCTGTTATTAGTAAAACAGGATGATAGTGAGGAATGGCACTACTGCGGTATTCCCAAAATCTCTCGCTTATACCACCACTTAGAAAACTCTAGTAGAGAGTTATATTACTGCGACAGATGTATTCGCCACTTTAGGAGGAAAACTAAATTTGAAACTCATTATGAGTGGTGTAAGCGAGGTAAACTGCAAATGGAACGCATGCCCAAAGATAAGGAGTTTTCATATAGAGAGAATGGCGATGAACTAAGTCCTCTTCGTGTCATCTATGCTGACATCGAATGCTATATCGATGATAACATCCATCGACCAGCAGCCATTTCCTGCTATGAAGTATGGCATGATCACTTTAGGAGTAGGCAAAATAAAATGCACGTCTGGCAAGGTGAGGATTGTATTTACCAATTCCTACAATTCCTCGAACAGGCTGTAAAATTTCAACAAAAGTATGATGGTGAACTCTATCGCAGATCATTGCATATGACAGCAGATGATCAAGCAAAATTTGATAGTTGCAACGTTTGCCTCAAATGTAGGAAAACATTTGATGATGATAAGATTAAGAAAGTGCGCGACCATGATCACATCACTGGTAAATTTAGAAACGCACTATGTTCAAAATGTAATTTTTCGCTGAGGATGAAGCGGCGTACATTACCCGTCATTTTCCATAATTTCAAGGGCTACGACAGCCATATGATAATAAAAGGAGGTTTAGGTCAAATGAAAGAGTGGAAGCTTGATGTAATAGCACAAACGAGAGAGAAGTTTATGGCCATGACAGCAAAAGTGCCTGTCGATAAAACTAAAGAAAATAAGACGGTCTATTTTGATATAAAATTTTTAGATTCCTACCAATTTATGACTGCATCACTGGCCTCTCTCGTGCAAAATCTAAAGTCTCTTCCACTAACACAAAATCTTAAGAAACAATATCCAAATCTAACCGATGAAGTCATCACACGGAAAGGAGTCTTTCCATATGCATATTTTGATGCGATTAGTAAACTCGGCGAGACTTCTCTTCCGCCCATAGATAAATTTAAAAATGATTTGACCGGCGCAGAATGTAAGACCGAAGATTATGATCATGCACAAGATGCATGGATAAAATTTGACTGCCATACATTTGGTGAATATATGATTGCCTACCTTAAGTTAGATGTATTTTTGCTGGCTGATGTATTTCAGGAGTTTCGACGAGTGGCATTAGAAGAAGATAAGTTAGATCCCGTCCACTTTGTCAGTCTGCCAGCCATGTCATTTAAGTCTGCTTTTAAAATGACTGGTGAGACCATTCATCTCTTACAAGATCCAGAGATGTATAATTTATTTGAGCGAGGAATTCGCGGTGGTCTCACATTTGTAAATAAACATAGGTTAAAATCAAAAATAGTAGGCAATGACCAGACTCATCTGAAGTATTATGACCAAAATAATTTGTATGGTAGTTCATTATCCAAACCGCTACCTCACTCTGAGTTTAGCTGGTTAGATGATAGTGAAATTCAACATTTCTCCAACCCTTCCAACATACTAGCAATTCCAGATGAAGGTGATTGGGGATATTATTTTGAGATAGATCTAATCTATCCAAATAATATTAAACATAAAACCGTAGATTTTCCACTCGCACCCGAATCAGGTGAAGTGAGTAAAGATATGTTTTCCGACTTTATGAAACAATTTCATAAAGATTTAGAATCATGTGGACAACCCAAGTATAAGCCTTGCCGCAAACTTTTACTCACTCAATATGATAAGGAAAACTATCTAGTCCACTTTAGCATCTTAAAATTTTATTTAGAAATGGGCATGATTTTAAAAAGAGTTCACCGCATTATTAAATTTAGACAGAAAGCCTTCCTCAAACCCTACATAGATAGTAACAGCCAGAAACGTGCACTAGCCCAAAATAATTTTGAAAAAGATTTTTATAAATATAAGAACAACAGTTTATTTGGTAAGACGATGGAGGATGTTAGAAAGCGCGTAAACTACAAACTAGTTAATGATGATCAAAAGTATCACAAATTGACCTCATCACCTCTATTCATCGATAGAGACATAATCGATGAGGATCTTGTAGGTATTAAAATGATAAAATCTGAAGTTGAGTTGTGCAAACCCATCTATATTGGTCAAGCTGTTCTAGATTACTCCAAGCTTGAAATGTATCAACTCTTCTATAAAATACTAAAACCGTGTCCTCTCGTAAAAGAGGTTCGTTTGTTGGGTGGTGACACAGATAGTTTCTTTTTAGGTATTACCACTCAAAAAGATTTAAATTTTAATGAAGTAGGAAAATCTTTAGAAAGATATTTTGATACATCAAATTATCCTGCTAATCATCCACTATACTCCATCAAAAATAAGGCAAAACTTGGCTGCTTTAAGGATGAGACAGCAGGGAAGGAGATAGCTGAAATGATTCTCCTCCGCCCTAAAATGTATTCTATGAAATTAAAGGATAGTGATGATAGCATTAAGCGCGCTAAAGGCATATCAAGATCATTGGTCTCTAACATGAAACATAAAAATTTCAGGAAAGCCTATAGAAATAAAAATATAACGTTTGTCAATATGACAATCTTAAAATCTAAGTCGCATGAGATCAAAACTCATACTTTTAGGAAACGGGCGCTTTCAGCATGGGAGGATAAGAGGTGCTGGCTAGAACACAACATATCTCTTCCACATGGACATCCTGACACAAACATACCACCACCCAAAAGAATTAAACCCACACTACCACATTCAGGAGACGTCTTAGCATAATCATCCTTAACTTAGTATTTTGATGTTGATTTCTGTAGATAAACATTGTTGTTTTATGTATCGCATGAGATTGTTTTTTCCTTGTGAATATGTGTCCACATCACATCTGTACATTCCCCATGTGATGACTTTTCCACTGAAAGACATTTTTCCTATCCCTGTATATTTCCACCCTTCACGAAGTAAAAAGACTTTTTGTATATAGCAATGTTTATTGAAGTACACTCATGTATATATTTTCAGTGGATGTTGTATAAAGTCTATTGCTTCACATTCATGTACATATTTCAATAAATGTTGTATAAAGACTTCACTTTGTTTTCCGAAACACTAACGTTATGAGGGATTTAGTATCTTTCACGTGGATGCACTCTTGTAAACCATTGGTAATTTTGATAGCAATAGAGGGTATAGTTTGTTTGATGACGGGATGATAGAAAATAGATTCAAACATCTTCTCGACTATTCCATATGAAGCGTCTTTATCATGAATGAAATCGCGTAAAATGTATTCTTTTTTCTCACCAACAGAAATAGGTAGAATCAAATCACTTTGAATGTAAAGGTGCTGTTCATGTTTATCAAGTGTCATTGGTGTTTCTATACCAATCGTATGCGCAGCAGCAAACACTGTTTGTAGCATTGAAAAACCAAAGAGTTTTTTCAAATTTTTACTCAATTGACATTGAATGTCATCACCCAGTCTCAGAACAACGCGTTGATTTTCAATTGAAAACGAAATGTGGTGTGTCTTTACATCATATTTACTTTTCATCACATGCTTCAACTTCTGTTGTATATAAGGATTTACTACATGAATGAAGCTTTCAACTGTATGATATAGACGCGGCATTATATTGATAGCAACTTTAGATTCTTCATAAGACTGGTAAATTTTCTTGATGCGATCGCCATAGATGTCCACCCACCATTCATCATTAACTGAATCAGCTTTAGTGTGATATTCATGAGAAGCATACACCACACCGCTTCCAATAATAGGTGTATAATGTCTTACAAAATGACGCAAGGTTGGAGAGAAATAAACTGTAAGTTTGTCATTATATTTCTGAATAACCAACTTATTTTTGTCCGCCATAATTTTCTCTCCATACTTCTTACCCACAGTCTCATTCCATCGTTTTACTAACTCAATAAGTGATAAAGGTTGAACACCACGCTTTTTTCAAAATGATGCGTTCTTCGCATTCTACAACATCTTCATCAAATATTTTAAATCTATAATGAAATTTGTTGATTCGATTTGAATAAACTTTTTTAACATTTGCAGTAGCAATTGACGTTAGATGTAGTCCATGACCAAAACCAAGATGTGGATAGAATTCACTATCCAACCTCAGCGTAAGACCTTTAGTAAAAGAATGAAAGCGGAGGAACTGTCTCCCACTCCAATGATAGATAGTAAACTCATAAGCTTTCTGATTTTTATTCTTCATGATGGAAGTATTACCACTGTTGAATGCCTTAATAATTTTCTCATTCCCAAATGGCTCATAAGAATCTGATTTTATCTGAATCCATTCATAGTTCCACTTTCCATCTGATGTTAAATTGTATGGGAACTGAAATGCATTATTCATCGTTATTCCATCATGGGTGCGAGGAGTCAATATCATTTCTTCCAAATCATTCACATTCTGAATATTGCTATCATAGCAAATACTAGAAACGCCAACCTCCCATTCACCTTCTAAATGCAGTGGCCGATTTAATTCTACTCGATAGTCTGATGGTTTATTTTTGGGAAATTTATTCATAGAAGCATTACTGGGCAAGTAGATTAGAAACGAGTCCTTATTTTCACTTTCCATATTATTCACATTGGAAAAATATATTAGCATACGTTTGCATTAACTCTTCATTCGGAAATGGAGTGTGATACTTGTCACAGCATCTTTATGAAAAGGAATCAACGCACCAGCATCGTCATAAATGGCAATATCAATTTGTGGGATGTAGTTTGATTTCAGCTTTGTATAATGCACTTTCTTGAAAGTATGCTCAGATAAAATACTGCAGCTTTTTGGCTGGTATGGTATCATTGCTAGCAATGGAGCTTCAACATCTCCCACACGTACATCTTCACCAATATTGGAATATATCTGAAAATAGTTAATACGACGCGATAGCGACATGTCTGCGCTAGCTTTGGTTACAGTACCACTTTTAAAGATATTTTGATCAAAACCCAAAATGTCCATTAGAGTTTTATCCATAATTAGTTCAATACCTTTTCCACTTATAGTGAGAGACAAAGTACCTTCTTTTTCAGAAAATGAAATATGTTGGTCATTAATCACTTCATTTAAATAATCTACAACCAATTTAACCGAAGTAATAATGCGAGGCATCAACACTCTTGTTTCATGTAAGATACCACCTAAAGGCTCTACACACTTTCTGTATAAAGATACGTCCATTCTGTATCAAATTGATTTGACCTTTCACATGGTAAATGTTGCATATCAGATTTTCCATGAACAGCTGCAGAACGATGTCGTAAGAACTGATGAAAATCTTTTGAACAAACTAATACTAGATCATCATCATTTAATTTGCTTATTGCAATATGATTAGATGATTTAATATAAGTCAATGTTGCCACTTGTTTGCCATCAACTCGAAGGAGATAATTAAATTTCTTCAATAATGTTTCAGGAGTCATGTTTGTCTTTCTTGGCTTAATCACAATCTTCTTCACCAACGTCTTCTCATTTCTTGGAATAAGATCTACATAATAAGCTTTCCTCTCGATATATTAACTGTTTATGACCACTTATGTGGTAATTAACGTTAAAATTATCATAGCTTGTTAAGGCGCTAGCGAGGTAACCTAAATCATTTCTTAAACTTGGACTTAAACCAACAATCCAATCTTTCTCAACTACATGATGTACATAATTATAATCATCATTGTGCGGAGTAAATTGGACAATATGTTTACTCGCTTTATTCAAGAAATCATATATAAACTTTTTTACATGATAAGAGATCTTTCTTTGGCCACTGTGGAATGTATACTCGGCACCCCTTTTCACATTGATAAGCAGCTGTACGCCTCATATAATAGTCATCACCTCATGATCAAAAGTATAGACACAGTTGCTATAAACAAGTTGAGTGACACCCACTTCCCAATTTCCATTTAGCTGTTGTGCATGATCAATGGGAGTAGAAAAGAGTGCGGCTCGATTACTAGTAAATCTCTTTGTAGCCGCATTGCTAAGCAAAATATGATAAAACGACATTTTTATATTGCTAATCTGCAACTTTGCATAACATCATGAAGACTTGGATTTTGGACTCTCTACAATATATCAGAGTTGATCGTGATGGAAACGTACATTTCAAAAATTCTCATGGTCATACATCAAGAGGAATTACATTAACATGGCGACAATTTGTCAACCTCAATGATATCATGAGGGATTTGGAATATTTTGAAACATTAAGATTCATCTCCTTGGGTGATCAAGTTTGGCTTCAACATTACAGAAATGAAATTCAAATCTACCATTCTCATTCCGCAAACTGTTTCTCATTTCGCAAATACAATTGGGAGAAGTATAGAAGATACATACATCGCTCCATCATGACATTTATTCGTCGTGAGTTCATCGCCCTACTATGCAAATCTTAATCAGACATGACTACCACACATCATGAGTTGGAAATTAGATTCCCTACAACGTATTGAAACGGATCATGATCGAAACGTCTATTTCAAAGATTCAACTGGAAATGTGAGAAGAGAGTTTGCTTTATCTTATCGTCATTTTCAATCTCTACATCATATCATGAAGGACTTGAAATACTTCTATATGAAAAGACATTCACGTATTGGAAATCGCATCTGGCTGCGCGTCAACAATCGGCGAATTCAACTCTATCATTCCCAACTTCATACTAACTTCACATTTCATCAAGGTAGTTGGGAAAAGTATAAAAGGAAGGTACATCGCTCAATTTACTCATTCTTTCATCATGAAGCGCCATCGCTACACCATCGTCAACATTCTCCGTCGCTTCAGACTCTACACCAAAATCGATCTCACAACATTACACCAACAGCTTACAAACAGCAAGTATTACCCGGGCCGTCCTCAAATGTTAGTGGTGAAGATGAACAATTCACGGAATCTTCAACTCTTCCCAAATGGGACTGTACAGATTCTCGGCGCCCTTTCTCATTCATCGGCGCAGTCAATGCGCTTAGAGCTACAAAGACTACTACGTCGGATATGGAAGAGGGAGAGGTGTGTGATGTCGAATCTGACTGTGGACAATATGGTGATCTCTACTCAATTGAGTGACAGTCTATCATTTTTGAAGATTCGTACCAGCAGTTACAGTTTGTGTTATGAACCCGAACTTTTTCCTGCAGCTCTCATTAGTTGTTGGTTACCTGTGCATGTGGCAATCTTTCATAATAGTAAAGTGATCATTACTGACTAAAATCTCATGTACAAGCAAATATGATCCTAGACTATCTCATTGAGGTACGTACCCAGCGGATTGTAAAATAAAAAACAATTTTTCCAACATGATGTTTTTATTTCAAATCATGATAGAACTTACAAATCATTTTTTCATTAGAGGATGGATTACATGAAAGTTTTGAATAACAGATGCAAATCGAGATACATGTAAACGTTTTAAGATGAAGTACAGTACAAAAGCACCACACGTTGATGAAAGTGGATGTTGTAGTATGCGTTCATTTCGCTGATATTGACGCGTATGTTTTCTCAACCACTGCTGTGTTTGTATATTTGGAGGTTGAGCAAGAGAGTCAAATAGTTCACCACGTCGGTCTTCTCCAATAAAGATCGCTTTCCAATGCTCACCGCCTAAATTCTGTGAATGAGTGTTTAGCACAATAAAGATGGGATAGTGATTTACTGCAGGTGGTAAGGTATCGAGTGAATAGACATTATCGAAAGCTTTCAACGTCGCTTCGTCTGCATTACGCTGCACTTTAGTCTTAATATCGTCAGCAGTCAACCAACTCATTAACGATTATACTGAAGAATCACGTCACGATACTTTGTAATTTCAATATTTGAATCGAAGACTGCATAAATTAATACATTGATCGTCTCAGGTAGTGTTCTTTTGAACGTCAAATCCAAACGAATATTATGAGGCACGTTCGCTTGACGATAGGGTGCACTAATATCGCTGTCAGCAGTCAAATCAAATGCATAAATAGTATATCCACTCTTAAACTCTTTCATAGTCAGTCCGTTGGTGTCATCCGTATTGTAAAAGCCAAAGACATCCATAAAATCAACATAACTGCGAATAAATTGATCCGAAGCAAAATCTGGTTTGTAGGGTGGACCAGGATGACTCACACCATTTACACGTAAAGCAATTTCACTTAACTGATTGTGTTTAAAATTGAAAGGATTCTTCTTTATATTACCATTAAATGCATCATTTTCAACCATTGCCACCATGAGGAGCTTCGGTGCTTCCGATGGAAAGAGGCCATCTTTCATGAAACTCTTTTGATCTTTCGGAATTGTAAAGGTGAGAAGCTTTGTATGCTGAACGGGGTAAATGGCATTTGGCGGTTAAGACCTTCAGCATGCCCTCTAATGACACTTGGATTCGGTACTACTCGACGAATGTAAAGTGCAATATCTTCCACATGAATTCTAAAATTGTCAACTTTAGCAAATGCATTCAGCGCAAATTCAGGCTTATTCAATGTCAGCTTGAGTCGCATGCTGGTATTACAGAGTAAAAACTTTGACTGTCTAAAGAAGTCTAAATTCAGCGGACCATATAGCTGACATAACTTTACTATCTTAATCATAGCAGATCGCTTTACAAAGCCACTGTTTGTTTCAACATCAAATTTTCCTGCTTCATCTCTATACCATCCCATGGCTTCCATATGACTTTTTTGTGCTGCTGGATGAAACTGTGATACATGATTGAAATATGATTTATAGGGATAATCGCTTTGACCACCTTCCACCTGCTGCTCTCCAATCGTTAGAGAAACATCGCGAAGTAATGTATCAATGGTAAATTGTTCAGTCCAACTTTATGTGTATCGTCAATAGCAGTTCCATCTGCTTGCTGAATTCTAAACCTCAAATCAAGCATCGCATAACTCAAATCTATGTAGTCATCACTACCACCAGGAATAACAAATTCAATGGGGCCAGCATTCTCAGCTGTTCGAGGATGATAATCTACAATACTTGAACTAAGAATATCTGTCTGTATGGCTTGTTGATCGAACAAACAAAAACCGGAAGTTTTACACTCCATGATTAGAAGTTATAGC
>CAJQUW010011043.1:0-74747 GCA_907163375.1 Prostheceraeus crozeri
ATTTTGTCGTGCCATAGCTCGTTTGAAAGCTAAGAGTGAGACAAGTTCACTGAAAGAATCGGCTTGTTCATATCTGTCTTCGTTTAGATGTGAGACGCCATTTAAGATTTTGGGTGTCAGTTTCAATTTGAGTGTCAATGGTGTCAATTTTAAGTGTCAATAGTGTCAATTTGAGTATGAGTGGTATCAATTTGAGTGTCACTAGTGTCAATTTGAGTGTCAATGGTGTCATTTTGAGTGTCACTAGTGTCGATTTAATTGTCAATAGTGTCAATTTGAGTGTCATCAGTGTGAATTTGAGTGTCAATAGCGTCAGTTCGAGAGTCAATAGTGTCAATTTGAGTGTCAATAGTATCAATTTGAGTGTCAATAGTGTCACTTTGAGTGTCACCAGTGTCAATTTAAGCGTCAATAGTGTCAATTTGAGTGTCAATAGTGTCAATTTGGGTGTCACTAGTGTCAATTTGAGTGTCACTAGTGTCAATTTGAGTGTCACCAGTGTGAATTTGAGTGTCACTAGTGTCAATTTGGAGTGGGTTTCCCCCCATAAAAATTTAGTGTTCAAATTGAGGGTCAATAGTGTCCAATTGAGTGTCAATAGTATCAATTTGTGTGTCATAGTGTCAATTTGAGTGTTCCAATATTGTCAATTTGGCTGTGTCCACTAGTTTCATTTTGGAGTTGTCAATAGTGTCAATTTGGTGTCTGTCATAGTGTCAAATTGAGTGTCGATAGTGTCAATTTGGAGTGTCATTAGTGTCATGATTCATGGAGGTCGGTTGTCAGTTAGGTTTCAGTAGTTTTCAGTTAGTAGTCGTATAGTTATTTCATATAGTTGGTCTTATAGCGTTCATAGAGTTTTATATAGTTTTCATATAGTTTTCATATAGGTTGATAAGCTCTGATAGAGTTTTCATGTTTTTTTGATTAGAGTTTTCATATTGTTTTTCATTATCGTTTTCGTGTAGTTTTCATATAGTTTTTATATGTTGTTATAGCTTCATGGGAGTTTTCGTATAGTTTTCATATAGTTTTCATTCAGTTTTCAGCTTGTTGTCTCATAGTTTTCATATATAGGTCATATAGTTCTCATACAGTTTTCATATAGTTTGATGTAGTTTTCATATAGTTTTCATAGACTTTTTAGTTACTTGTCGTATAGTTTTCATATAGTTTTTATATAGTTGTCATTTAGCTCTCATGGAGTTTTCGTATAGTTTTCATATAGTTTTCATTCAGTTGTCAGCTTGTTGTCTCATAGTTTTCATATATAGGTCATATAGTTCTCATACAGTTTTCATTTAGTTTTGATGTGGTTTTCATATAGTTTTCATAGACTTTTTAGTTACTTGTCGTATGTTACTATATAATTGTTCAGATAGTTTCATATAGTTGTCATGTAGTTGTCATGTTGTGTTACATTGGCTTTCATATAGTTCCTCATATAGTTTTCATATAGTCTCATTATAGGTTTTCATTAGAGTCTTACATATGTTTTCATGTAGTTTTCATACTGTTTGTTTTGAGTGTCAGCTAGTTGTCATTTTGACTGTCCAATAGTGTCAATTATGAGTCGTCAATAGTGGCAAATTTGTGAGTGTCACTAGTGTCAATTTGAGTTGCAAATAGTGTCATTGTTGAGTGTGCAGTTATAGTGTCAGTTTCGATGTGTAAAATGGTGTCAATTTTGAGTGTCAATAGGATCGTTTTGAGTTGTCAGTGGTGTCAATTTGGAGTGGCAATAGTGTCAAATTGAGTTGGCAACAGTGTCTATTTGAGTGTCACTAGTGTCAATTTGGAGTTGTGAATAGTGTCAAGTTGAGTGTCAATAGCGTCCTTTGAGTGCCATTAGGTGTGTCATGATGTCATGAGTCGGTTGTCTTTAGGTTTCAGTTAGTTTTCAGTTAGTAATAGTATAGTTTTTCATATAGTTGGTCTCTTATAGCTTTCATAGAGTTTTTCATATAGTTTTCATATAGTTTTCATATAGGTATTCATATAGCTCTTACAGAGTTTTCATATTGTTTTCAATATCGTTTTATATAGTTTTTTTCTATTAGTGGCGTGGTATAGTAGCGTATCTTAGTGTTGTGTATAGTGCATGTCAACTGTGGCGTGTATATAGTAGGTGCATAGTTAGCGTGTATAGTAGCGTTTATAGTAGCGTGGTGTTGGCAGCGTGCATGGGTGGCGTTGCACAGCAGTGTGCATAGTAGCGTGTATAGTGGACGTTGCATTGCAGCGTGATAGTAGCGTGTGATCCTAGGGGCGTGTATAGTTGCGTGGAGATAGTAGCGTGATATAGTAGCGTGCAAAGTAGCGTGCATAGTAGCGGGGCATGGTAGCGTATATAGTAGCGTGTGCATAGTAGCGTGTTGGCGTTTATAGTAACGTGTGGGCCTGTCGTCTCATGGTGTCGTGTTGTAGTGTGTCGTGCATCGTTTCGTTGTATAGTTGTCGTGATTAGTTTCGTGATAGTTTCGTGCATAGTTTCAAGCATAGTGTCGCGGTATAGTGGCATGCAATGTCATTATAGTGTCAATAATGGTCAGTAATAGAGTGTCTAATAGTGTGACTTTGAGTGTCAATTAGCAGATTAACTTTCAGTGTCACTTAGTATCAATTTGTTGTCAATAGTGTCAAATTTGAGTGTCAATAGTGTCAAATTGAAGTGTCAATAGTTGTCAATTTGAGTTGTCATTAGTGTCATTGTGTCATGAGTCGGTTGGCAGTTAGGTTTCAGTTAGTGTTCAGTTAGTAGTGTTATAGTTTTCTATGAGTTGTCTTATAGGCTTTCATAGAGTTTTCATATAGTTTTCATTTATAGTTTTGATTATAGGTATGATATAGCTCTGATTCGAGTTTTCATGTTTTTTTTCATATCGTTTTCATATCGTTTTCATATTGTTTTCATTAGTTTTCATATCGTTTTTTTCGTATAGTTTTCATATAGTTTTTATTTAGTTGTCATATAGCTCTCTGGAGTTTTCGTATTAGTTTTCATATAGTTTTCATGCAGTGTCAGCTTGTTTGTCTATAAGTTTTCATATTTAGGGTCATATAGTTATCATACAGTTTTCATGTTGTTTTCATTTATAGTTTTCATAGGACTTTTTTGTTTACTTGTCGTTATTAGTTTTCATATAATTGTCATATAGTTTCAATATAGTGTGTCATGTAGTTTTCATGTGGTTTTTACATGGCTCTCATTATAGTTTTCTATATAGTTTTCTTATAGTTCTCATATAGTTTTATATATAGTCTTCATCTGTTTTTCATGTAGTTTTCATACTGTTTTCAGTTATTTGTGTTCACCCACACCCACGCGACACACCTACTGAATGATCAAGCTTCCTCCCCGCCCTTTAAGAACAGCCACACCACTGCGAGCCTGCGTCTGTGGGACACCTGGCCACCCTGCCCCAGTACGACACCTCCCTAGGTTACGCCGACCGCTTGTCCCACACACCACAGCATAGCCTCGCTCGCGCTCGACCCATACCATCAGAGTAAGTTCCCCTTATGGTCTCTCCTGCCATCCCATCTTCCATGAAATGCCTATCGTGCTACTGGGCTTTGCTGCATGGACCCAGTGCCCCTGTTAGCATGAGTGTGGCCCCTCATCTCCAGACATCTAGTCAGAAGCTGTGTGTGAGTGCCAGATCCACTACGCTCCCAGCACACTATGTGAGCTTTGGCTTCATCATGAGATGCAAACTTTCTCCGTGGCCCACCCACCACCCCAACGGACTAATATCCTCAACTCAGCCCTGATCTGGTGCCGCTACTCTGGTGACCTATGACAGCTCAGAAACCTGGGTGGTAAGCCTAATGGGTTGCGGATCATGCTACCACGACATGTGCATAAAATGTGCATGTATGCTGATACCTGATACATGCAGATATGGCAATGATGATGGCCTGCTGACTCCAATGTGCCACTCTGTGGGCGCCTTGATCTGGGCGGAACCCCCGTCTGCTATCAGCTCCATGTGGCACACGGCCCCTTCAATACATGATGGCGTCTGGTTAACCGATGGTACGTACCCCGCTGACACAGACTCTGACTGGGGTATGCTGCCCAGCCTGAAGTTGGATCAGCCAGCCCAATAATGTTGACAGAATGGCCTCTGGCCCACTCATAACGCATGCATTGATGGTGGGGGATGGCGAGGCTACCAAACATAATAATGAGTTGCATTATATGGCTGTCGAGACTATGATTATAGGTGATTGACCATGGTTTGGGATGGTGCTGAATATACTCTAGTACTGTCATGCACTTGGGATGATAACATATAGAGCAAGTGTGTGGGATCCCGCCACCATAGCCTTCGCACTCTCTGTCAGTCTCAATCACCTTGGATCAATGGACTTCACACTCCTGCTGGTGAGGTGGCTGCTGTTCTCCCGCACCTGCTATCCCCCCTTCAACCCTTGCAGTCATCAAGCCCATACATAGTTTCACCATAGGTTTCATACCCTGCTAGACCAGTGCCCTACTTGCATGGGACTGGGTGCCAGGTCACAAGGGATGCGCAGAATGGGCCTGTACGGCTGTGGCTAGAGGCTATCGACATACAAATACCTTAAAGCTGCGCCAGGGGCCATCCAGTAATTCTCAGGCGACCTCTAAGTAACACCACCCCCCAAAGCCTGCCCACCTGCTGCCTGTGGTCATGCACTTTATGCCCCGGCCACTCCACCCACCCATTTCTCAGCCATCTGCCTCCATGTACCCCATGAGCATCTGCCATCAAGTCTCCTGCATTCAACCCCACGCCCAGCCTCACAGAAAGCCACCTACACATCACCTCCCTGTTCCGCCATCCGCCGCCCCTGCGGAGTCCCTATCCCCTCAGGGGGGCCACCCCATATGTCCACATCCACGCCCTCCCCCCCCCTCACCACACTTCACCCACCTCCCCTCCCCTACACGCCACCCATAGTTTCAATACCATGCATCCCCCCCATTCATAGTAGACGACTCCATAGTTTGCCCCACTCATCTCCCTATCCCATAGTTTTTATATAGTGTGAGTATAGTGTTTGTCTACAGTCGTCGTGTATAGTGGTCGTGTATAGTGGGCGTGTATAGTTGTATAGTGGCGTGTATAGTTACCCGTTTGGTAGCGTGAATAGTGGCGTGTATGGTTGCGTATTATAGTAGCGTGCTTAGTAGCGTCTGTAGTAGCGTGTATAGTACCGCTTATATGGTGGCGTGAATAGTGGCGTTGTATGGTTAGCGTATTATAGTAGCGTGCATAGTAGGTTTAATGTAGCGTGTATAGTGGCATGTGTAGTAGTGAGCACAGTGGAGGCTATAGTTAGCGTGTAGAGTAGCGTGAGTAGTAGCGAGCGGGAGGTTAGTATCATGAATAGCAGCGTGTATAGTAGCGTGTATAGTGTCGTGAATAGGGTCGCGTATAGTAGCGTGTATAGTAGCGTGTTTAGTAGCGAGCCTAGTAGCGTGTATAGTGGCGTGCATGGTAGCGTATATAGTAGCGTGCATAGTAGCGTGTATAGTAGCGTGTATAGTCGCGGTTATAGTAGCGTGTATAGTAGCGTATATAGTAGCGTGTATAGTAGCGTGTATTGCAGCTTGCATGGTGGCGTGCATAGTAGCGTGCATAGTAGCGTGCATAGTAGCGTGTATTGCAGCGTGCATAGTAGCGTGTATAGTTGCGTGTATAGTTGCGTGCATAGTAGCGTGCCTACTAGCGTGTGTAGTTGCGTGTATAGTTGCGTGGACAGTAGCGTGTATAGTAGCGGGCACGGTAGGGTATATAGCAGGGTGTATAGTAGCGTGTTGTGTATAGTAACGTGTGTGCTGTCGTCTATAGCGTGTGTGTAGTGTTGTGTATAGTGTTGTCACATAGTTTTTCTTTTTTGTATAGTTGGTCGTGATTTGGTATAGTGTTCGCATATAGTATCATATTAATGTAATTTGTTGTCAAATAATTTGGGTATAGTCAATTTTGAGTGTCAATAGTGTCAATTTGAGTAACAATAGTGCTAATTTGAGTGTCAAAGTGTCAATAGTGTCAATTTGAGTGTCACTACTGTCGATTTAAGTGTCAATATTGTCAATTTGAGTGTCAATAGTGTCAATTTGGGTGTCAACAGTGTCAATTTGAGTGTCAATAGTGTCAATTTGAGTGTCAATAGTGTCAATTTGAGTGTCAATAGTGTCAATTTGAGTGTCAATAGTGTCAATTTGAGTGTCAATAGTGTCAATTTGAGTGTCAATAGTATCAATTTAAGTGTCAATAGTGTCAATTTAAGTGTCAATAGTGTCAATTTGGGTGTCACTAGTGTCAATTTGAGTGTCAATAGTGTCACATCGATTGTCAATAGTGTCAATTTCAGTGTCAATAGCGATACTTTGAGTGTCAGTTGTGGGTAATTTTTTTTAATTAATTTTAATAAATTTTAATTTTAATGTAATTAAATATTTATATTTAATTTAAATATTTATAATTATTAATTAAATTTATATTTATTAGTTTCTTTTATATTATTTAATAATATATAAAGTATTATACAATTAATTTTATCATAATTAATGAATAATATTTAATTTTTATTAATTAATTATTTTAATATTTCATTTATTTTTTTTTTAATTTTCTTAATTTTTAATTGTATTATTTATATAATTTTTTTTATTAAATTTTAATCATGTTAATTTATTAATTAATTTTTTATTAATAATTAATATTTAATTAATTTTATATATTAATTTTAAATTAATTTAATTTTTATTAATTTAATTTTTTTAATTATAATTTTTAATTTAATTTTTAAATTTATTTATTTTAATGTGTTTTTTATTATAATTTAAAATTATATTTTTAATTTATATTTAATTTTAATGTAATATAATTTGAAAATTAGTTTTTATATCTTAGATTTGTAATTTTAATATTATAATTTTAATTTTTTTTATTTTTGTAATTTTTAATTATTATTATAAGTTTTATTTTAATTTAATTAATTATTTTTTTTTTTTTTTTTTTATTAATTTAATTAATTAATATTTTTTTTTTTATAAATCTTTTTTAATTTTTATAATAATTGTATTGTTTATTTTATTATTATTTGAGCGTCAATAGCATCAATTTGAGTGTCAATAGTTTCAATTTGAGTGTAAATAGTGTCAATTTGAGTGTCAATAGTGTCAATTTGAGTGTCAATAGTGTCAATTTGAGTGTCAATAGTGTCAATTTGAGTGTTAATTTGAGTATCAATTTGAGTGTCAATAGTGTCAGTTTGAGTGTCACTAGTGTCAATTAGATTGTCAATAATGTCAATTTGACTGTCAATAGTATCAATTTGACTGTCACTAGTGCCATTTTTTGAGTGTCAGCAGTGTCAATTTGACTGTCAATAGTGTCAATTTGAGCGTCAATAGTGGCAATTTGGGTGTCACTAGTGTCAATTTGAGTGCCAATAGTGTCAATTTGAGTGTCATTAGTGTCAGTTCGAGTGTCAATGGTGTCAATTTGAGTGTCAATAGTATCGATTTGAGTGTCAGTGGTGTCAATTTGAGTGTCAATAGTGTCAATTTGAGTGTCAACAGTGTCAATTTGAGTGTCACTAGTGTCAATTTGAGTGTGAATAGTGTCAAGTTGAGTGTCAATAGCGTCACTTTGAGTGCCATTAGTGTCATGAGTCATGAGTCGGTTGTCATTTAGGTTTCAGTTAGTTTTCAGTTAGTAATCGTATAGTTTTCATATAGTTGTCTTATAGCTTTCATAGAGTTTTCATATAGTTTTCATATAGTTTTTAGGTATCATATAGCTCTTTACAGAGTTTTCATATAGTTTTCATATCGTTTTCATATAGTTTTCATATAGTGGCGTTGTATAGTAGCGTATCTTGTGTAGTGTATAGTAGCATGTCTACTAAGCGTGATAGTAAGCGTTGTTATAGTATAGTAGCGTGTTGCGTGGTGTGCATGTGCTGGTGGCGTGCCAGCAGTGGCAGTGTGTAGCTAGCGTGTTTGACGTGCATTGAGAGTGCATAGTTGCGTGTCTACTAGCGTGTATAGGTTGCGTGGATAGTAGGCGTGTATAGTAGCGTGCAAAGTAGCGTGCATAGTAGCGGGCATGGTAGCGTATATAGTAGCGTGCATAGTAGCGTGTTGCGTATAGTAACGTGTGGGCTGTCGTCTATGGTGTCGTGTGTAGTGTCGTGCATAGTTTCGTGTATAGTGTCGTGCATAGTTTCGTGCATAGTTTCGTGCATAGTTTCAAGCATAGTGTCGTGTATAGTGGCATGCAATGTAATATAGTGTCAATAATGTCAATTTGAGTGTCAATAGTGTGACTTTGAGTGTCAATAGCGTTACTTTCAGTGTCAATAGTATCAATTTGAGTGTCAATAGTGTCAATTTGAGTGTCAATAGTGTCAAATTGAGTGTCAATAGTGTCAATTTGAGTGTCATTAGTGTCATGAGTCATGAGTCGGTTGTCAGTTAGGTTTCAGTTAGTTTTCAGTTAGTAGTCGTATAGTTTTCATATAGTTGTCTTATAGCTTTCATAGAGTTTTCATATAGTTTTCATATAGTTTTCATATAGGTATGATATAGCTCTGATAGAGTTTTCATGTTTTTTTCATATCGTTTTCATATCGTTTTCATATAGTTTTCATATAGTTTTCATATCGTTTTCGTATAGTTTTCATATAGTTTTTATATAGTTGTCATATAGCTCTCATGGAGTTTTCGTATAGTTTTCATATAGTTTTCATGCAGTTGTCAGCTTGTTGTCTCATAGTTTTCATATATAGGTCATATAGTTCTCATACAGTTTTCATGTAGTTTTCATATAGTTTTCATAGACTTTTTAGTTACTTGTCGTATAGTTTTCATATAATTGTCATATAGTTCTCATATAGTTGTCATGTAGTTTTCATGTGGTTTTACATGGCTCTCATATAGTTTTCATATAGTTTTCTTATAGTTCTCATATAGTTTTCATATAGTCTTCATATGATTTTCATGTAGTTTTCATACAGTTTTCAGTTATTTGTGTCATAGTTTTCATATAGTGTCGAGTATAGTGTTTTGTACAGTGTCGTGTATAGTGTCGTGTATAGTGGCGTGCATAGTGGCGTGTATAGTGGCGTGTATAGTACCCCGTTTGGTAGCGTGAATAGTGGCGTGTATGGTTGCGTATATAGTAGCGTGCATAGTAGCGTCTGTAGTAGCGTGTATAGTACCGCGTATGGTGGCGTGAATAGTGGCGTGTATGGTAGCGTATATAGTAGCGTGCATAGTAGCGTTTAATGTAGCGTGTATAGTGGCATGTGTAGTAGCGAGCACAGTGGCGTCTATAGTAGCGTGTAGAGTAGCGTGAGTAGTAGCGAGCAGAGTATCATGAATAGCAGCGTGTATAGTAGCGTGTATAGTGTCGTGAATAGGGTCGCGTATAGTAGCGTGTATAGTAGCGTGTTTAGTAGCGTGCCTAGTAGCGTGTATAGTGGCGTGCATGGTAGCGTATATAGTAGCGTGCATAGTAGCGTGCATAGTAGCGTGTATAGTAGCGTGTATAGTCGCGGTTATAGTAGCGTGTATAGTAGCGTGTATCGCAGCTTGCATGGTGGCGTGCATAGCAGCGTGCATAGTAGCGTGTATTGCAGCGTGCATAGTATCGTGTATAGTTGCGTGTATAGTTGCGTGCCTACTAGCGTGTGTAGTTGCGTGTATAGTTGCGTGGACAGTAGCGTGTATAGTAGCGGGCACGGTAGGGTATATAGTAGCGTGTATAGTAGCGTGTTGTGTATAGTAACGTGTGTGCTGTCGTCTATAGCGTCGTGTGTAGTGTCGTGTATAGTGTCGTCCATAGTTTCGTGCGTGGTGTCTTGTATAGTGTCGTGTATAGTGTCGCATATAGTATCATATAATGTAATATAGTGTCAATTATGTCAATTTGAGTGTCACTAGTGTCAATTTGAGTGTCAATAGTATCAATTTAAGTGTCAATAGTGTCAATTTAAGTGTCAATAGTGTCAATTTGGGTGTCACTAGTGTCAATTTGAGTGTCAATAGTGTCAATTTGAGTGTCAATAGTGTCAATTTGAGTGTCAATTTGAGTGTCAATAGTGTCAATTTGAGTGTCAATAGTATCAATTTAAGTGTCAATAGTGTCAATAGTGTCAATTTGGTTGTCACTAGTGTCAATTTGAGTGTCAATAGTGTCACATCGAGTGTCAATAGTGTCAATTTGAGTGTCAATAGCGATACTTTGAGTGTCAGTTGTGTGTAATTTGAGCGTCAATAGCATCAATTTGAGTGTCAATAGTTTCAATTTGAGTGTCAATAGTTTCAATTTGAGTGTCAATAGTATCAATTTAAGTGTCAATAGTGTCAATTTAAGTGTCAATAGTGTCAATTTGGGTGTCACTAGTGTCAATTTGAGTGTCAATAGTGTCACATCGAGTGTCAATAGTGTCAATTTGAGTGTCAATAGCGATACTTTGAGTGTCAGTTGTGTGTAATTTGAGCGTCAATAGCATCAATTTGAGTGTCACTAGTGCCATTTTTTGAGTGTCAGCAGTGTCAATTTGACTGTCAATAGTGTCAATTTGAGCGTCAATAGTGGCAATTTGGGTGTCACTAGTGTCAATTTGAGTGCCAATAGTGTCAATTTGAGTGTCATTAGTGTCAGTTCGAGTGTCAATGGTGTCAATTTGAGTGTCAATAGTATCGATTTGAGTGTCAATAGTGTCAATTTGAGTGTCAATAGTGTCAATTTGAGTGTCAATAGTGTCAATTTGAGTGTTAATTTGAGTATCAATTTGAGTGTCAATAGTGTCAGTTTGAGTGTCAATAGTGTCAATTAGATTGTCAATAATGTCAATTTGACTGTCAATAGTATCAATTTGAGTGTCACTAGTGCCATTTTTTGAGTGTCAGCAGTGTCAATTTGACTGTCAATAGTTTCAATTTGAGCGTCAATAGTGGCAATTTGGGTGTCACTAGTGTCAATTTGAGTGCCAATAGTGTCAATTTGAGTGTCATTAGTGTCAGTTCGAGTGTCAATGGTGTCAATTTGAGTGTCAATAGTATCGATTTGAGTGTCAATAGTGTCAATTTGAGTGTCAATAGTGTCAATTTGAGTGTCAATAGTGTCAATTTGAGTGTTAATTTGAGTATCAATTTGACTGTCAATAGTGTCAGTTTGAGTGTCAATAGTGTCAATTAGATTGTCAATAATGTCAATTTGACTGTCAATAGTATCAATTTGAGTGTCACTAGTGCCATTTTTTGAGTGTCAGCAGTGTCAATTTGACTGTCAATAGTGTCAATTTGAGTGTCATTAGTGTCAGTTCGAGTGTCAATGGTGTCAATTTGAGTGTCAATAATATCGATTTGAGTGTCAGTGGTGTCAATTTGAGTGTCAATAGTGTCAATTTGAGTGTCAACAGTGTCAATTTGAGTGTCACTAGTGTCAATTTGAGTGTGAATAGTGTCAAGTTGAGTGTCAATAGCGTCACTTTGAGTGCCATTAGTGTCATGAGTCATGAGTCGGTTGTCATTTAGGTTTCAGTTAGTTTTCAGTTAGTAATCGTATAGTTTTCATATAGTTGTCTTATAGCTTTCATAGAGTTTTCATATAGTTTTCATATAGTTTTCATATAGGTATCATATAGCTCTTACAGAGTTTTCATATAGTTTTCATATCGTTTTCATATAGTTTTCATATAGTGGCGTGTATAGTAGCGTATCTAGTGTTGTGTATAGTAGCATGTCTACTAGCGTGCATAGTAGCGTGTATAGTAGCGTATATAGTAGCGTGTGTTGCAGCGTGCATGGTGGCGTGCACAGCAGTGTGCATAGTAGCGTGTATAGTGACGTGCATTGCAGCGTGCATAGTAGCGTGTCTACTAGCGTGTATAGTTGCGTGGATAGTAGCGTGTATAGTAGCGTGCAAAGTAGCGTGCATAGTAGCGGGCATGGTAGCGTATATAGTAGCGTGCATAGTAGCGTGTTGCGTATAGTAACGTGTGTGCTGTCGTCTATGGTGTCGTGTGTAGTGTCGTGCATAGTTTCGTGTATAGTGTCGTGCATAGTTTCGTGCATAGTTTCAAGCATAGTGTCGTGTATAGTGGCATGTAATGTAATATAGTGTCAATAATGTCAATTTGAGTGTCAATACTGTGACTTTGAGTGTCAATAGCGTTACTTTCAGTGTCAATAGTATCAATTTGAGTGTCAATAGTGTCAATTTGAGTGTCAATAGTGTCAATTTGAGTGTCACTAGTGTCAATTTGAGTGTCAATAGAGTCGAATTGAGTGTCAATAGTCGGTTGTCAGTTAGGTTTCAGTTAGTTTTCAGTTAGTAGTCGTATAGTTTTCATATAGTTGTCTTATAGCTTTCATAGAGTTTTCATATAGTTTTCATATAGTTTTCATATAGGTATGATATAGCTCTGATAGAGTTTTCATGTTTTTTTCATATAGTTTTCATATCGTTTTCATATCGTTTTCGTATAGTTTTCATATAGTTTTTATATAGTTGTCATATAGCTCTCATGGAGTTTTCGTATAGTTTTCATATAGTTTTCATGCAGTTGTCAGCTTGTTGTCTCATAGTTTTCATATATAGGTCATATACTTCTCATACAGTTTTCATGTAGTTTTCATATAGTCTTCATAGACTTTTTAGTTACTTGTCGTATAGTTTTCATATAATTGTCATATAGTTCTCATATAGTTGTCATGTAGTTTTCATGTGGTTTTACATGGCTCTCATATAGTTTTCATATAATTTTCTTATAGTTAACGTCCGATGCTTCGTTTTTAGCTCCACAGCCCACAACATCCCAAATTCGCCGTTAACTGTCGCTTTTTCGGAAAAAATTTGAAATGATTTTCTCTGCGATGGCTTTCAAATTCACCATACCGATGTAGAATTTGACGTTGATTCCAAATCTGGTCTCAGGTCTGCCATTGGAGCTGTCGTTTAGCCGCTAGAGCCCAAACACCAATCTCAAATTCGCCGTTAACTCTGTCGTTTTTTCGCCAATATCCAGTATTTCCCAAATCTTAAGTGGCGTTTCACATCTAAACGAAGGTAGACATAGACAAGCCGTTTCTTTCACTGCATTTGTCTCACTCTTAGCTTTCAAACGAGCTATTGCACGACTTTCTACGATCTCTAGAACCAAAGTTGGAAGAAGCGCTGCCGAGCGGGGGTGGACGTCCTCAAAACTTTTTCTCTCCGATGGCTTTCAAATTCACCATACCGATGCAGAATTTGACGTTGAACCCGAAACTGCCCTCCACTTTCTCGTCCGATGCTTCGTTTTGGCTCTACAGCCCACAACATCCCAAATTCGCCGTTAACTGTCGTTTTTTCGGAAAAAATTTGAAATGATTTTCTCTGCGATGGCTTTCAAATTCACCATACCGATGTAGAATTTGACGTTGATTCCAAATCTGGTCTCAGGTCTGCCATTGGAGCTGTCGTTTAGCCGCTAGAGCCCAAACACCAATCTCAAATTCGCCGTTAACTCTGTCGTTTATTCGCCAATTTCCAATATTTCCCGAATATTAAATGGCGTCTCACATCTAAACGAAGGCAGATATGGACAAGCGCTTTCTTTCACTGCATCGTCTCACTCTTAGCTTTCAAACGAGCTATTGCACGACTTTCTACGATCTCTAGAACCAAAGTTGGATAAAACGTTGCCGAAGGGGGGGGACGTCCTCAAAACTTTTTCTCTCCGATGGCTTTCAATTTCACCATACCGATGCAGAATTTGACGTTGAACCCGAATCTGCCCTCCGCTTTCTCGTCCGATGCTTCGTTTTGGCTCTACAGCCCACAACATCCCAAATTCTCCGTTAACTGTCGTTTTTTCGGAAAAAATTTGAAATGATTTTCTCTGCGATGGCTTTCAAATTCACCATACCGATGTAGAATTTGACGTTGATTCCAAATCTGGTCTCAGGTCTGCCATTGGAGCTGTCGTTTAGCCGCTAGAGCCCAAACACCAATCTCAAATTCGCCGTTAACTCTGTCGTTTATTCGCCAATTTCCAATATTTCCCGAATCTTAAATGGCGTCTCACATCTAAACGAAGGCAGATATGGACAAGCCGTTTCTTTCACTGCATCGTCTCACTCTTAGCTTTCAAACGAGCTATTGCACGACTTTCTACGATCTCTAGAACCAAAGTTGGAAGAAGCGCTGCCGAGCGGGGGTGGACGTCCTCAAAACTTTTTCTCTCCGATGGCTTTCAAATTCACCATACCGATGCAGAATTTGACGTTGAACCCGAATCTGCCCTCCACTTTCTCGTCCGATGCTTCGTTTTGGCTCTACAGCCC
This sequence comes from Prostheceraeus crozeri, assembly GCA_907163375.1. NCBI lineage: Eukaryota > Metazoa > Platyhelminthes > Polycladida > Euryleptidae > Prostheceraeus > Prostheceraeus crozeri. Next base: position 14,342 of record CAJQUW010011043.1, read on the forward strand.
ACAACATCCCAAATTCGCCGTTAACTGTCGTTTTTTCGAAAAAAATTTGAAATGATTTTCTCTCTTATGGCTTTCAAATTCACCATACCGATGTAGAATTTGACGTTGATTCCAAATCTGGTCTCAGGTCTGCCATTGGAGCTGTCGTTTAGCCGCTAGAGCCCAAACACCAATCTCAAATTCGCCGTTAACTCTGTCGTTTATTCGCCAATTTCCAATATTTCCCGAATATTAAATGGCGTCTCACATCTAAACGAAGGCAGATATGGACAAGCGCTTTCTTTCACTGCATCGTCTCACTCTTAGCTTTCAAACGAGCTATTGCACGACTTTCTACGATCTCTAGAACCAAAGTTGGCAGAAACACTGCCGAGGGGGGGACGTACGCAAAACTACTTCTCTCCGATGGCTTTCAAATTCACCATACCGATGCAGAATTTGACGTTGAACCCGAATCTGCCCTCCACTTTCTCGTCCGATGCTTCGTTTTGGCTCTACAGCCCACAACATCCCAAATTCGCCGTTAACTGTCGTTTTTTCGGAAAAAATTTGAAATGATTTTCTATGCAATGGCTTTCAAATTCACCATACCGATGTAGAATTTGACGTTGATTCCAAATGTGGTCTCAGGTCTGCCGTTGGAGCTGTCGTTTAGCCGCTAGAGCCCAAACACCAATCTCAAATTCGCCGTTAACTCTGTCGTTTTTTCGCCAATTTCCAATATTTCCAAAATCTTAAATGGCGTCTCACATCTAAACGAAGGCAGATATGGACAAGCCAGTTCTTTCACTGCATTTGTCTCACTCTTAGCTTTCAAACGAGCTATTGCACGACTTTCTACGATCTCTAGAACCAAAGTTGGAAGAAACACTGCCGAGGGGGGGACGTACGCAAAACTACTTCTCTCCGATGGCTTTCAAATTCACCATACCGATGCAGAATTTGACGTTGAACCCGAATCTGCCATCCACTTTCTCGTCCGATGCTTCGTTTTGTCTCTACAGCCCACAACATCCCAAATTCGCCATTAACTGTCGTTTTTTCGGAAAAAAATTGAAATGATTTTCTATGCGGTGGCTTTCAAATTCACCATACCGATGTAGAATTTGACGTTGATTCCAAATCTGGTCTCAGGTCTGCCATTGGAGCTGTCGTTTAGCCGCTAGAGCCCAAACACCAATCTCAAATTCGCCGCTAACTCTGTCGTTTTTTCGCCAATTTCCAATATTTCCCAAATCGTAAATGGCGCCTCACATCTAAACGAAGGCAGATATGGACAAGCCGTTTCCTTCACTGCATTCGTCTCACTCTTAGCTTTCAAACGAGCTATTGTATGACTTTCTACGATGTCTAGAACCAAAGTTGTTCTACGATCTCTAGAACTAAAGTTGGAAGAAACGCTGCCGAGCGGAGGGGGACGTCCTCAAAACTTTTTCTCTCCGATGGCTTTCAAATTCACCATACCGATGCAGAATTTGACGTTGAACCCAAATCTGCCCTCCGTTTTCTCGTCCGATGCTTCGTTTTGGCTCTACAGCCCACAACATCCCAAATTCGCCGCTAACTGTCGTTTTTTCGGAAAAAATTTGAAATGATTTTCTCTCCGATGGCTTTCGAATTCACCATACCGATGCAGAATTTGACGTTGAACCCGGATCTGCTCTCCGTTTTCTCGTCCGATGCTTCGTTTTGGCTCTACAGCCCACAACATCCCAAATTCGCCGTTAACTGCTGTTTTTTCGGAAAAAATTTGAAATGATTTTCTCTGCGATGGCTTTCAAATTCACCATACCGATGTAGGATATGACGTTGATTCGAAATCTGGTCTCAGGTCTGCCATGGGAACTGTCGTTTAGCCTCTAGAGCCCAAACACCAATCTCAAATTCGCCGTTAACTCTGTCGTTTATTCGCCAATTTCCAATATTTCCCAAATCTTAAATGGCGTTTCATATCTAAACGAAGGCAGATATGGACAAGCCGTTTCTTTCACTGCAGTCATCTCACTCTTAGCTTTCAAACGAGCTATTGCACGACTTTCTACGATCTCTAGAACCAAAGTTGGAAGAAACACTGCCGAGGGGGGGGACGTACGCAAAACTACTTCTCTCCGATGGCTTTCAAATTCACCATACCGATGCAGAATTTGACGTTGAACCCGAATCTGCCATCCACTTTCTCGTCCGATGCTTCGTTTTGGCTCTACAGCCCACAACATCCCAAATTCGCCATTAACTGTCGTTTTTTCGGAAAAAAATTGAAATGATTTTCTATGCAATGGCTTTCAAATTCACCATACCGATGTAGAATTTGACGTTGATTCCAAATCTGGTCTCAGGTCTGCCGTTGGAGCTGTCGTTTAGCCGCTAGAGCCCAAACACCAATCTCAAATTCGCCGTTAACTCTGTCGTTTTTTCGCCAGTTTCCAATATTTCCCAAATCTTAAATGGCGTTTCACATCTAAACGAAGGCAGATATGGACAAGCCGTTTCCTTCACTGCATTCGTCTCACTCTTAGCTTTCAAACGAGCTATTGTATGACTTTCTACAATCTCCAGAACCAAAGTTGTTCTACGATCCCTAGAACCAAAGTTGGAAGAAACGCTGCCGAGGAGGGGGACGTCCTCAAAACTTTTTCTCTCCGATGGCTTTCAAATTCACCATACCGATGTAGAATTTGACGTTGAACCCGAATCTGCCTTCCGTTTTATCGTCCGATGCTTCGTTTTGGCTCTACAGCCCACAACATCCCAAATTCGCCGCTAACTGTCGTTTTTTCGGAAAAAATTTGAAATGATTTTCTCTCCGATGGCTTTCGAATTCACCATACCGATGCAGAATTTGACGTTGAACCCGGATCTGCTCTCCGTTTTCTCGTCCGATGCTTCGTTTTGGCTCTACAGCCCACAACATCCCAAATTCGCCATTAACTGCTGTTTTTTCGGAAAAAATTTGAAATGATTTTCTCTGCGATGGCTTTCAAATTCACCATACCGATGTAGAATATGACGTTGATTCGAAATCTGGTCTCAGGTCTGCCATGGGAACTGTCGTTTAGCCTCTAGAGCCCAAACACCAATCTCAAATTCGCCGTTAACTCTGTCGTTTATTCGCCAATTTCCAATATTTCCCAAATCTTAAATGGCGTCTCACATCTAAACGAAGGCAGATATGGACAAGCCGTTTCTTTCACTGCATTCGTCTCACTCTTAGCTTTCAAACGAGCTATTGCACGACTTTCTACGATCTCTAGAACCAAAGTTGGAAGAAACACTGCCGAGGGGGGGGACGTACGCAAAACTACTTCTCTCCGATGGCTTTCAAATTCACCATACCGATGCAGAATTTGACGTTGAACCCGAATCTGCCCTCCACTTTCTCGTCCGATGCTTCGTTTTGGCTCTACAGCCCACAACATCCCAAATTCGCCATTAACTGTCGTTTTTTCGATAAAAAATTGAAATGATTTTCTCTGCGATGGCTTTCAAATTCACCATACCGATGTAGAATTTGACGTTGAATCCGAATCTGCCTTCCGTTTTCTCGTCCGATGCTTCGTTTTGGCTCTACAGCCCACAACATCCCAAATTCGCCGTTAACTGCCGTTTTTTCGGAAAAAGTTTGAAATGATTTTCTCTGCGATGGCTTTCAAATTCACCATACAGATGTAGAATTTGACGTTGATTCCAAATCTGGTCTCAGGTCTGCCATTGGAGCTGTCGTTTAGCCGCTAGAGCCCAAACACCAATCTCAAATTCGCCGTTAACTCTGTCGTTTTTTCGCCAGTTTCCAATATTTCCCAAATCTTAAATTGCGTTTCACATCTAAACGAAGGCAGACATTGACAAGCCGTTTCTTTCACTGCATTCGTCTCACTCTAAGCTTTCAAACCAGCTATTGTATGACTTTCTACAATCTCCAGAACCAAAGTTGTTCTACGATCCCTAGAACCAAAGTTGGAAGAAACGCTGCCGAGGAGGGGACGTCCTCAAAACTTTTTCTCTACGATGGCTTTCAAATTCACCATACCGATGTACAATTTGACGTTGAACCCGAATCTGCCTTCCGTTTTCTCGTCCGATGCTTCGTTTTGGCTCAACAGCCCACAACATCCCAAATTCGCCGCTAACTGTCGTTTTTTCGGAAAAAATTTGAAATGATTTTCTCTCCGATGGCCTTCGAATTCACCATACCGATGCAGAATTTGACGTTGAACCCGAATCTGCTCTCCGTTTTCTCGTCCGATGCTTCGTTTTGGCTCTACAGCCCACAACATCCCAAATTCGCCGTTAACTTCCGTTTTTTCGGAAAAAATTTGAAATGATTTTCTCTGCGATGGCTTTCAAATTCACCATACCGATGTAGAATTTGACGTTGATTCCAAATCTGGTCTCAGGTCTGCCATTGGAGGCTGTCGTTTAGAGCGTGCGCTAGAGCCCAAACACCAATCTCAAATTCGCCGTTAACTCTGTCGTTTTTTCGCCAATTTCCAACATTTCCCGAATCTTAAATGGCGTCTCACATCTAAACGAAGGCAGATATGGACAAGCCGTTTCCTTTACTGCATTTGCCTCACTCTTAGCTTTCAAACGAGCTATTGTATGACTTTCTACAATCTCCAGAACCAAAGTTGTTCTACGATCCCTCTTTTGCCCATTACTGACTTGGACCCGGATTTGACTTTTTACGAAGACCTCAAAGAGGCAGTATTGACATCCTTACGCGCCAACCGATTTCAATTGATCGATGAAGCGCTCGCGTCTATCCAACTAAACGATCGGCGTCCCGCCCAGTTCGTTATGGATATAAAGAGGCGATTCTCTGAGGTCGGACTTAAGGCTGACGACGCCGCTATCAAATCTCGTCTCCTTTCTGCCTTGCCATCATCACTTCGATCGGCTCTAGTGGCACACGAAGACGTCGATATAGATACTTTTGCAAAGATAGCGGACAGCATGCTCGCCGTAACCGCTTTGGACTCGCCGTTCGCGGTTTGTGGTATTCAACGTCGTCGTCCTCCAAACTCAGCCTCCCGATCCGATTTCACGATTCTCACGATTTCGCACCACGACCATTTCACGCCAACCAACGCCTCAAGGTGTGTAACGCTTATATCTATTATGGGTCTCAAGCTCGAACATGTCGTTCATGGTGTCAGTGGCCACAAAAGACTGTACCCATGGTGCAGAGAGGACAACAAACCCCGAAACAGTCACGAGCCCCATCGCCGTCAAACTGATCGGTTATGCGTACGGGCCGAGCCATGACCATGATCAGGCCTGCACTCTGACTCTTTCTACTCACGCTCTGTCATCAAGCATGTCGTTCTTGATCGACAGTGGGGCCGAACGTTCCCTGATCCCTATCACGTACGTTCCCCGCACGCTCATTACTGCATGCGACACGAAGTTGCTTGGAGTCAACAACCAACCTATTGCAGTTTACGGTCAATGTTCTCTGGATGTGACTCTTCGAAGCTTGCGCCGGGTATTTACCGTCAATTTCGTTATTGCCGATAGCATTCCCATATTGGGGGCAGACGTCATCACTTCAAGTGGTCTGCAGTTAGATATGCGTTCACGTCAACTGCACGATCCGCTCACAAGTCGTTACTCCGACCTCACACCGCTCCGTTCTTCTCCCATCCGCATCCGTGTCGTTGAAGCAAATTACCCTGAACTTGCTGACTTTCCAATCCTCCTTCATCCGCCAGATTATAACTGTGGTTCAACGGTTACGGTATCTCACACAATCGACGTTACTGGTGGTCCTGTGTCCTGCAAGGCACGCATTCTCTCTCCTATCAAATTTGAAGTGGCCAAATCAGAATTTGATAAACTTATGCAACTGGGTATTATTCGCCCACCCTCCAGTTCTTGGGCATTCCCACTGCATGTAGTAAAAAAACCGGATGATACCTGGCGACCTTGTGGTGACTATCGTGCTCTAAATGCCATTACCAAGCCAGACCGTTACGTAATTCCCAACATAGAAACATTTCACCACCGACTTCGAGGTGCACGCGCATTCTCAAAGATAGACCTTGTCAAGGCTTACTATTTCATCCCAATGGCAGAAACCGACATTCCGAAGACAGCAATCTGCACCCCCTTTGGTTTGTTCGAGTTCTTGAGAATGCCTTTCGGACTAAAAAATGCGGCCAGCGTTTTCTTGATTCAATTTTTCGTGATTTACCGTTTGTTGTGACCTACATCGATGATGTCATGATCTTCAACGACTCTCTAGAGCAACACCAGCAACACCTAAGAACCGTGTTATCCCAGCTTACTGACCACAACCTCCGTATTCAGCCTGCTAAGTGCTCCTTTTCCACAGACTCCATCGAATTCCTCGGTTTTCACGTGAGCGCTTCCGGTATAAGACCGCTACCTGCCCGCGTCGAATCATTGTGCACACTTCCAGCACCGAATGACGAGAAGGATTTACGCCGTTACATAGGTATGTTCAATTTTTGCCGTTGTATTCCTCAGTTCGCCGAACTTGTCGCTCCTCTCCGACAACAGCTATCTCCCGGCACATTTGCATGGTCAGAGGTGCACCAGCAAGCCTTCGAACAATTGAAATCTGCTTTGATGGCCTCCGTTACTCACTTTCCCAGCATCCAACGCCAACTTGACTATCACTACCGACGCTAGTGCTCATGCCATTGGGGCTTGTCTGCATCAAATTATTGATGGGTACTCTCAACCGTTATCGTTTTTCTCTCGCAAGCTGTCGGCTACCGAACGCAATTACAGTACTTTTGATCGTGAACTCCTTGCCATTTTTGCCTCCATTAAGAGATGGAAAGAGTTTATACACGGTCATAATGTCACCGTTTTTGCCGACCATCGACCCATCGTTGGCGCTTTCGGCAACACCAAACCCCGCTTCTCCGATCGACAGCAGCGACAGTTTTCTGTGATAACCGAATACGTTAACGACATCGTGTATGTGGCTGGCCACGAGAACGTCGTAGCAGATGCTTTTTCTCGGCCCCCGGCATTACCTACCTCTGAAACAATCTCAACGGTACAAGGTACAGATAAAGTTTTCCCTATTGACCTACCAGGAATTGCTGATCGGCAAGCCAGCACTGACTTTGATCGCGACTCATTAAAAGTTTATCCAGTCGGCTCTCGGCAACTCTACTGTGAAACTTCCCAGCCAAATCCCAGGCCTTCCATCCCAATAGATTTACGCCGCTCTATTTTCGATTCTTTGCACAATCTTTCTCATCCTGGTCGCAAAGCTACATTTAGATTACTCAATACACGCTATTTCTGGCCAAAGATGAAGACTGATATTGAAACCTGGTGCGCTGAGTGTCTACCTTGCCAACAAAGCAAAATCGGCCGCCACATTAAGAAACCCCTCGGAGAACTGCCTCATCCTACACAACGCTTCACCATAGTTCACATTGACATCGTCGGACAATTAACGCCTCCTGACCTCGAACAACGCACCCGACCTCGCTACTTTCTGACCATGATCGATTCATACTCTAGATGGATTGAAGCCGAGCCTATCGCCGACATTTCAGCCGAGACAATCGCTAAAAGCTTCCTAAACACATGGATCGCTCGTTTCGGACCCCATCTAACCCTCATTACTGATCGGGGAACTCGGTTTCGTTCGGAATTGATGGCTAAACTCACTGAGTTACTCGGCATTCATAATATCCGGACAGTAGCTTACAATCCCAGAGCTAACGGAATGATCGAACGGGTGCACCGCAATTTGCAGACCGCCCTCAAAGCGAGAGGAAAGTATTGGCTCGATCAACTCCCCATCATTCTTTTCGGTTTGCGAATATTTCCAGACGAAAACAATATCTCTCCATTCTCTACAATTACTGGTGAACAACCGCTTGTCCCACCGCTGGCTCTCAACGACATCAAATTGACAGAACTCTCTACTAAACTGCATGACATAATTCATCCTTTCCGTTTGCCTCAACGCCGATCAACAAAGACTTATCTACCGGACAGTCTGAATCATTGTACGCATGTGTGACTTCGTCTTGACCGCGTGCGCTCTCCTCTCGAGGCCCCATACCAAGGACCCTACGAAGTCGTGCGTCGCGCTGCAGACACCTTTACAGTCATCATCAAGTCCAAACCTGAAATTGTGTCCATCGATCGCCTCAAGCCAGCTGTGCTACGTCATATTTCTCCTGTTAGAGATACACAACTTAATTCTACAGCTCCGACGTCATCGTCTCCGTCTCCTGTGGCCGTATTCACAACTTAGCAAATATTCTTAGTCTTAAAAGTAAGAATTCTTGCTTGGGTTAGCAATTTTTGTATTTGGTATTCACAATACTTTGCTATCTCAAGAATCTTTACTTAACGTATTGACGTCATTGTGACATCATTCGGAAATGTATCACTCCCTAAATACGTGGGCGATCACATCTCGAGACCCTCGAATTTAACTCCTCCCACACAAACACTGAAGTTCACACATTATCATGGCTTTCTCGAAGCAAGAAGAGTTGCGTCTGATTGAGTTAGTTCGCGAGAATAACGACAAACTCTTCGGGACCGGCTTGGTTCCTAACGGATCGAGTGTTCGGAAGCAAGCTTGGGTCGATATCACCACAAATCTTAACAGTGAGAGTTCAGTAAGAAGAACGACAGAACAGGTGAAGAAGAAATGGTACAACATGAAGAGCACTGCAAAGACGAAGAATGCAGACATAAAGAGGACAGTGGCGACTACTGGAGGCGGACCACCACCTGTTGGACTGACAGACCCAGAGAATGCAATCATCGATTTCCTCGGAGGGACACCCTCTTTCTCAGGTGTGGATGGCTTCGACAGTCAAGTTACAGGAGACGACAGCGTGCTTCGCGAGATCTCCGACTTTGTCAAGGAAAATAACGGTGAGTGACCACGTTTTGTACCTATATATACACTTGTACAATATACTCGAGTTCTTAACTTATCATAATATACATGTGTTTTCTTGTCAAATTTTTTTTGAGTCAATCCGATAAATAATTCTACTACTGTTGAGTGGGCGTACGAAATTGAGCAAACCAAATCCAATCATAAAGCGCCATTTTTTATAATTTTATTTATTTTCTAAAGATTCTCATGCTCGACGTAACACTGACTCGCTTTACATGGCTTTATTTTAAAAGGATAAGGACTTAAATTACTAATGTATCTGATATGATGGGAATAGAGTCGATGATGTAGCAGAACTCGTATTTGATTTGTCGATGTACATGTAGGCTATATACAGATATACGAGACAACCAAAAACATGAAACAACGAACTATTTCAATTTTACCACGAACACACTATTTATGTAAAAAATATAAATGTATTGTATGATTTAATGTTTAGTGAGGGTATCTCCCCTGGAAATAACATCCTACCAGCCGCACATCTTTTGCATGGCAATTTGATCTATCGTTTATTTAATTTCATTGTTGTTAATAGTAAAATCTCATTCTTTCAGACTCTTCTACACCAATCCGGAAGAGGAGACGCATCAGAGTAAATAAGGACAGTGAGATTGATGTGAAGCCCCTACAGATTGAAGTTCTTCAACTGCAGAAGGAGAATGCAATTCTTCAAAAAGGAAACGCTCTTTTGCAAAAGGATGCACTTCAAAAGTTCATCAGACTGCTGGACAGAGTATCTGAGCACCCTTTCTTGTCTTCATGATTTTTTTTATTATTTGAACATGAAATACATATTTTCAGTTTGATTTTGTCTCCAGTGTCTAAAGAAATAATAGATGTAAGCTATTATTATAGTAGTGAACACGTAAATGAAACTCATAATAATTTATAAGAAAAATAAATAATCGTATGTATGATAAGGGCAATCATTAATCGTACTTATTTTAAAAGCTGTATTTTATTTCTTGATTAATATAACAAGTTCACAAACTTGAATTATATCATAACTTCATTTGCATAATGTACCTAATAGGTTTCTGAACTTATTTTCGTAAATTATTTTCATAATAAAAAAAGTCAACCAAACTGAAACCAAATGAAAATTTAATGAATAACTTACAGCTCTAATGAATAAATAAGAAATGCAAATTTTCGAACAAATAAAAACATGCATTATTATAGAAACAACAAAGGAAGTATCTTCCTTGAGCATGAATTCAATTACAAATAACTCATAACGTTATCACTGAAAGTGAGCATTAGTAACAGCATCTCGATGTGCATTACCGCTGTTCTCAGTGCTAGATAAGTCATCGAAGTTGTCATTTATAATATCGTCTGTATCAACCGGAACATCTGGATACTTTCGAAAAATTGCAATATTGTGTAACATAGCGCATGCAGCAATAATTTTACATGTTTTCCTGGGAGAAAGTCGCACTTCTGAGTGGAGAATTCCAAAGCGTCGTTTCCACCTACCGAAGCTATTTTCTATGAGAACACGGGTACGCTTATGTGACTGATTAAAACGTTGACGCGGTGCCGTAGTAGGATTCACGTATGGAGTGAGTAGCCATGGTCGACATGGATATCCAGCATCGCCAAGCAAGTAGCCACAGTTACCTCCGTTCTGGAAATGATCCCATAAAGCACTCTGTCGAAGCACCCAACTATCATGGCTTGATCCTGGCCATTTAGCAACAATATTAGTGAAAATTCCACGGTGATCGCATACAGCTTGAACGTTGATTTCCTGTTTATATAATCCAAAGAATTTTCGGATGGAGCTAGAATCCGTACATGGGTTCCATCGATGCAGCCACAAACTCGAGGGAATCCGGCGATTGCATAGAACCCGTTAAAAGTTCCCTCTAAGTGATCTGTGTCGGGTAAGTATATGAAATCTTTAGCATGGTCACACATAGCAGAAACAACACGATCAATGCAGCGAGAGGCAGTCGGCTGAGAAATGTTTAAGGTGTCACCTACAACCTGTTGATACGATCCAGTTGCCAAATATCGCAGAGTTGTCAAAATTTGAGTCTCTACCGGAATTGCACGGCTTTTCCTTGTACGATGTTCGATGTTATCTCGTAATAAATCACACAGGAATTCGATGCCATTGCGATCAAATCTATACCGACTGAGTAACTCAGAGTCCTCAAGTTCGATAAATGGATCATATATGAATTTGTAGACTTTACGTCGACGGTAATTTATATCAACTAATTCAGCCATCACAGAATACAAAGAATGAAACGCGTGTATTGACGCATTCATTTATCTGTAAGTTATGTCCTCCAACCTACACGCTGCCTGTGATTGGCGGAAGAAAGTTTGCTTGACCTTCAAGACAGCTCCGATTCTGTCTTAGATTCTTAGCAAGAATTCTTGCTTAAGAATGATTGTGAATACGGAAATTTTCATTTAGGAAAGATTCTTTGCTTTCTAGCAAAAATTCTTAATTGTGAATACGGCCACAGATCCCACTGTTTGTGACTCGCTCAGCCCACGGATTACTCGCTCGCACACGCGGAATCGTAAGGGTGGGAAAGGCCTTGGTCATACGTAGCTGGTTTGTGGAGTGGCGTCCTCAAGCCATCGAAATAGCTACACGAGTATGGGCCATTAGCCGACTGTTACCTCCACGTGGTCCCCCCCCGGGTAACGCTAACAACAGCGGCTCACTGGCGAGTTAAGGGCGCCAGTCTAAAATAACCCTTGCCAAGGGCAGATGGAGCTCGTTAGCTTGCCATGCAGTCCATCTAGGAGAAGGAAAACTCTGATTTAAAACCAAGCAATTCTCCGCCATTGCCTGGTCCCAAGTCCAGGACGAGAAAGGAGGAGGGTTTGCGCCAGGAAGGGCATCCGGCAGTAAAAACCCCAGCCAAAGCAAATATGAAAATATGAAAATGTCCTCTAACATTGAATCGATAAGGGCTAGGGCGTCCCCCGCAAGCGACGCGCGCTGTCATCGCCCAGACAGTGTGGCAAGTGAGCAAGGGCTACTGCAGAACAGACAACGACTGCGGCTAAAGAAGCAAGTTGTCAAAAACAAAAACAAAGAACGCGATACACCATGTATGTGGCGTTTTGGGACATGGAATGTCGGATCTATGACGGGTAGGAGTATGGAAATAGCTGATGTGCTTGAAAGGCGAAAAGTGGATTTTGCGTGCATTCAAGAAACAAAGTGGACCGGTAATAAAGCGAGAGAAATTGGCCACGGATTTAAGCTTTTCTACTCAGGTGGAACAGCAAAGAAGAATGGAGTTGGAATAGCAGTAAAACAAGATCACTGGTCGAAGATACTAGAAGTCAACCGGGTGAATGATCGGCTCATGTGGATGAAGATATACAACCCTGGCAATATGAAGACCTATGCTTTAATAAGTGCCTATGCTCCCCAAACAGGTTGCCAAGATGTTGAGAAGGAGGAGTTTATGAGCCTGCTAGAAGACATAATTTCGGGATTCGAAGTATCATGTAAAGTTGTCATTGGTGCTGATATGAACTGTCATGTTGGGGCGCAGAGGAACAACTGCGAGGCCCATGGGGGTCACGGATTTGGCAGTAGAAACGCAGAGGGAGATAGACTAATGCAGTTAGCCCAGGCAAACAACCTCAGAATAGCTAACACCTGGTTTGTGAAGAACGATGCACAGAAAGTGACTTATGAAAGCGGTGGCAACAAGACGGTCATAGACTTCTTTCTAATATCATCGGACGAACTAAGAGCAATTCAAAACTGCAAAGTGATCCCAAATGAGTGTGCTGCCCCACAGCATAAGCTTTTGGTTATGGACCATCGGTCAGCAGCACTGGCGAAACCAAAGCAAAAAGAAGCAGAGATGAAGATCAAGTGGTGGAAGTTAGCAGACGAGGAGACAGCAGAAAGCTTCAGGCGCCTCACGTTGAGGAGTATAGAGGATGCAGTTAATTGGGAGGAGGTGACAAATATCCTGAGGAGTTGTGGGCAGGAGATCTGTGGAGTGACACGCGGTGGAACCTTTCGTAACTTAGAGTCCTGGTGGTGGACGGACGAGGTCCAAGGTGCCTTGAAAGCCAAGAAGGTTAGCTTCAAAAAATGGAAAACCTCCAATCTTGATGCTGATAGAGAAAGTTGCAAACTGGCCAAGAAGCACGCCAAAAAGACGGTAGCCAAAGCAAGGAGAGAGGCATGGAAAGGAATGTATGAGAAATTGGAGTCGAAAGAGGGAGAAAAGCTGATTTTCAAGATAGCGAAGTCCAGAAGCCAGAAATGCAAAGATAACATCGAAGGTTTCTTTATGAGAGACTCTGAAGGTACAATTCAGACGACCAGCGATAGTAACAAAGCGATATGGAGGGATTATTTCTGTGAATTGCTGAATGAAAAAAGACCACATAATGAAATTACCACAGAACTGGCAGTGAATGGTCCGATCGCTGAAATTACCCAGGATGAAGTCCAGAAAGAACTGAGCAAAATGAAAGGCAGGCGCAGTTGCGGACCCGACGACATACCCATAGAAGCTATTAAAGTGCTAGAAGAGAAAGGAGTACACTTGTGCCTGCATCATTTCAACGAGATCATTCAAGGCCATCAACAATTGCCGGCGGTGTGGAGAGAGAGCATTTTAACACCAATATATAAAAATAAGGGTGATCACAGAGTTTGCAGCAACTATCGAGGCATCAAACTGCTCTGCCACAGCTTCAAACTCCTAGAGCGAATAATTAATAAGAGGTTGAGAGTGTGCACAAATGTACGAAACAACCAGTTTGGATTCCGACCTGGATATAGCACCACAGATCCCTTGTTTGTAATGCGTACGGTTATGGAGAACCTGAGAGAGGGAAACGAGCCTTTCAGGGCAGTTTTCGTGGATTTAGAAAAGGCGTACGACTCTGTTCCTCGAGCACTGTTGTTCAACTGTTTGAGAAGGAAAGGAGTGCCGGAGGTGTATGTAACTCTGATTCGGGAAATGTATCTAGAAACCCTAACAATTGTGAAAACCAAGCATGGTTGCACTCCAACTTTTGAGGTCACTGTTGGGCTGCACCAGGGATCGGCGTTGAGTCCATATCTCTTCTTACTGGTCTTGGATGTGATAACTGGGCATGCCAAGGTTTAACCCTCCGGGACCGAGTTAAGAATGAAGAGATTCGACGCAAGATGAGGATCCCATCCATCGATAGATTCATAGAGTACAAGCGGCTTACATGGTACGGACACGTCAGAAGAAGACCGGACGATCATATAACCCAAACAGCAATGCACCAACCGATATCTGGCAGACCCCTATCATGGAAAAGGGTCATAGAAAAAGATCTGGAGAGAAAAGGCATAACCCATAATCTGGCCCTCGATCGAGTAAAATGGAACAGGACGATACGGCCCACCCTGGAGGAATTTGGGATTGGTGGCCGGTAAAGGTGAGCAAAGGTGAGCACACGCGGAATCGTAAGTCAGTTACGTTCGCTGACAATGTTTGAGTCATTGGTTTGACTTGGCAGCTCCGCAGACTGGGGAGGGAGTCTTGTAGCGGTTCTTCTCCGAACAAATGATTTCCTCGCTGAGCCGTGCGCTAACTTTCCCCGTACGCTGCATTCGCCGACTTCCCTTTCTCGCTTCTCTCTCCCTATTTGTATTGAAGTATATGAGAATCCTGCTTGATGAATAAAGACAAAAAATAAGCAGATACTGACTTCTACAATACGCTATCTACTAAGCAATTGGCCTATCTACTATTTCCGGCACATTGGCCGTTCAAAATTTATCTGTTGAGATTCTATGTTCGTACTACTTTTCAATCAAGATTTCAAAGAGAATGTAGCTACTTAAAATACGATGTCGAGCGGCGCTCGACATCCTATCCTGGGAGAGTATTTCAGATGCTGATCGGCGTTCGACATCCGTTTTAAAAGTTGCAAATGCCATAGATTTATTCGAGTTGAGCGGGTTAAGTGGAGTTTTCTAACTTGTTTCGCAGTTTTGCCCAGGTGCACCCACCGTCATCTATCAAGCTAAAAATAAATGTCGCAGTCTTCAGCTGTGTGTATGCTGGAGTTGAGCGATCCTCAGTTCGCTCACACAGTACCCCGCTATTATGACGACCATCAGATGTGCTGTTTAACAAGGATGTGGAGCGGTACAATTTTACCGCTCCACTTCGCTCCGCTCCGATTACACTTCGCTTTCGCTCCGCTCCGCTCCAGTCATTTTTTCATACTTAGCCACTCCGCTCCACTTAAACTAAATCCTATTAATTTACCATACCATAGATAAAACGATTTCCTTGAACTTTTTAGGTTGTTTGAATAATGTAAATTATGACTGACTTCCACTCTGATAATATGCTTAACTGCAAAATATTTGCCTTATGCTTGTCGAATTTTAAATACGAATTATGGCCGATGATCATGAATGATTTTAAATAAATAATGATTATAATTGAACAATGCTTCGAAAGCGGATTGCACATTAGCATTAATAGTGATTCTACACTTATCAGTGATAATAACTTAGTGACTCACCTGAAGAGTAACCGCAAATATGTGTGACAATCAGAAAATTCATTCTGTTGCAGCCTCATACTAGGTAGCAATACGATGCTATCAGGTAACGATGCTCGCTCATACTGATATAAGCATGAATAATAATTAATAAATTGTAGTTTTCTGCAGGCAGAATTTTTCTTGTATTTTTGAAATGATAATTTTGTATCAGAAAAATTTGATAAATTTGATAAGAATAATTTTGTATAAGATGCAAGGAAAGATACATCGGTACTCGGTAGTGCGATAAGAACTTTGCATAGAAGAATTAGTGAACATCTGAAAAACAAGACTTAATCCATCTATAACATCTCATCACATGTCAAATAACCTGCAAATTTGTACATTAGCATATATCTATGTATTATTAATTGCAATTTTTGTTAGAAATGACCGTCGTATGAATTATCGTATTTCAGATTATCATATATCGAATGAGCAATGAGATTCATGGAAGATGTAGAATTCGAAAGTAGATTGAACGGCATAATCATAGAGTAGGGATATGTAGGTAGAGTGTTGACTCAAACAAGTATCTGTATACAGTGAAAATTTTTATATCAAAAGATTCAGTTTTTGCGGATATAAAGTTCCCGTGGTCCAAGAAATTATTTGAGCAGTTTTAAAAAATTCAAAATTTTGCCAATTTAAATACTACCGAGATGACTCCCCGTTGTAAGTAGTATAAAGCAAGTTAGATATCAAAAGGAATGATATTTGCTAATAATGAACTTTGCATAGAAGAATTAGTGAACATCTGAAAAACAAGACTTAATCCATCTATAACATCTCATCACATGTCAAATAACCTGCAAAATATATCTGTGTCAATCATTCATTAACCTAACATTCCGTGAGCCAATGCACACTAAAAATTTGAACCCATCCATAGGAACGAATATGAACTGTCGGACTTCCATTTTTAACTTTCAGATTTCTTTCAATTTTAAATCATATCTTTATTGGCTTTTTTATTAACGGTTTATACTGTATAACTTTACTGTATAACACTTACTGTACAACTTGAGAATGGAGTCTTATCTCTGAATAATGTTGAAAAAATAAATAATAGACTAATATCTTACGAAAAATAGTGTAATAATAATAATGTAAAAAATCATTAATTATGATAAAACTTTTTTGACTTTGTCAACATCAGGTTCTCTCCCACTCCACTCCGCTCCGCTCCACTCAAAATTTTCTTTACTACCGCTCCGCTCCAAAACCCGCTCCGCTCCACATCACTGCTGTTTAAGAAGGATTCTAAAGGAAGTTTCC
The DNA here is from genome assembly GCA_907163375.1 of Prostheceraeus crozeri. NCBI lineage: Eukaryota > Metazoa > Platyhelminthes > Polycladida > Euryleptidae > Prostheceraeus > Prostheceraeus crozeri. The sequence continues at coordinate 31,077 of CAJQUW010011043.1, forward strand.
TATCCAGATACTAACATTAAAAAGTCTATGCGCTGTTTTATCAATCATGGGCATCAAATTTATTGAATCATGTGAAACAACATGCTATGATCACGATTGATGGATGGAAATTGCTTGTTAATATGTCCGATATCTAGAGTTTCACCATTGGAAATACACAGAATTTGAACTTACATTCGTTTTTTTACCAAGAGTACTCAATATTCAGGCCTCCAACTTCGCAGGCAAAAAGTTGTGCATTTTGTATTTGTATACAAAAAGTCAGCTAGCTGAATCGAATGGAAAATGAACAAGTTAACAACAATTAAAAAAATAAAGATCTCTAAATTGATAAATTGACTGATGCTAGATTAACCTCAATAGCGGGAAGGAAGTTTGAGCATGCATGCTCATTTTGGACTTTTCGGACCTTTGTCAAAATTTCGGACAAATTCGAACCATTTCGGACTAGTCCGAAAATTCGGACCAAGTGGTCACCCTGCCTGTGGTGTCTGCAGGAAGACCATCAGAAGGTCCTCCATCAACTACTCAACTTGCCAAAAATAGGACATGCACTGCTTTGCCCATTTTACTCGTTTATCTTAATTTGATGTGTAAAGTGCTGGCGTTGTAAAGCAGAACCTTCCGCATCAGAGTCACAGAACACCCAGATAGAAATTGGCAACGGCCCGCAAACGGTTGAAGAAGACTTTCGCCATTTCGGACTAGAACTTGCTGAGATCCGGAGCCTGTAGTGGGGCGGTGACTGCCCGTATAGGAAATGTCTGTAGAAAGTCTGACGGATGAAGGCATCCAATTCATTGAGACGCAAAAGTCACTTGAGTGCACTAGGTATTTGTAAGAAGCGCAATGTTGCATGCTTCGGAAATGGATCTTTAGTAAAAGATCTAGTAGGCAGAGTTGGAAGTGGATCAACGAAACTTGACCCACAACCCACCGACTTTTTACGAAAACACGACCCACCTGCTGCAAGTGAGAATGATCTGAGTACAATTTCCTTTTCTGGTATCATCTTTAGTTTCATTTTCATTCAAGTTTCTACTAGGTCTTGGTAGAGTCCTTGTGGTATCACAATTGTTAAGATTTGCTATGAAGATTCAAGTGTATCAGATCACTTGTCACATGGTTAATAGACATGCAATCTTTTGAAAATCTTCTTGTAATCAAAGTGCATGCACTACAAATGTTTTAGGATCTGAAAAATTTAAACGACTGTTTCTTGTCGTAATTCTTGACTCTTTTAGTGCATCCTATATTTAATTTGTAGAAAGATGACGAGTTGAGTGCCACAGACTAAGATTACTACTTTGATACTTGATACTCGCACAAACAATTTGATTTTGGTTATAGGGATAATCTATTTAATAATCTGCTCGTTATATGGCAGCATATCTACGTGGTGCGTTCAATAAGTGGCCGACCTCACGCATTTAATTTTTGATTAAGTTGTTGTTATTTCTTTTGCAGTAGAACATGTGTATCAAAGTTCGTTTAATACCAGAATTTCTGAAATAACGCTATATTTTCCCCCAATTTTCAGATGTCAAAATTCGTAAATGACATCTAATTCTTTCGATCTTTAAATTTTCAAATTCTTATTTTTCTAGCCTCAGTTACTTATTCATTCATCACTAGCTAGACAGCTAGTTAGTGTTAGCAGTCATAATGAGTCGTTATTGTTCTTATGCTCTGTTATTGACTATTGCGCGCGCGGCCATGCGACTACATGAGTTGTCATCTGAACCGTTGTTCAATGTGCAACACGGTTTGTGTGCTTTCTGATCGAAGTTGACGAAAATGACGTTGGAAGTCTTGCAAATTGAATATCGTAGTGTCATTCGATTTTTTGCTTTAAAAGGGACTTCTGTTAAAGACATATATAATTGAATGCTGTCTATGGCGAAAGTGCTCCTTCTCACACGACTATTAAATATTGGGCAAGAGAATTCAAAGGTGGTCGAGTTTCAGTCGTTGATGAAGCAAGAGAAGGAAGACCTATAGAAATTTCTGTCGACGAGGATCTGACAGAAAAAGTTCAGAGCGACCGACGAATAACAGTAAGGGAGTTGTCAACCAAATTCAAATGTAGTGTTGGAACCATTAGCGAACGTCTCAAAGCTTTGGGAATTCGAAAGCTTTGCTCAAGATTTGTTCCTCGGTTCCTTTCTGCTGAAATGATGGAACGCAGAAAGGCATGCTGTTTGCTGAACATCAATACCTTTGAACAGCATGGTGAGCAATTGCTTTCTAACATGATCACCGAGGATGAAACTCCCTTAAGTCGTTATCTACCTGAATCAAAGAGGAAATCATCAGAATGGAAAGTTCCATGAGAGAAGCCATCGAACAAAATGAGATCTTCAACGTCGCATCGGCGCGCGATGATGCTGTGTCTTTTGGGATAGACATGTCATCATTATGCTCAATTTCGTGCCGACAGGAAGAACCATTAATGCAAAGTATTACAGTGATCTTGTAGTGGAAGTTAGGAGAAAACGGACAAAGCAAAGAAATGTCCCACTGTGGCTTCCCCACGACACCGCACAAATTCCTTAGGCAGCTGTTACAGAATTGACTATCGGGAACGCAGGACTGACTCATGTTCAACATCCGCCTTACAATCCAGACCTTGCACCGAGTGACTTCTGGCTTTTTAATCACCTCAGAAGCACTGGACATCATTTCGACACCGACCAAGAGCTTCAGGAATCCGTTAAACTTTTTTTCTTTGTCAGAGGACTTCTTTGAAGACGCTCTTTCGTGCCTCCTTGAACGCTGGAGAGTGTGTCGAAAATGACGGTGGATATGTAGAAAAATAAAATGTTAAAGCAGAATTTGTTTTCATATAACCAGTCTTTCTCTGAAGTAACAAAAAATTTGAATTTGAAAATTTAAAGATTGAAAAAAATTAGATGTCATTTAAGAATTTTGACATTTGAAAATTGGGGGGAAAATATAGCGCTATTTCAGAAATTCTGGTATTAAACGAACTTTGATACACCTGTTCTACTGTAAAAGAAATAACAACAACTTAATCAAAAATTAAAAGCGTGAGGTCGGCCACTTATTGAACGCACCACGTATATTGTACCTAATATTTGTACATTAGCATATATCTATGTATTATTAATTGCAATTTTTGTTAGAAATGACCGTCGTATGAATTATCGTATTTCAGATTATCATATATCGAATGAGCAATGAGATTCATGGAAGATGTAGAATTCGAAAGTAGATTGAACGGCATAATCATAGAGTAGGGATATGTAGGTAGAGTGTTGACTCAAACAAGTATCTGTATACAGTGAAAATTTTTATATCAAAAGATTCAGTTTTTGCGGATATAAAGTTCCCGTGGTCCAAGAAATTATTTGAGCAGTTTTAAAAAATTCAAAATTTTGCCAATTTAAATACTACCGAGATGACTCCCCGTTGTAAGTAGTATAAAGCAAGTTAGATATCAAAAGGAATGATATTTGCTAATAATGAACTTTGCATAGAAGAATTAGTGAACATCTGAAAAACAAGACTTAATCCATCTATAACATCTCATCACATGTCAAATAACCTGCAAAATATATCTGTGTCAATCATTCATTAACCTAACATTCCGTGAGCCAATGCACACTAAAAATTTGAACCCATCCATAGGAACGAATATGAACTGTCGGACTTCCATTTTTAACTTTCAGATTTCTTTCAATTTTAAATCATATCTTTATTGGCTTTTTTATTAACGGTTTATACTGTATAACTTTACTGTATAACACTTACTGTACAACTTGAGAATGGAGTCTTATCTCTGAATAATGTTGAAAAAATAAATAATAGACTAATATCTTACGAAAAATAGTGTAATAATAATAATGTAAAAAATCATTAATTATGATAAAACTTTTTTGACTTTGTCAACATCAGGTTCTCTCCCACTCCACTCCGCTCCGCTCCACTCAAAATTTTCTTTACTACCGCTCCGCTCCAAAACCCGCTCCGCTCCACATCACTGCTGTTTAAGAAGGATTCTAAAGGAAGTTTCCTATCCAGATACTAACATTAAAAAGTCTATGCGCTGTTTTATCAATCATGGGCATCAAATTTATTGAATCATGTGAAACAACATGCTATGATCACGATTGATGGATGGAAATTGCTTGTTAATATGTCCGATATCTAGAGTTTCACCATTGGAAATACACAGAATTTGAACTTACATTCGTTTTTTTACCAAGAGTACTCAATATTCAGGCCTCCAACTTCGCAGGCAAAAAGTTGTGCATTTTGTATTTGTATACAAAAAGTCAGCTAGCTGAATCGAATGGAAAATGAACAAGTTAACAACAATTAAAAAAATAAAGATCTCTAAATTGATAAATTGACTGATGCTAGATTAACCTCAATAGCGGGAAGGAAGTTTGAGCATGCATGCTCATTTTGGACTTTTCGGACCTTTGTCAAAATTTCGGACAAATTCGAACCATTTCGGACTAGTCCGAAAATTCGGACCAAGTGGTCACCCTGCCTGTGGTGTCTGCAGGAAGACCATCAGAAGGTCCTCCATCAACTACTCAACTTGCCAAAAATAGGACATGCACTGCTTTGCCCATTTTACTCGTTTATCTTAATTTGATGTGTAAAGTGCTGGCGTTGTAAAGCAGAACCTTCCGCATCAGAGTCACAGAACACCCAGATAGAAATTGGCAACGGCCCGCAAACGGTTGAAGAAGACTTTCGCCATTTCGGACTAGAACTTGCTGAGATCCGGAGCCTGTAGTGGGGCGGTGACTGCCCGTATAGGAAATGTCTGTAGAAAGTCTGACGGATGAAGGCATCCAATTCATTGAGACGCAAAAGTCACTTGAGTGCACTAGGTATTTGTAAGAAGCGCAATGTTGCATGCTTCGGAAATGGATCTTTAGTAAAAGATCTAGTAGGCAGAGTTGGAAGTGGATCAACGAAACTTGACCCACAACCCACCGACTTTTTACGAAAACACGACCCACCTGCTGCAAGTGAGAATGATCTGAGTACAATTTCCTTTTCTGGTATCATCTTTAGTTTCATTTTCATTCAAGTTTCTACTAGGTCTTGGTAGAGTCCTTGTGGTATCACAATTGTTAAGATTTGCTATGAAGATTCAAGTGTATCAGATCACTTGTCACATGGTTAATAGACATGCAATCTTTTGAAAATCTTCTTGTAATCAAAGTGCATGCACTACAAATGTTTTAGGATCTGAAAAATTTAAACGACTGTTTCTTGTCGTAATTCTTGACTCTTTTAGTGCATCCTATATTTAATTTGTAGAAAGATGACGAGTTGAGTGCCACAGACTAAGATTACTACTTTGATACTTGATACTCGCACAAACAATTTGATTTTGGTTATAGGGATAATCTATTTAATAATCTGCTCGTTATATGGCAGCATATCTACGTGGTGCGTTCAATAAGTGGCCGACCTCACGCATTTAATTTTTGATTAAGTTGTTGTTATTTCTTTTGCAGTAGAACATGTGTATCAAAGTTCGTTTAATACCAGAATTTCTGAAATAACGCTATATTTTCCCCCAATTTTCAGATGTCAAAATTCGTAAATGACATCTAATTCTTTCGATCTTTAAATTTTCAAATTCTTATTTTTCTAGCCTCAGTTACTTATTCATTCATCACTAGCTAGACAGCTAGTTAGTGTTAGCAGTCATAATGAGTCGTTATTGTTCTTATGCTCTGTTATTGACTATTGCGCGCGCGGCCATGCGACTACATGAGTTGTCATCTGAACCGTTGTTCAATGTGCAACACGGTTTGTGTGCTTTCTGATCGAAGTTGACGAAAATGACGTTGGAAGTCTTGCAAATTGAATATCGTAGTGTCATTCGATTTTTTGCTTTAAAAGGGACTTCTGTTAAAGACATATATAATTGAATGCTGTCTATGGCGAAAGTGCTCCTTCTCACACGACTATTAAATATTGGGCAAGAGAATTCAAAGGTGGTCGAGTTTCAGTCGTTGATGAAGCAAGAGAAGGAAGACCTATAGAAATTTCTGTCGACGAGGATCTGACAGAAAAAGTTCAGAGCGACCGACGAATAACAGTAAGGGAGTTGTCAACCAAATTCAAATGTAGTGTTGGAACCATTAGCGAACGTCTCAAAGCTTTGGGAATTCGAAAGCTTTGCTCAAGATTTGTTCCTCGGTTCCTTTCTGCTGAAATGATGGAACGCAGAAAGGCATGCTGTTTGCTGAACATCAATACCTTTGAACAGCATGGTGAGCAATTGCTTTCTAACATGATCACCGAGGATGAAACTCCCTTAAGTCGTTATCTACCTGAATCAAAGAGGAAATCATCAGAATGGAAAGTTCCATGAGAGAAGCCATCGAACAAAATGAGATCTTCAACGTCGCATCGGCGCGCGATGATGCTGTGTCTTTTGGGATAGACATGTCATCATTATGCTCAATTTCGTGCCGACAGGAAGAACCATTAATGCAAAGTATTACAGTGATCTTGTAGTGGAAGTTAGGAGAAAACGGACAAAGCAAAGAAATGTCCCACTGTGGCTTCCCCACGACACCGCACAAATTCCTTAGGCAGCTGTTACAGAATTGACTATCGGGAACGCAGGACTGACTCATGTTCAACATCCGCCTTACAATCCAGACCTTGCACCGAGTGACTTCTGGCTTTTTAATCACCTCAGAAGCACTGGACATCATTTCGACACCGACCAAGAGCTTCAGGAATCCGTTAAACTTTTTTTCTTTGTCAGAGGACTTCTTTGAAGACGCTCTTTCGTGCCTCCTTGAACGCTGGAGAGTGTGTCGAAAATGACGGTGGATATGTAGAAAAATAAAATGTTAAAGCAGAATTTGTTTTCATATAACCAGTCTTTCTCTGAAGTAACAAAAAATTTGAATTTGAAAATTTAAAGATTGAAAAAAATTAGATGTCATTTAAGAATTTTGACATTTGAAAATTGGGGGGAAAATATAGCGCTATTTCAGAAATTCTGGTATTAAACGAACTTTGATACACCTGTTCTACTGTAAAAGAAATAACAACAACTTAATCAAAAATTAAAAGCGTGAGGTCGGCCACTTATTGAACGCACCACGTATATTGTACCTAATATTTGTACATTAGCATATATCTATGTATTATTAATTGCAATTTTTGTTAGAAATGACCGTCGTATGAATTATCGTATTTCAGATTATCATATATCGAATGAGCAATGAGATTCATGGAAGATGTAGAATTCGAAAGTAGATTGAACGGCATAATCATAGAGTAGGGATATGTAGGTAGAGTGTTGACTCAAACAAGTATCTGTATACAGTGAAAATTTTTATATCAAAAGATTCAGTTTTTGCGGATATAAAGTTCCCGTGGTCCAAGAAATTATTTGAGCAGTTTTAAAAAATTCAAAATTTTGCCAATTTAAATACTACCGAGATGACTCCCCGTTGTAAGTAGTATAAAGCAAGTTAGATATCAAAAGGAATGATATTTGCTAATAATGAACTTTGCATAGAAGAATTAGTGAACATCTGAAAAACAAGACTTAATCCATCTATAACATCTCATCACATGTCAAATAACCTGCAAAATATATCTGTGTCAATCATTCATTAACCTAACATTCCGTGAGCCAATGCACACTAAAAATTTGAACCCATCCATAGGAACGAATATGAACTGTCGGACTTCCATTTTTAACTTTCAGATTTCTTTCAATTTTAAATCATATCTTTATTGGCTTTTTTATTAACGGTTTATACTGTATAACTTTACTGTATAACACTTACTGTACAACTTGAGAATGGAGTCTTATCTCTGAATAATGTTGAAAAAATAAATAATAGACTAATATCTTACGAAAAATAGTGTAATAATAATAATGTAAAAAATCATTAATTATGATAAAACTTTTTTGACTTTGTCAACATCAGGTTCTCTCCCACTCCACTCCGCTCCGCTCCACTCAAAATTTTCTTTACTACCGCTCCGCTCCAAAACCCGCTCCGCTCCACATCACTGCTGTTTAAGAAGGATTCTAAAGGAAGTTTCCTATCCAGATACTAACATTAAAAAGTCTATGCGCTGTTTTATCAATCATGGGCATCAAATTTATTGAATCATGTGAAACAACATGCTATGATCACGATTGATGGATGGAAATTGCTTGTTAATATGTCCGATATCTAGAGTTTCACCATTGGAAATACACAGAATTTGAACTTACATTCGTTTTTTTACCAAGAGTACTCAATATTCAGGCCTCCAACTTCGCAGGCAAAAAGTTGTGCATTTTGTATTTGTATACAAAAAGTCAGCTAGCTGAATCGAATGGAAAATGAACAAGTTAACAACAATTAAAAAAATAAAGATCTCTAAATTGATAAATTGACTGATGCTAGATTAACCTCAATAGCGGGAAGGAAGTTTGAGCATGCATGCTCATTTTGGACTTTTCGGACCTTTGTCAAAATTTCGGACAAATTCGAACCATTTCGGACTAGTCCGAAAATTCGGACCAAGTGGTCACCCTGCCTGTGGTGTCTGCAGGAAGACCATCAGAAGGTCCTCCATCAACTACTCAACTTGCCAAAAATAGGACATGCACTGCTTTGCCCATTTTACTCGTTTATCTTAATTTGATGTGTAAAGTGCTGGCGTTGTAAAGCAGAACCTTCCGCATCAGAGTCACAGAACACCCAGATAGAAATTGGCAACGGCCCGCAAACGGTTGAAGAAGACTTTCGCCATTTCGGACTAGAACTTGCTGAGATCCGGAGCCTGCAGTGGGGCGGTGACTGCCCGTATAGGAAATGTCTGTAGAAAGTCTGACGGATGAAGGCATCCAATTCATTGAGACGCAAAAGTCACTTGAGTGCACTAGGTATTTGTAAGAAGCGCAATGTTGCATGCTTCGGAAATGGATCTTTAGTAAAAGATCTAGTAGGCAGAGTTGGAAGTGGATCAACGAAACTTGACCCACAACCCACCGACTTTTTACGAAAACACGACCCACCTGCTGCAAGCGAGAATGATCTGAGTACAATTTCCTTTTCTGGTATCATCTTTAGTTTCATTTTCATTCAAGTTTCTACTAGGTCTTGGTAGAGTCCTTGTGGTATCACAATTGTTAAGATTTGCTATGAAGATTCAAGTGTATCAGATCACTTGTCACATGGTTAATAGACATGCAATCTTTTGAAAATCTTCTTGTAATCAAAGTGCATGCACTACAAATGTTTTAGGATCTGAAAAATTTAAACGACTGTTTCTTGTCGTAATTCTTGACTCTTTTAGTGCATCCTATATTTAATTTGTAGAAAGATGACGAGTTGAGTGCCACAGACTAAGATTACTACTTTGATACTTGATACTCGCACAAACAATTTGATTTTGGTTATAGGGATAATCTATTTAATAATCTGCTCGTTATATGGCAGCATATCTACGTGGTGCGTTCAATAAGTGGCCGACCTCACGCATTTAATTTTTGATTAAGTTGTTGTTATTTCTTTTGCAGTAGAACATGTGTATCAAAGTTCGTTTAATACCAGAATTTCTGAAATAACGCTATATTTTCCCCCAATTTTCAGATGTCAAAATTCGTAAATGACATCTAATTCTTTCGATCTTTAAATTTTCAAATTCTTATTTTTCTAGCCTCAGTTACTTATTCATTCATCACTAGCTAGACAGCTAGTTAGTGTTAGCAGTCATAATGAGTCGTTATTGTTCTTATGCTCTGTTATTGACTATTGCGCGCGCGGCCATGCGACTACATGAGTTGTCATCTGAACCGTTGTTCAATGTGCAACACGGTTTGTGTGCTTTCTGATCGAAGTTGACGAAAATGACGTTGGAAGTCTTGCAAATTGAATATCGTAGTGTCATTCGATTTTTTGCTTTAAAAGGGACTTCTGTTAAAGACATATATAATTGAATGCTGTCTATGGCGAAAGTGCTCCTTCTCACACGACTATTAAATATTGGGCAAGAGAATTCAAAGGTGGTCGAGTTTCAGTCGTTGATGAAGCAAGAGAAGGAAGACCTATAGAAATTTCTGTCGACGAGGATCTGACAGAAAAAGTTCAGAGCGACCGACGAATAACAGTAAGGGAGTTGTCAACCAAATTCAAATGTAGTGTTGGAACCATTAGCGAACGTCTCAAAGCTTTGGGAATTCGAAAGCTTTGCTCAAGATTTGTTCCTCGGTTCCTTTCTGCTGAAATGATGGAACGCAGAAAGGCATGCTGTTTGCTGAACATCAATACCTTTGAACAGCATGGTGAGCAATTGCTTTCTAACATGATCACCGAGGATGAAACTCCCTTAAGTCGTTATCTACCTGAATCAAAGAGGAAATCATCAGAATGGAAAGTTCCATGAGAGAAGCCATCGAACAAAATGAGATCTTCAACGTCGCATCGGCGCGCGATGATGCTGTGTCTTTTGGGATAGACATGTCATCATTATGCTCAATTTCGTGCCGACAGGAAGAACCATTAATGCAAAGTATTACAGTGATCTTGTAGTGGAAGTTAGGAGAAAACGGACAAAGCAAAGAAATGTCCCACTGTGGCTTCCCCACGACACCGCACAAATTCCTTAGGCAGCTGTTACAGAATTGACTATCGGGAACGCAGGACTGACTCATGTTTAACATCCGCCTTACAATCCAGACCTTGCACCGAGTGACTTCTGGCTTTTTAATCACCTCAGAAGCACTGGACATCATTTCGACACCGACCAAGAGCTTCAGGAATCCGTTAAACTTTTTTTCTTTGTCAGAGGACTTCTTTGAAGACGCTCTTTCGTGCCTCCTTGAACGCTGGAGAGTGTGTCGAAAATGACGGTGGATATGTAGAAAAATAAAATGTTAAAGCAGAATTTGTTTTCATATAACCAGTCTTTCTCTGAAGTAACAAAAAATTTGAATTTGAAAATTTAAAGATTGAAAAAAATTAGATGTCATTTAAGAATTTTGACATTTGAAAATTGGGGGGAAAATATAGCGCTATTTCAGAAATTCTGGTATTAAACGAACTTTGATACACCTGTTCTACTGTAAAAGAAATAACAACAACTTAATCAAAAATTAAAAGCGTGAGGTCGGCCACTTATTGAACGCACCACGTATATTGTACCTAATATTTGTACATTAGCATATATCTATGTATTATTAATTGCAATTTTTGTTAGAAATGACCGTCGTATGAATTATCGTATTTCAGATTATCATATATCGAATGAGCAATGAGATTCATGGAAGATGTAGAATTCGAAAGTAGATTGAACGGCATAATCATAGAGTAGGGATATGTAAGTAGAGTGTTGACTCAAACAAGTATCTGTATACAGTGAAAATTTTTATATCAAAAGATTCAGTTTTTGCGGATATAAAGTTCCCGTGGTCCAAGAAATTATTTGAGCAGTTTTAAAAAATTCAAAATTTTGCCAATTTAAATACTACCGAGATGACTCCCCGTTGTAAGTAGTATAAAGCAAGTTAGATATCAAAAGGAATGATATTTGCTAATAATCATCCCAACTAAGCGGAAATCAAGCCGATTATCAAGGGAATTTCATGCTCCGTATTATAATGGAAGTCTTCATGAAAAAGTCGCGATATTATCCGTGCTTTCTTGGCTGAAATGTCAAGTTTTTAATTCAATTTTCACCGACTTGATTTTATGATTCACTAAATTCATGTTTCATTTCTTGAATCTAAATAGTGATGTGGACCCATTTACATCTCTCAAAGTTTATTGAAATCATTGTCTTTGAATCCGTGATTTTGCCATGCCAGTGGCAGCTGTTGCCTGATCACGCTTAAGAAGATTCTCTTGAGGTTGAGCATGAAATCAATAGCGCAGGTCATCGAGTTGTCAATTTAACAAACTCACCAAGGCTGTTGGACACGGACTATCTGTAAAATAATGTCATTTCCTTCTGCCTTATGCTATAATTATCAGTCAATTCCCTTGTTACCTCTTCAAAACTGCATAAATGCGCATATCTCACATTTGGAAACAATTCCGACTGTATCTCCTTTGAGTTCATTCAATAAAATCGAAAATGTATACACATTGGGGATTTAATAAATGCGGAGTTACCACTCTATCGAATATACCTACTCTATGGGCATAATAGTTTAGATATGAAGCATGTACTCGTGTGTTGATAATATTTTGATCTAATATATTGAGATATTTTGATCAATTACATAGGCTACTTCGAAAATATTTAGGCTCTGATCAATCTTTATTAGTGATTTGCCATTCTAATCTCTACCAGAGAATATTTTCTACGAAAGACCAACAAAATCAAACGAAACGAAGGTCAACTTTAGATAAGAAGAATACTTTTTAATCGCTCTTAAATATCACCTCACCTGATGCGCACGTTTGCATGACAAAAATTTGTTTGGCAGCTGCTGACATCAATGGAAACTTTGTTCCTGACTTTCTCCATTCTAGGGGATCGAAGACAGTGTCACCGTCAGCGTGTTCGTCGTTATGGATGCGGGGTCAGAAAAGTTGTGGAGGGGAAAAGTTCCTGCATGGGAAGGTCGACTTATACTCGTAGAGGGAAAAAAATCCACGTTTATTCTTTTTGGCTGCCTTGGCATGCTTTCTCGTTCAATGGCTTCCGCTTCTTTTTCTTCATTACTTAAATTTATCATGGGTCAAACTGGTTGGAAGTGGGTCACCGAAGTCTGACCCACGCCAGATGTGATCCATGACCCATCAACTTTTCCGAAAAACATGACCCACGACCCACTTCCAACTCTGGTAGCAGGCCTCACCAAGAGCAGAATATCGATCGTGCGACCAAACTTTTAGAGCAATCATCGATGTGCAATCTACGAAAGGTGCTTGACTTGAATACTTTGGTTGCCGAGTCATGGCAAGTCGTTTGCGATGCCCTGTCCATCTCCAAAGACTGCTGAACTGCAATCGAGCGAGGAGAGTGCTGGCGGGTTCTAGCATTTATTACTTTACACTTGGTTTATACTTTCGTGCCTAAATATTGCGATAACAACTGATACATTCGTATATTCTGTGCATTAAAGCCAGTATTACAATGAATTTTTCTGTTGACAATGATAAACTTCAGATTCGCGCCTACAGTGTAGACTTCAAAATTCGCGCATTCGCGACATAATCGGGACACTGAAAATGACCATTAATTGACAAAGCAGCTCTAACCAACTATAATTTTTATTCCGAAATGATTTGATTGATCATCAACAATTCAAAATGCGTTTCTATAAATACTGCGAAAGATTTCAGAAAAAGGTTCACATCGTCATCTGTCAATTTTCATGTCACATGAGGCAGTGGGCAAAGTGGAGCTTCGGCAAATATAGGATTTCGAATAGCCTTTTTCATTGTTGTTCGTTCATCAGTATTGAATTCGAAAAGTCCCTGAAAAGAAATATAGTCTTAAAACCCTTTGCATTTCATATAGTTCTTCAAGAATGATCACATTTAGCCTTGCACCATCTACCTCTGAGAAATCATGAGGGAAATATTGTCCGAAGAAAATACTTTTCCTACTAATGCTGTCATAGCAATTGAGTAACAAATACATTCACAATGCCCTGACCAGGGTTGCCACTTCAAAAAGATAAAAGTGCAGACTTAATTACTAGCTGTTAACAGCAGTCCAAGAATACAGCTTCGTAAGCTTTACGATGAACCCAGTCCGTTTCAGGAAAATTACATAAAAATTAGCATGATTCTCAACCAAAAAGATTACGATGAAATCAAAATGAGGATTGGCCCGTTGATCAAATCCAGAAAAGTCAAATCAGACACTGCCATCTACTTATATCAATCCTCTCGAAGAACCTAGACACTATTGAAGATTTAGATGATATCGTTAAATTTCAAATCCTTTCATGCAAAGCTACAATACACATATAAATTTTGAACTTTGGCAGAACATATTTCGCAGGTCCGGCCGCATTAGTTACGGCACAACTTACCGTCGAGCCGAAGCACACCAATTTTTGCGCTGTATACTTTCCTACTGTAGTTATATAGGCTGGTGTATCTCGCACATAACAGAAAGCAGTAGTGTGTCCAATGACCTACATTTACTACAAGCATTAGAAAATTGACGCACAAGATTAATAGGCCCTATCATTGTTGTCCCACGATATCTGCTTGCATGCATACTGCAGGTTGCACACTCTCACACAAAACTTATCCGATTCAAAAAATATTCAAACCACCTACTAGTTCTCTTTGTGATGTCGTCAGTTCATATTTTTAATTTAACATGCAAGAGCTGCATTTATATCAAGAAACCCGTCTACCCTTTGCAATCGAGCCTCATTGGACGGATAACCTCAATACAGTAGAGTCCTCTTACGTGGTTCAAGACGTTAGACTGTCCTACTACGACTATACACCCCGGGACCGGACAGGATCCGAGAGAGCGTGCCACACACTGCCCCACCAAGGCTTACAACTAAAATACATTAGATACTTTTAATTCATGTGAGATTGAGGCCAGCAGATTTCCATCAGATGAGCGAACAGAAAAAATATTGATTGCATCGGCCGGCTAAAACGGCTTAGCTGCGGCTGCGGAATAACTCGGCTTAAGACAAAATAACGTCGACTGACTTAGACAACGTTCGTCGACTGACTTAGACAACGTTTTTTTTATCGATCCACGGACATCTCTACTTCAAACTCTAATGTATATCTTGATCTCTATTGATAAGTTGTTTTCTCATCCATTTTACGGATTTCAAAGGAATTTGCTAAATATTTTTCTTCAAAAATAGCAAATTCTCTTTCTTAAGAATGTGGTAATCGAGTACCGGTATATGATACTCATCAAGCTTGCTGAAGGAACAAAGACAAATTTGCCGATGAAGATGAGGTAACGTACAGCATGCGAATTAATAGAAATTAAGCTTCGTCTATGTTAAATCGCACGTGATGATACCATGAATTAAAATGTTGGAATCAATCAAATGAACATTTTAGAAAACTTGCAGAAGATAATTGGCTTGAATATATTGGACGCCGAGTTGGGGCAAAATCGCTCTTCCTGCAAAAGCATTCTTCGGCCTTCAAAATAAAGCTGCAAGTGGCCAAGAAGAATGATCGATCTCGTGATACCAGGTCCCAACAGTTCGTTTCATCATCGGCTTGTAGTTTCTTATTTACATATTGCGATAACAACTGGCATTGTCTTACATAAGTACAGTATGTTAAAACCCATGTAATGATGAAATTTTCTGTAAACAATGGCAAACTTCTGATTCGCGCCTAGACCTCAAAACTCGCGCATTCGCACCATTCAACATGACACTGCATTCAACATCTAGGATTAATTACTGGCAATTGATCATGTAGGACATTCTGTTATTATGCCCTGATTGTCTTGAACTTTGTCTTTGACATTCGTATTTGCTTAGTTGACGTTTTCTTTCTGCTCATTGTACGATTATTATAAAAGTTAAATATTCGAAACATCAGCAAATTTAGCGCCTTGATAATGCACTCACTTTGAAAAAATCATGAAGGTCTTCGGGAATTTTCAATCCTGTAAAACCTTTTGGTCGAAATTTAGGAAAGTTCAGTTTGTAATCTTGCATGGTTGATAATGCTGGCCATTCGGATTCACTTGGTGTACCTGAATTTCAAAACAAGTGTTCATTAGCAATCTGTTCAACACACGAGACACAACAATAGCAGAAGCAAAAGCAATCACACATGTATTTTAAACCCACAATCAATAGAAAATATGAACTTCCAGACTACAACCTGTCTTCACAATTTGATAAGCATTCACACAATCATCTACAGCATATTTCTTAACATCATTCATTCTTCATATAAAATTTCCCAATAGCGGTGACATCTCGCTGTCCACCATAGAAAGAGATTGTTTATCTGAAGTTGACTAGAATGGAAATTGACTCAAGGTCCTGGCACAGCCGGGGGAACTAAGTTGGGGCATGAAGAACCAATGAAGAGCTTAGAATTGTACATGTGACTGATTCTAACCCAATGATTCAGCGTTGACAAATGTATCTAAGTGAAAATGCGTGCGAGTTTTGTGCCGTTATTGTGAATTGCATGATGTTTTACTTCCATTCTAGAGGATTTATTGTTATCAATTTCTATGCTGTCCACCAAATTTCTATCGACCGTTGAAGGTGTTAGTCCGGCGGTCAGAACGAAATTCTGCAACGAAGCCGAAAATGAGACTTCAACGGAACGAGGTAGTACACCCTATGCCTACTACCACTCTACGCGTCTGTCGAGATCTAGCTGCTTCCTCTTCATGTCAGTCAGGGTCAAAGAAAACCAGATGTAAATTGGGACGCAGATTACAGTTCTTTGCAAAACGCATTAATTTTCTATGTTATTTCCGATTAAGCGAAAAGTATTGAGTCTACATCTACAGCCACAATTTTTGACATCGGCGGTCCTCAGGTCATTTCCAATCATAATACATTTTAGATGTACCATCGGTCTGTGGTGATTGATTGTATATAAAAAAATGGCGACTTTTCTGAGACCGTTATTTTAAATTTATTCCCAAATTTTCGGTGTACACATACTTCTGGGGAAGCAAAATTGGACTTTTGAATTTTGTGAATCCAATTTTGCTTCCACAGAAGGTGTACACCGAAAATTTGGGAATCAATTTAGAATAACGGTCTCTGAAAAGTCGCCATTTTTTTTAAACATTTCCCATCATATTCATACACTCCTGCCTATCAAGCTAAACACATTCAGATTTGGCAAGCCTCCTAATGTCGGTGAACACAAGCATTTTGAGCAATTTAACCCACATTTAACTACATTCTCGCATACGCTGCCGATCAGAAACATGATAAAAGCATCACATGACTTGAAGACATTCCATATCAAAAACTATGGCTCTAGAATTAGCATTTTTAAATTAATATGCCGAAACATAGATAATTTCTCTTAAGCCAAAAACTGCAGACTGCGTCCCATTGTGTTTTTCTTTGACCCTATCTGACAAGAAGAGGAATCAGCTAGAAATCGGCAGACGTGCAGATTCATAGCAGGCATAGGATGCACATCATTCTGTGAAAGTGTCATTTTCGGCCTCGTTCCCTGCAAAATTTCGATCTAGCTGCCGGACTATGTGTCTATTTAAACCATGACAGTCGATTGCACCATCGTGGAATAGTTATTCCAGGAATAAATCCTAATCTCAGACTAGTTATTCCGTGGAGCTGTCATTGCACCAACGGAGCTGATTGCAGGTTTAACTATTCCAGTGAGTTATGCCGCCCTTGAAAAACACGCGCCAATGACGTCATTTGTGGGTCATTTGTCAAACGTTGCTATCTAACGGTTTTCAGTGCGTGAATAATCGGTCAATGATTCCACTTTCTTTCGAAAGAGACAAGCGGAAATGAGTGGACGCAAGAGGAGCCCCAACTTCACGACAGCGGAAATTGAGATTTTTCTCGACCAGCTCTGCGGCAAACGAGGAGAGATAGTGGAGTCCAAGAAAACTGACGCTTCCTGTGTTAAGGAGAAGGAGAAAGAATGGAAGAAAATTGAAAGCGAATTCAAGGCTCGCAGTGGAACTTCAAGAGATGCGAAGAACTTGAAATTATTGTGGAAGCGCTTCAAGATCGACGCCAAGAAGAAGGACGCACAATGCAAAAGAGAAACTCGGAGGACTGGAGGCGGTTTGCCACAGAATCCCTTGACCGAACGCACCGAACGGATCCAGTCTTTTCCGGTATACGTCCCTTCGTCGTCGATAAGAAAATCGTTGAGACCCTGCCTCTTCAAATATTGCGATATCATTGAAGCGGGCAATGCCAGTTGTCATCTTTTCCAACAAAACAAAGCCCTCCGTCACCTTTTAAACCGGCTGTTGCACAGGAATAAAAACAACGGATTAAATCAGCGAGTTAGTCTCACTCATTCCCTATTCTCCATTGGTGCAATGAAAATTATTATTCTAAGAATAAATTTATTCAGAGATTAACTTTAATCTTGGAATAAGGCTTATTCCTCGTTGGTGCAATGCAAGTAAGTTATTCCTTGTGTTATTCCAGGAATAAGACTTATTCCACGATGGTGCAATCGACCCTGAAAGTTTGAGTAATGTCGACATATTTGAGGGAAACTATATTGATGAAAATATTGAGGGGAGCGAGGGTGAATTGCAGGCTGCAAGCTGCACTTCATGAACTTGTAATCAGAATAGGCATGATATGTGTGACTGAAAGTGTTGCATGAGTTGTGAGTGAGCCCACTTTGTGGGCCTATATCGGTAGCCTAATACAAAAATCGAGCTGCACATAGCACCGAGGAGCATTGGGATAATCAAAGGCGGCAATGGAAATATTTGGTTTCAAGTAATCACCTCGAGGTTGTGTATAAATGGCATGAAAGCTAAAGAATATATCTGATTCATATTGGTGCACAAATGCAAGGCGTGGAAGGTTCCCAAATCATTATTGATCTGATGAAATAGAGAAGAGCATGCACACTACTGTCAAGCTTAAATTGCGAACTGAGGTAGCATATCGAAGCATTCATCTCAAATGATTACCAACCACTCCATCTTATATAGACTTTACCGAAATTCGAAATCACAATTTTTACCTAACATTCTGTTGATTATGGCAATTGAGTCAAGCAATGCACATTCTCCTCCGGAGATGCCTAACGACGACCAAAGCAGATACAATGGATGCAAATGAGTCTTTCATTGAGCTTGAAACAAAAGGGGTCTTCGTATAAAACGACATCATGAAAACTATCGTGAACGTTCCTAACGGCATCTTAGCCTCTGCAACTTAATGAAATTTTAACTGGATAATCGGTTGGCTCTTGCAACTACAAAGTATTTGGAAGATGCCCTGACTAGTCATGGTATAATAATTGGAATTGGAAGGAGTCAAATATTTCAAGATTTTTAATTATTATTTCTTATCTAGATGTGGAAAATTTTTCGATTACCATCCAACTATCATCTTCAGGTACAAAAGAATTATATATATGTAGAAGTTTAAAATACGAGGACTTTGAAAATGATATTAACAATGAGATGATATGACACGATGCAAAATAGGCCTACTTAAGCCTACATCCATATACTTCCACTATACCACAAGTGACAATTGATTTTCCGACAATAATTTTCAGGCGGATGGATTTTAGATGTTGCCAAGCTAGTTCCTACGACATCAAATAAATTTCATTTCATGACTTTCATGACAGTTTCATCAAAAATTGAGTTTCAGGAACATCCTGTGAGAAGACTATATTGGAAAGGAACCTTATTTTGCCTAGTGGGATAGTAATGAAAAGCGTCGGAGGAATGTAGACACAGAACAGGTAACTGCATCAGTAATCACGCAGACGAATCATTTACAGCAGAGCACATTGAACAGTGTGACCCATTCGATGACATGATGAGATGGAGACATCTCAAGCACAGTCAGAATGTGAACAATGTTCAGATGATCCCATAAGTTATTATAGGAGTATTTGACCATAGTAAACAGGTTTTGACGTGTATGCCTGATAATTTGTTTGTGACTGATGCTTTTTGTGCCTTTTTTAAAAAATTTTGACTCTCCATAAGTCTTGTGTAAATAATCAGCACTTTCAGATGGGGCATTATGTAGCTATTTTTAGTAACTTCACCAAAAATTTCTAAATGGGCCGCACCTACTCATTTTTGGGTCAATTTTGAAAATATTAGTACCATAGTGCTCATAAAAGTCAACTTTACAAAATGAGCTGGTGTTGAAAGTGATTTGAAATACTTCGATTTTATAGCCCACCTCTACTAATAATGATTATGGCGTTAATTTAAGATGTTAATCGCATGAAAAATATGAATGCTGACAAACTGATTGGCAAATATGCACAGTGGGCATAAGGGACCGCCGAATATGCTTCTGCAAATTCTAAAGTATTATCCTAGAAATCCAACTTTTTTGCTGTAGTATAAGTTAGTATTACTGGACTGGAAACTCGCAGTGTGCTCATGGTCAATTCAGTCACATACTTGTACACACTTCTGACAGGCTGAGGGAACAAGAATCATAACAAAACTGCATTATATACAGACGAGGGTCTGAAATGAGAAAAAAGTAAACCCGGATGGACAGTAATGACAAAGACTCGGGTGCAAGTGGCAGAGGAGGAATGCGGTAAAACGAAAGGTGCACCTAGTCATGCTGACACATGATGGTATGTAGAAATGCCCGCATCAGTGGAAGAAAAAAGAATGCTATTCGCGATATGGAAAGGGAGTCAATATACGAGTATAAATGATAAAGAAGAAGATATGTGGAAGGAAAGAGGAATGATCGTATTTTGCAATCTCAAGAAAAGAGAAGGAAATGTTTGGTGCAAATGTTAACAAGGAAAGATGGCAAGAGGAAGAGGAAGTGCTACGGAATAGCAAAATAGATGGCAAATGAACGATGCGACGTCAACAACTTCTCCTACATCAAGGATCGATCAGATAATATCAGGCAATTAGTAATGCATATGATGATCCACAAAAATATAGGCTAAGCTGGCTTTTGGAGTGGCACACGTTCATTAAAATGATCGCGATGGGAGACAGCCGCCTAACTGCACAGACGTTGGCTGACTTAGGACTTTGCACAAAAGGATTGCAGCAGAAAATGTGTATCAAATTTCAATTGAAAAAGCTTGGCTAAATTATATATAATCTTTATTACAAATAAATGCAACATTCAGTTTAAAGATCATAATATTCTGTTGCCTTTTCACTGATTTGCGCAGCCGTGAACATATGCTGAAGTCTAGGACGATCATCTAATATCGACTACCAACCTTATATCACAAAACGGAAACTAATGACCGAATGAGTTTAGACATAACCATGTATGAGATGGGGTAGCAAAGAAACCATAACTCCCAACATCATACATAGCTGATCGCACATGTGCAGACAATATAATCACCACAAAATAATGCAATAGACATGCTGTCTGAATAACTGGCTATTTCTTGATTCATACAAGCGAGGAGGATTCAGTATAGCTGGAGGTTTCAGTAAACAACAGTTCCTAGACGTTCGTGATCTGCTGGAGAAAATATATCGAAGGGAATGATTTCCATCAAAGATAATTTTCTGAAAAGCGAAGAAGAGGTCTTTCCCACAATTACTTCAATACAAAGTTCGATTGCCTTTCCAATGATATTCGAGGCTCTTTTCTCTATTCGCAAAATTTTCTTCCACAAGTACTGGGGTGCCACAAGACTGGACAGTAGTCGAGAAGCGTGGATCTGACATACGCGAAGCATGCATGACGAAGGATAGTGGTTGAACTTCCTGAACGTTTCAAATTATATAGGATGTCCAGACAATGTGATGCTGCCGAAACAATTTGCCGTATATGAATGTTCCATTTGAGGTCAGAACTGAGATGGATACCGAGTACTTTGACACTATCAACTGTTCTCATGGTAGATATGTCATGACTGAAAAGTGGTTGGCAATTACCGAAATTCCTTTTCGTTACGATATTTATTAGAACATCGCGAAAATTTTGTGGGTAATCCGATGGACAGTGACCAAGAATTGATGCGATCCCATTCCTGTTGCATATTATAGTCATAGGATGCTCTCAAATAATGCAATACGGTTAAACCATTATCACGCTTCAAGCGTTTTTGATGATGGAGATTTTCGAGTACTTTTTTGAAGAGTCATCAGTCACCACACTGAATAACAGTGGGCCATGAAGCTACCCTGCGGGACACCACTCACAAACGAATGCCATCTTGAGGATGAAGATCCGATGCGGACGCGCTGTCGTCTGTTAGATAGAAAATAGAGGACCGTCAGTTTGGAGCTCTTGATTGGCTAAAAGTCAACTCTCAGCGCTCAAGTGTGGTAAAACCTTGACACATTTGCCTCGTGAAAAACCACCGCCAAGTAAAGATCGTGTTGTTTGTTACCGTGAATAGTAGTAACCGAAGAGGCCAACCTAAGATGTGTTAAAGGAACAGCATCAAATGTAGATGCGAAGCTGACCTACACATGATATCAAGGAGGACGGAAGACTGAGAAGAATAGCGGAAATTGCCATACGGTCCATTGATGACACTAACAGGTGATCCAGAACCAACGGAAGTTAAGTCAAGTAATGTGTGATTATGATCATTTCATCACAATGCGTGAAATTAAGAAATCGGGAGACTCTACATGCTTTGGTCGCACGATGCCCCTCGTCTGACAATTAACGGAAACATTCGACAGTTATCTCCATTTTCGGATGGCAGCTCGCAACAGAGTACGGTCCTGAAATTTCTGAATAATTATATTTATCTGCTATCTGCCATTTCACAGTATTGGAATATCTGCCTTAAGCAAGTTAGACTAAATACGAATATCAGACTTGTTGATAAGATAAACTCTTCACCTTCGGGCAGAAATCCCAACATTACTCATATGACAATAATATTAATATTAAGATGTTAAGATACTTATGCGTTACTGAAAAGAACATTCAAATATTTTCAGTTAAGCATCTTCAATCACTACACTCACCAAAGCGATTGAATATTCTTAAAAGTTGATCAATTTCAGAATCTCCCGGAAAAAGAACTTCACCAATGAACTAAAAAGTAACGACGAAAAATACATGTTACAGCATCGTACAGAGCTCTTGTACTAAACAGCACAGAAAACCTTTAGATGATCGATATCTCTATAAATTGATGCGCGTATTTGCATGGGAATATTTTGGTGCACCATGAAACCGCAAACTCAATCCATCAAATACATGTATTTTATCGATTATTCGTCTCGTGTTTGTGTTTATACTACTATTAGATTCGAGTCTTATTTTCTTGTTGACAGAAATTCATTGAAAATTTTCCTGTCTAATCAGTTTGAGACAATTTGATAACTTTACATGTTCTAGCTTAAGACAGACTGTCCATGATAATCAACGCTCCTTTATTGCACTTGTGCTGAAAGTTCGAGAGATTTGAGATGTTCGCGGCTCGAGAAAATTGAGACGAAGCCAGCCGATTGTATTTTATATTTAGTCGAGCCGAGTCGAAGCCGTGATGAAAAAAGCATAGCCAGCCGGCGGGTAAGCCGATTTAGACGACTCAGTTGTGAGCAGTTTTCTATTCACACATTGGAACAAAATCAATCGAAATCTACTCAAGTTTTCGTACATGAATCGAATGAATGTGTATTTCAATTGTAAACAAACTCTCTACACTCTCTCGGGCCTCGAGATCTAATCTACATGTAATCCGACTCAACATGCGGTTCAAACATTCGACGTTCATCCAATGAGACTCGATTACAAAGAGTCGCCGAGTTACTAAATAGAATGGACCACGTCACTAAGCGACAGCCATCACTAGTTTCAGATGTAAAGCCTGCTGAGTGCTGAGTAATGTTGTCAGCAAGTCTCGTCAATGCTTCCAGGAAAAAAGCTATGTGGAAGTACAGCGTGCATACTGTAAGCTTCATAAAGTGAGTGAGACAGTCCTCTGATGAATTATGAAGAGTGTGTAAGTATTGATCATCTTATGATTTGGATGACCAAGGTTAATGATCATTTCCAAGCATAGCCAAAAATGATCCAAGCATAGCCAAAACCCCAAGCATAGCCAAAACTTTTCTGCCATCAATCAGATTTCCCAAGCGAGCCAAATTTACGCTATCCAGGCATAGAGCCAATTAGAAATCAAGTTTCAGAGCTCTACGACACAAAACGCCAGAGATAGACGGCGTTAAACGCCTAAGCATGGCCAAAAATGATCCAAGCATAGCCATAATTTTTCTGATATCAATCAGATTTCCCAAGCGAGCCAAACTTACGCTATCCAAGCATAGAACTAATTAGAAATCAAGTTTCAGAGCTCTACGACACAAAACGCCGGAGATAGCCTATTCTTCATTATCTTTGATTAAGTTAATAAACCACTTATTCGTGTATCTAACACATGCTTATGTAGGCCTATTTAATTACACGTAGATAATCACTTCATACTGGTAGACAGTATTTACAATAAATTTGATTAAACGATTTCGAAAATGACTTTGAAGTATTGTTATTGTTGCGTTATTTGCCCCCACCAAATACTGGATTTTTGGCCATGCTTGGGCGTTTAACGCCGTCTATCTCTGGCGTTCTGTGTCGTAGAGCTCTGAAACTTGATTTCTAATTAGTTCTATGCTTGGATAGCGTAAGTTTGGCTCGCTTGGGAAATCTGATTGATGGCAGAAAAGTTTTAGCTATGCTTGGGTTTTTGGCTATGCTTGGATCATTTTTGGCTATGCTTGGAAATGATCATTAACTATGACCAAGTGAATTTTCCCATGTCTTCAGAAATGCATAAAAGCTGTCTCACGAATCACAATACGATATCGGCTAAGACGGCTCGGAGATGAATTTATAACCGAGCCGATATATAATTATCTTTTCACGTTAGTCTCAGCTCAGCTGGGCTTGATACATCACTATTACGATGCAAGACAGTGAACTAAAACGTGGCCGAGCCACGAACATCAACCTCTTACTGAGCCACTGGCACGCCATTCTTGCCACCGCTGTCCAGGAGTCGGTGCGGTAAGCGGCTTAACCGGCTGGACCGCGCAATCTGCAACCGTGCGGTTCGGGGATACCTAAATGAGTTTTAATGATGAAATTGTCGAATTCCAATAAGGAGGGTATCCGAATTCACGCCAGAAATAAGTCCTGTGAAATGCAACGCTTTCTGCACATTCACATTATGCGTATTCAAAATTATCATTCACTATAGTCTGAAAAAATGATTCTGATTAAAGGAAACTCAAAATTAGTGAAGCAGGCATGAGCTTAGACCTGAGTTAACGTGCAAAACATCAGAGGCACTTCCCCAACTTCGCTTAAATGTGCATGACATAATTCTATTGAATTTCGACAAACTTCGTATAAAGCAATTTGTTGAATTCCTCAAATTGCTTTGAAGTGAAAAGAGATCAAACGGATTTGATCATTAATTGATTTTCAGCGCTTCTAATAGCGAGGGGATGCGCGAGAATGGCGCGGAATTCAGAAATTGCTGCGCAACATGGAAAAGAGAGTAGCCCACGCGCAATGGCGATTTTTGCACGATGTCCGCGACGTGGAAAAACCTGGAATATAGTGATTTTACCTGGAAAACTTGAATTCATTGAGAAATCATGGAATTCGATTCACAGACATGAAAAAAACCCTGGAATTTCATACCTTAATAAATTGACCCAATATTGATTATACGAGTAGACCAATTCATCGCATTGAGAAATATGTTGTAAAGCCAAAATTGGATTTTGAGAATGAATGATACAATTTATAAAGATTGATTAGCCGCTGATATGTTTGAAAATCTACTTTCTAAATGGTTTCAACAATCATCTGAACTTTCAGGATAGCGTTCACTACCGGTGGAAATCTCGAGCCGCAAATGATTTTGACTGTGAGCAAATCAAATGAAACAATGCTTTTACCATGTTCAAGTTTGCATGTTGCAGACACGGCTTCTTTATTCACTTGAAGAAATATTTCCACTCCTAATAACTGCTACAACTTTAATAAACGTGGTGCGATACATGTTCTTTATTGATATAATATGACAGTTGATATGTTAATCAAATTTTGGTACCGTTACAATTTCTGTCACTAAGTACACTTTGTCGTGTATCTTTAAACATGATCGGGATGCAGCTGCAGAAGCATTTCGTCTAATAGTATGCTTCATCAAATCTAAAGTTTGGTTCACACAGACAGACTCACTAGTAGGAAGCAACAACAGAATTTTATAACCAACTATTGTAGAAAGACTAGCTTCACATTTCGTGAAGGTGACATTTTGTAAGGTGTTTTTGACTGCCACATCAGTTACAGTAGAACGTGCATTTTCAGCACCGGAGTTTGCTATAAGCAAGATACGGTGTTCTCTGAGTGCAGAGAACCTTGATAAAGAGCTTTTTATTTGATTGGCCACACGGCTGCCGCCTTTAGACAATAATCACTGATATCTTAACTCAAATCGAATGATTTTGCTCTAATCAATATAGAGTAGGAAACTCCATTGAACTTTTGTATATCAATATATATTCAAGTCGAATTGCTCGCAAGATAGAGACTACAAAAAGCTTTCGCGGAAAACGTGGGCGATTTAAACCTCGTGATCGTGTCGTGCCGTGTTTTTGGAGAGTGGTCGTATTCGTGTTTCGGTTGAAAAACTTTTTGTCGTGTTGAGAGTAATTTTCCGCCCATTGAAGACCTATCATATAGACCCTATACGAAGAGCAAGCTACCACAAGGAATGCGTATTGGAGCGTGACAGTAGAATAATTCAACCACAGCTCGAGTTATCTAACCTTGTAAGGCAGAGTTGGTGCTCCCCACGTCATTTTGTTTCATCATCATTTCTGGCCGGCAACACCGACTTGACCTGATTCTGTCCAGCGATAACTGAGATAAGGGAGGAATTGCCATTCAAAGAGGATATTTGCGCGCCACCGTAGCCAGATTCAGACGATGAAAATGGAGGATAAAAGGAGGTCCGAGTTACCAGAATCTAGCGCACCACCTTTTGAAATATGCCTATTGACACCAAAGGCCGAACCTCTATCTCCGGTGTAAAAATTAAGTCTCTCTGTCTTCCCCAATAGTGGCGAAGCTTCGACAGCCTCTCTGTTGGATAATGTGTGATGACTAGAACAATCTTAACAATGAATAATGTTAACGAACTTGCGATTGTACGAAGCTTTTTACGCCATGCTGCTGTCAATAATAAAAAAATCAGGATGAGAGTGCTTTAGTAGGACGGATATTTATGGATAAGGACGGTTCCACGCACTGAAAACACTATGCCCGCAAGTCAGTGGATGTCAGTGGAATAATTGTAATTCCATACATGCAATTGAAGTCACTCTTGTTAACTATGATGGATCGATTCAGACTTAATGGTGTGACTTTACATTAACCCATGCATTAACTCAACTCTAGCACACTGGCAGGTAGGGGCACACTAAGGGGCGTTTAGTACATTATTTGAATACTTCCTGAACGGAGTGACCACTAAAATTCTAAAATTTCAGTACCTTCTCTTTGGTTGACTACAGTTCAAGTTGTGAAAAATCATCATTGTGCTTTATTTTATCTGAAGCAAAAAATATTACTTGCCTGACTTTACAATCGATGCTAATTTTTATCAGAGTCATTATTGTAAACAGCGTTGACAACTTCTTTCCATTAGTTTTGCCTCGCTTATAATAATTCACAGTTTCTGTTTAAATATGTCATAATAAAATGACATTTTGACCCTAACACCTGTCTTTGAGCTTTAGAATCGTCTTGGCGGACCCCTTTGATTGACATGTCTACTTGATATCGAATGGCACTATTACTTTTGTAGAAAAGAA
Organism: Prostheceraeus crozeri; assembly: GCA_907163375.1. Classification (NCBI taxonomy): domain Eukaryota; kingdom Metazoa; phylum Platyhelminthes; order Polycladida; family Euryleptidae; genus Prostheceraeus; species Prostheceraeus crozeri. The sequence goes on from CAJQUW010011043.1 coordinate 58,536, forward strand.
ATGAGAGCAAATTAGGAGCGCGTTCGGTCACGTGGTGAAAGGATCAACCAACGACAAACGCTCCACAGGATTTCTAAAGAAAAGAGTACTAAAGCTCACTAGTTTTAGAATAATTGAATTGAATTTATAGCAGCAAAGAAAAAATGCAGCTCATAGCAGTTAAGTTGTTCATTTAAGTACGGTGCTTATCTAATATTTCAAAATTCTTCGCATCATGCGCGAAGTAACGATGTTAAATTTAGTTGTTGTCGAAGAGATTGAAAAATACTTGTTGTTGTTTCGATCACAATACAAACAAAATAACATAAAGCGCATCGTTTGTGGAATAATATCCGTTCTCCAGTAGCACAATTACTACGTCGCTCTGGTTGCTTTTGATATCCTTGATGGCATTCGCTGTATTATGCGAAAGAGCACTAATTTGTTGAAAATTCATAGAAAATAGTGACTACGCCGGAGTAGTAAGCAAAACTCCACTTCTGGACCGCGCAAGATGGCGGCCATCGCTGCGTCCCCCCCCCTCTGGCACGGCAGAGTGTCGTGGTCGGCCGCCGTGGTGCTTCGTGTCTGAGTCCCCCCCCCCTCTGGAACGACAGAGGTTGTGGTCTGTCGTGGTGTGCCGGCCAGGTGGGTCCACGTTCACAACATGTTCGCTGACGTGTCCCCCCCCCTCTGCAACGACAGAGTGTGAGACTCGGGTGAGTTGGTCCGACCGCCTGGTTGACGTGGGCGACCGTCTAGGTTGACGTGGGCGACCGCCAGGATTAGTCTTGAGGCTATAGTGTGTGATGTTTTTGGTGCAATCTGCTGAATGTTGGGTTGTAAAATGGGTTGTTTCGAGTGGAAGGAGTGGTCGGATGAGAAAACGGAGGTCAGATTCGGATTCAGCGTGAAATTCTGCATCGGTAGGGTGAGTTTCAAGGCAATCGGTGAGAAAAAATTTTCAACATTTTTCGAAAAACGACAGAGTTAGAATTTGGGACGTTTTGGTGTGTAGCGCCCAAACGAAGCATCGGATGAGAAAACGGAGGCCAGATTCGGAATCTACGTGAAATTTTGGGTTAGGAAGGATGTTTCCAGCGAAATCGGAGAGAAAAAATTTTCGGCTGACGTCCCCCCCCCTGGACAGCTTGCTTCCAGTGGACGGATTTTGTCGTGCGATAGCTCGTTTGAAAGCTAAGAGTGAGACAAATTCAGTGAAAGAATCGGCTTGTTCCTATCTGTCTTCGTTCAAAAGTTAGAGCGGTTACAAGATTTTAGGTCGGAGCTCGCTCACCTGAAAAAATCCTAAGTGTCAGAGTGACTTTGTATGGGTAAAATTTTGAAAATTTTCCAAAGTGTGGAATTTCGACCTGGGACCGTCACCAAAACATTTTTCATCAAATTTCACTGACCCCCCCCCCCCGACAGCAATCTTCTAACTTTGGTTCTAGTGGACGGATTTTGTCTTACAGCTACTCGTTTGAAAGAGGAGAAAAAACTGCTCGACAACATTTTTTGTTGCGAGTCAATCGGACCAGCCGTTCACAAGTTAGAGCGGTTACAAGATTTTAGGTCGGAGCTCGCTCACCTGAAAAAATCCTAAGTGTCAGAGTGGCTTTGTATGGGTAAAATTTTGAAAATTTTCCAAAGTGTGGAATTTCGACCTGGGACCGCCACCAAAACATTTTTCATCAAATTTCACTGACCCCCCCCCCCGACAGCAATCTTCTAACTTTGGTTCTAGTGGACGGATTTTGTCTTACAGCTACTCGTTTGAAAGAGGAGAAAAAACTGCTCGACAACATTTTTTGTTGCGAGTCAATCGGACCAGCCGTTCACAAGTTAGAGCGGTTACAAGATTTTAGGTCGGAGCTCGCTCACCTGAAAAAATCCTAAGTGTCAGAGTGGCTTTGTATGGGTAAAATTTTGAAAATTTTCCAAAGTGTGGAATTTCGACCTGGGACCGTCACCAAAACATTTTTCATCAAATTTCACTGACCCCCCCCCCGACAGCAATCTTCTAACTTTGGTTCTAGTGGACGGATTTTGTCTTACAGCTACTCGTTTGAAAGAGGAGAAAAAACTGCTCGACAACATTTTTTGTTGCGAGTCAATCGGACCAGCCGTTCACAAGTTAGAGCGGTTACAAGATTTTAGGTCGGAGCTCGCTCACCTGAAAAAATCCTAAGTGTCAGAGTGGCTTTGTATGGGTAAAATTTTGAAAATTTTCCAAAGTGTGGAATTTCGACCTGGGACCGCCACCAAAACATTTTTCATCAAATTTCACTGACCCCCCCCCCTCTGGACAGCTAGCTTCTATCTTGGCTTCTAGTGGACGGATTTTGTCGTGCAATAGCTCGTTTGAAAGCTAAGAGTGAGACAAATTCAGTGAAAGAATCGGCTTGTTCCTATCTGTCTTCGTTCAAAAGTTAGAGCGGTTACAAGATTGTAGGTCGGAGCTCGCTCACCTGAAAAAATCCTAAGTGTCAGAGTGACTTTGTATGGGTAAAATTTTGAAAATTTTCCAAAGTGTGGAATTTCGACCTGGGACCGTCACCAAAACATTTTTCATCAAATTTCTCTGAACGAGGGGGGGGGAGGTCAGTGAAATTTGATGAAAAATGTTTTGGTTAAGGTCCCAGATTGAAATTCGGAAGTTTTTAAATTTTTCAAAATTTTCACCACACTGGAGCTCTCACACTTAGGAATTTTTTCACTTGTGGCATGTTACATGGACATGTGCTGGCGGACCAACTTCCCGTGGTCATATGAGAATGGTTCAGGTGTCATATTGTAAAGAATGATGAGACAAATCGTTTGCAACAAACCGCATGTCGCTACGATGAATACTTTCGGAGATAGAGCCATTTTAAGTTTTCTTCCGAGCATATATAAACCCCCGACAACGTAAGTCTGATCACTTCATCGAAAGACGAGGTAAGCGACGGTCGTCGCTCTGAGCTCCCGATATCGGGTGCAAAGGACTCTATCTTTTGAAGTAGGCAAGCTATCTTGCTACTTCAAAGTTTGTATGATAGAGTTTGATAGTGTCTTTACTACTGATAAAATTTTTTAAAAGTAGTATGAGTAGTAAAATGCGGAATTTTTTAAAAATTCTTAATTTTCAGTTTTTTCAAAGTTTTAACATATAGACTAAGGTTTTCAAGTATCCTGAGTTCAAATCTGCTATCAGATTTGAAATTTAACTAAGTCTAAGGCAGCTTTGAGGGGTTAGATCCCAGCTACTGATCACTACCTTTGACTCGGCGTTCCTGTTACCACTTCGGGGCAGTGACAATGATGTCTTCAGCTGTAAAGAGCGGGTATCGGGGAAGATCTCTCACTTCCCTAGTGATCGGTACAAGGCCTTCGGGCTGTCGACGGGATCGAGTGCCACTCACTACACTCTTTAGGAATATGACTGTACTACATGATTCCAAACTTATACAAATTTCATTATCTTACAGCTAACGATAAATCAGGCATGGCAAACGATAGAAACAGAAAATACCATATCAAAATGTGCTCTTGTGGGCGAGTTAATCGCAGTGCGGACGCCAAAGCTCATGTGAAGAAGGCGGGCACCGGCCACATGATTGTCTTGAATAGGGTTGCTTGCGTGAAGTGTAGAGTGCTGAAGGGTGATGAGGATGAGGCGCGTTTTTACAGAGTGCATGCTGACTGTAGTGGTGGTTTAGTGACTGATTTGAGATTTACGCAGTTGATTGTGGAAGAGAGGGAGCGAATGTTGGCGAATGTTGAGAATGTTGTTGAGAATGTTGTTGAGAATGATGAGGTGGCGAGAGCGGTTGCGTCGTTGGAGGCTGAGATTGAGCAGCGGAAGAGAGTGCTTGACAGTGATGATGAGGATGATGTGGATTTAGATAGGGAGCGTGTGAGGAAGCGTGTGAGGAAGTTGAGCTCTTCGTCGTCGAAGGTGTCCAACATTGTCATCACCGACCCCCCGAAGAGCTCATCTTCCCCAAAAAAGAAGAGTGGTGGGATACGTAAGCAGTCGGCGAAGTGGTTGAAGGATGAGGAGAAGAGGCATGTTTCGCAGCAGATGGCGCATGATTTGTTAGTGAATAAGTTTGAGAGTTTGAAGAAAGTGAAGGATGAAGTTGTGAAGGAGTTGGATGAGTTAAAAAAGAAGGATTTGAAGTCGAAGGAGGTGGCGGATGAAAACATTAGAATGAGGCGTTGTGTGACTGATTTGAAGAATAAGACGCGAGAGTTGGAAGAGAAGAATGATGCGTGTGAGAAGAGGGCGAGTGCTGCGGAGAGAAGAATGAGAGATGCAGAGGCGAAGTTTGAGGCGATGATGAAGGAGATGAGTGTGTTGAGAGCGAAGAATGTTGAGTTGGAGAGGACTGTGGCTCGGCGGGGTGATGAGAGGCAGGCGTATGAGAAGTTGGAGCGCATGAGGGATGAGTGGGAGCGTGTGAATGAGGATCGTTTGTTTGAATTCCACATCCCTATTCGGGACAATCATTTGGCCGGCGAAGTATTGGTAAATAAAAGTCTCGACGAAAGTATAGTATGTTACAACGGTCATCCGAGCAAGAAGTGTCTCCATGCCAGCCTGAGAATGCGCGGTCACTTGCATAAATTTTCGATTCGGAAACGCGCGAGACTACCAAAGGATGACTAACTTGGTAAGTGAAAAAGTAAATAAGATAGTATATCCTATTCTAATACATATCATTTTCATTGCAGATCTTTGCCCGCCTTTACCACCCCATCACGACACTCCCGAGAACGAACCATCGGCTCTCTTAAGGGCCACCTAGGGGCAAGACATGATAGAACCTCCACGCGGTTTGCCCTGGGCAGTCTTCGGACTGGCGAATACTATCATTAAGTTGAATCTGCTATCAGTCAACTTGAACGTTGCGTCGCGTTAGAGGGGTATATAAACCACTGCCTCTCATTTCATTTCATTTCAATCATGCAGACGCCGAACAGTCAAGTTAGCTCTCCTCGCGGACCGCAGATAAGGCCGCGAAATTTATTTGAGGAGTTTGTCAGGCTAGAGGAGCAAGACAGAGTCCACAACAATCTTGCTCGGATTGGCAATCCGATGACAGCAACTGCTGTCAATCCAACGGAATGGCGCTACATTCCACTCTATACTCACATGCCAGTTAGTGTGGAAGTCGACAGTGCTACCAAAGAGAGAGTCTTTGACTCTCTCAGCAGAATTGGTAGGCTGTAGGATGACGACTCCCGAGAACGAACCATCGGCTCTCTTAAGGGCCACCATGGGGCAAGACATGATAGAACCTCCTCGCGGTTTGCCCTGGGCAGTCTTCGGACTGGCGAATACTATCATTAAGTTGAATCTGCTATCAGTCAACTTGAACATTATGCAGTCGATTGCTATCCCTGAAGCATTCTGATTCGCTGTTGAGCAATTCATTGTTGAAAACCCTATATAAGCCAGAAGATTGTAGCGCTTCTCATTCAATTTGAAGTCACGATGGAAGCGACATCTGCCGACAATATTCCCGTCTTCACTGATGAAGACAACGGCATTCCCGAGTTCGTCATCCTCGACGAGTGGGATGAGGATGAGAAGAAGGGGAAGATCAAGAGGATCATTTGGACGGATGAGGTGTGGACTCCGAATACCACTCGCATCCGAAAGGTGCCAGATGCACCACCACGGCTTAGGCGGTATAGGGTATACGACAACCTAAGCGTCATACCCATTGACTATTCCAGTCAATAGTCAAATTCACGTCCCCGAGAACGAACCATCGGCTCTCTTAAGGGCCACCATGGGGCAAGACATGATAGAACCTCCTCGCGGTTTGCCCTGGGCAGTCTTCGGACTGGCGAATACTATCATTAAGTTGAATCTGCTATCAGTCAACTTGAACGTTGCAAATGCAGTTCGGTGTAATACTTCCTTTCGACGGGCGTTCCTGTAAAGGGCGGCGGTGAAACCCGTAGCTATGTATACCGCAAGGGACATTCGGCAATGGTCAATCTTGTTAAACCTCTCTGCGTCATGTTTGCAAGTGATTGCCTCTGTCTCAACGTAGTATGCATTCGCGCCAGGGCGACATTTAGCCAACTGTCGAAGGTTGCCTAAAACTTTCCATTGCATACGTTATGAGAACCATGAGTTCTACCTGTCTCTATCAATGAGACGAATTGATGAATGGAATGAAATGGGAGGACACTCACGCGCCACACGCAACATAACACACTTCTCTCTTCCGTAGTCTAACAAGCTCTTTACACATGGATCGCAGTCGATTGCTATCCCTGTATCAGAAGTGTAAGCTATCTTAATTTATTTGACACTATTTTATCTACCATCATCGTCCATATGAAATGTTTTTAGATTTACAAGTTAGACTAAGCGTGCTACTATTTCCAAATGAAAAAATATACATGGTTAAATCATCCACTTAAGCCCATCCATAGTCTAACAAGCTCTTTACACATGGATCGCAGTCGATTGCTATCCCTGTATCAGAAGTGTAAGCTATCTTAATTTATTTGACACTATTTTATCTACCATCATCGTCCATATGAAATGTTTTTAGATTTACAAGTTAGACTAAGCGTGCTACTATTTCCAAATGAAAAAGTATACATGGTTAAATTATTCACTAAAACCCCATTCAAGTAAGTCAGTATGAAAGCAAAGATAATACGAAATAAACATTTATTATGGCATGTATTTCAAAAGGTCTTCATCGTCAATATCGTCCCAGAGTCTGGCTTCACATAGATTACAAAAACAGTTGAGCTGCTTTAAACGTTCTTCTGCAGCGTCCCTCACTTTCTCAATGTACGCCCACTCCGCCACGGTTCGCGGTTGGGAGTTAGGGGTGTACCACTCCCATATTTGATGCAAGTGCGACTTGCTGGTCATCTCCATCACCCCTTCGGCATCATATTGTAAATATTTCCACCGTATGCCTGTTAGGTCGGGCAACTCCTCTTCATCCTCCTCCGATAATGATAACTTTCGTATATTGTCGAGATTGTATGTCTTCTCCACCTTCGCCTTTCTTGGTGCATTTGGTGTAACGAGCACCTTTGCTGATGTATATGGAGAGGAGAACTCCAATGCGGTATTTGGTGTTGTTGGAGGACTTGTCATGTTGTCTTTGAAATGCTGACTTTGAATAATGATAACTTTAACATTTTTCTAATTCTTAAGTATACACAAGCAGCCAATCAGAATGAACATCCAATGAATGAAGAGGATGAAAGTATATAAGCAAAGTGACATTCAGGTCATTTCATTTAATCTGTGAATCATACAAGTGACGAACGCACGATCTCTCTCTTTGACTATTATTTGAGTGAAGTCTCTATCTTGTAGAAGTATCAACCTTAAACTTGATTTCGTTGAAATGGTAAGTTGAAAATTTCCTCTCATCTCCCTCAAACGTGTGACTAATAGCATCTTCCTCAATTTCAGGCATCAACTTCATCACCAACGCCCTCTCTTCTCGAGGAAAGTTTAGAGTTATTGAGTCAAGGTAGGTTGTAACACTACACTGAGGCTTGAACAGAGATGAAAGAATGATTTCTCTTTCAGGTGATGTGAGTTCCAGCTCAGGACTCTCGCGGCAAGGCAACGAGTGGGAATGTGCCGACTGCGGACATATGTTTACAAGGAAGCACAGTCTCCTTCGACACATCAAACAACGTGTGTGTCAACGCAAAGCGGTGTCAATCTCCGGAGGTGAAGTTGATTCTGACGATGACATCTCCTTTCCTTGCGATTTGTGCCCTCTTTCTTTTGATAGTCACTTTCAGCGATCTTCGCACAGACTTCAACACACGCATGCAAATGATCACTACACCAACGGTACCTCTACCATCTCCCTCATTAATGTTTCACATAATAATTTAGTACGCGACTACTGCATGGAGTCCAATACTCAAATTGTAGATTTTCCTGAGTGGCTCCTTCAAAATTCTAACATTATCGAAGCGCTCTTCAATAATTTAGACAATTTTAGAATGAAGGCGCTCATCTACCTTAAACTAAAATATATTAAAATAGATTTTCAAACGGGTCAAGTGACGGAGAGAATACAGTTTCATGTTCCTTCCTCTTCCGCAACCGAAGTTGTAGACTGCGAGTCTTGGCTAAATTTTCACATTCAATGTTTAAAATCAAATGTAGATAAATTCAATCAACGCGACAGCGCTCTCATTTTTGATGGTGTGGACTCAGCCATATTCAAAATTTCCCTATTAGAAAGTCATGCAGCTCGAGGCACATTTAAACTTCCAAAAACGTTGTATAATAAGAAAGCTGTCATCAATGTTGATTGTAAATCACAGTGTTTCAAATATGCAGTCCTATCCATCCTTCACTATAATGATATCAACGCGCATCGAGATCGCACCTATAGCTATAGACAGTGGGAGGATGAACTAGACTTTGAAGGTTGTGATAGTAACAACATGAAAATCAAAGATGTAGAAACGTTCGAAAAACATAATAAGATTAAAATTGTCGTTCACGTGTGGGAGAAGGGGTTGAAGGGTGCCCGCTATAATTCACGTTCAACTTGTTATGAACGTGTAGTCAACCTCTTATTAGTAAAACAAGATGATAGCGAGGAATGGCACTACTGTGGTATTCCCAAAATCTCTCGCTTGTACACTCACTTGGGGCACTCTAAAAGAGGTGAACATTTTGTATGCGACCGCTGCATCCGCTCATTTTGGAGTAAAGATAAATTTGAAACTCACTATGAATGGTGCAAGCGAGGTAAATTACAAATGGAACGCATGCCCAAAGATAAAATATTTTCACATAGGGATAATGGTGACGAATTAAGTCCCCTGCGTGTCATTTACGCAGACATAGAATGCTACATTGATGATATCATCCACAAGCCAGCAGCCATATCCTGCTATGAAGTATGGCATGACCACTTTAGGAATAGACAAAACAAAATGCATACTTGGCAAGGTGAAGATTGCATTTCAAAATTTCTAGAATTTCTCGATAAAGCTGCAAAATTTCAACAATCATATGATTCCCAATTGCAGCGTAAGTCACTACATATGTCAGATGAAGACAAACAAAAATTTGAAAGTTGCACATCCTGTCCTAAATGTCATAAAACGTTTGATGACGATAAAATTAAGAAAGTGCGTGATCATGATCACATCACTGGTAAATTTAGAAACGCACTCTGCTCCAAATGTAACTTTTCACTTAGGTTGAGACGTCGTGTACTACCCGTCATTTTTCATAACTTTAAGGGCTATGACAGTCATATGCTCATAAAAGGAGGGTTGAGCCAGATGAAATCGTGGCAGTTTAATGTAATAGCACAAACGAGAGAAAAATTCATGGCAATGACAGCAAAAGTACCAGTAGATAAAACTAAAGAAAATAAGACAGTCTTCTTCGAAATAAAATTTTTAGATTCATTTCAATTCATGTCAGCGTCACTAGCTTCTCTCGTTCGTAATCTCAAGTTTCTTCCCCATAGTCAAACTTTGAAGAAACACTATCCAAACTTAACGGATGAAATAATCACTCGCAAAGGAGTCTTTCCTTATGCGTATTTTAGCTCAATGTCTAAACTAAATGAAACAACCCTTCCTTCCATTGACAAATTCAAAAACGATTTGACGGGTGAAGATTGTCCAGTAGAGGACTATGAACATGCTCAAGAGGCATGGTTAAAATTTAATTGTAAAACGTTTGGCGATTATATGATCGCTTACTTAGAATTAGATGTCATTTTGCTGGCTGATGTCTTTCAGGAGTTTCGACGAGTGGCATTAGAAGAAGACAAATTAGATCCTATCCACTTTGTCAGTCTACCAGCCATGTCCTTTAAATCAGCCTTTAAAATGACTGGTGAGACCATTCATCTCTTACAAGACCCGGAGATGTATAATATATTTGAGCGCGGAATACGCGGTGGTCTCACATTTGTAAATAAACATCATATAAAATCTGAAACAGTAGGTGATGATCATATCCACCTAAAGTACTATGACCAAAATAATTTATATGGCAGTTCACTGTCTAAACCACTACCTCATTCCGAGTTTAGTTGGTTAAATCAAAATGAGCTTGAGTATTACTCCAACCCTTCAAACATACTGAATATTCCAGATGAAGGTGATTGGGGATATTATTTTGAAGTGGATTTGATTTATCCAAATAGTATTAAAAATAAAACTGCTGATTTCCCACTCGCACCTGAATCTGGCGAAGTGACTGAAGATATGTTTTCACCATTCATGTCACAATTTCATAATAACTTAACAGAGTGTGGACAGCCAAGGTACAAACCATGCCGCAAACTTTTACTCACCCAATATGATAAGAAAAATTATCTCGTACACTTCTGCATATTAAAATTCTATTTAGAAATGGGCATGCTTCTAAAGTCAGTTCACCGCATTATCAAATTTAGACAGAAAGCCTTCCTCAAACCCTACATAGATAGTAACAGTCAAAAACGTGCACTCGCCCAAAATAATTTTGAAAAGGATTTTTATAAATATAAGAATAATAGTCTATTCGGAAAGACCATGGAGGATGTTAGAAAACGTATGAATTACAAACTAGTCGTTGATGAACAAAAATATCACAAATTGACCTCATCACCTCTTTTCATTGATAGAGACATCATCGATGAGGATCTTGTAGGTGTTAAAATGATTAAATCAGAAGTTGAGTTGTGCAAACCCATCTATATTGGGCAAGCCGTTTTAGATTATTCCAAGCTTGAAATGTATCAACTCTTCTACAAAATATTAAAACCATGCCCTCTCGTAAAAGAGGTTCGCTTGCTGGGTGGTGATACAGATAGTTTCTTTTTAGGAATTACCACTCAAAAAGATTTAAATTTTAATGAAGTAGGTAAGTCATTAGAAAAATATTTCGATACATCTAACTACAATCCCACTCATCCACTCTATTCCATACAGAATAAAGCCAAACTTGGTTGTTTTAAGGATGAAACAGCAGGAAAGGAAATAGATGAAATGATTCTCCTCCGTCCTAAAATGTATTCCATGAAACTAAAAGAATGTGCAGATAGTATTAAGCGTGCTAAAGGTATATCAAAATCCATTGTTCATAAAATGAAACATCGGTCCTATAAGAAGGCCTATAAAAATAAAACTATAACGTTTGTCAATATGACAATCTTAAAATCTCAAGTTCATACTGTGAAAACGTACACGTTCAAGAAACGAGCACTTTCAGCATGGGAGGATAAGAGGTGTTGGATAGGACATAACACATCTCTTCCACATGGACATCCTGACACAAACATACCTCCACCCAAAAGAATAAAACTCACGCTACCACATTCAGGAGATGTATTGACATAATCAACTTTAACTCAGTATTTTGATGTTGCTTTTTGTAGATATACATGGTTGTTTTATGTATCGCATGAGATCGTTTCTTCCTTGTGAATATATGCCTACAGTCAGCCCATTCCCCCTATATCTGTGAAAAGACTTTTTCATATACATATTTTTATTTCAATAAACATATCACAATGACTTCACTTTGTTTTCCGAAACACTAAAGTTACGAGGGATTTAGTATCTTTCACATGGATACACTCTTGTAAACCATTGGTAATTTTGATAGCAATAGAGGGTATAGTTTGTTTGACGACGGGATGATAGAAAATAGATTCAAACATCTTCTCGACTATTCCATATGAAGCGTCTTTATCATGAATGAAATCACGTAAAATGTATTCTTTTTTCTCGCCAACAGAAATAGGTAAAATCAAATCACTTTGAATGTAAAGGTGTTGTTCATGTTTATCAAGTGTCATTGGTGTTTCTATACCAATCGTATGCGCAGCAGCAAACACAGTTTGTAGCATTGAAAAGCCAAAGAGTTTTTTCAAATTTTTACTCAATTGACATTGAATGTCATCACCCAGTTTCAGAACAACGCGTTGTTTTTCAATTGAAAACGAAATGTGGTGTGTCTTTACATCATATTTACTTTTCATCACATGCTTCAACTTCTGTTGTATATAAGGATTTACTACATGAATGAAGCTTTCAACTGTATGATATAGACGCGGCATTATATTGATAGCAACTTTAGATTCTTCATAAGACTGGTAAATTTTCTTGATGCGATCGCCATAGATGTCCACCCACCATTCATCATTAACTGAATCAGCTTTAGTGTGATATTCATGAGAACCATACACCACACCGCTTCCAATAATAGGCGTATAATGTCTTACAAAATGACGCAAGGTTGGAGAGAAATAAACTGTAAGTTTGTCATTATATTTCTGAATAACCAACTTATTTTTGTCCGCCATAATTTTCTCTCCATACTTCTTACCCACAGTCTCATTCCATCGTTTTACTAACTCAATAAGTGATAAAGGTTGAACACCACGCTTTTTCACAATGATGCGTTCTTCGCATTCTACAACATCTTCATCAAATATTTTAAATCTATAATGAAATTTGTTGATTCGAGTTTAATAAACTTTTTTAACATTTGCAGTAGCAATTGACGTTAGATGTAGTCCATGACCAAAACCAAGATGTGGATAGAATTCACTATCCAACCTCAGCGTAAGACCTTTAGTAAAAGAATGAAAGCGGAGGAACTGTCTCCCACTCCAATGATAGATAGTAAACTCATAAGCTTTCTGATTTTTATTCTTCATGATGGAAGTATTACCACTGTTGAATGCCTTAATAATTTTCTCATTCCCAAATGGCTCATAAGAATCTGATTTTATCTGAATCCATTCATAGTTCCACTTTCCATCTGATGTTAAATTGTATGGGAACTGAAATGCATTATTCATCGTTATTCCATCATGGGTGCGAGGAGTCAATATCATTTCTTCCAAATCATTCACATTCTGAATATTGCTATCATAGCAAATACTAGAAACGCCAACTTCCCATTCACCTTCTAAATGCAGTGGCCGATTTAATTCTACTCGATAGTCTGATGGTTTATTTTTGGGAAATTTATTCATAGAAGCATTACTGGGCAAGTAGATTAGAAACGAGTCCTTATTTTCACTTTCCATATTATTCACATTGGAAAAATATATTAGCATACTTTTGCATTAACTCTTCATTCGGAAATGGAGTGTAATACTTGTCACAGCATCTTTATGAAAAGGAATCAACGCACCAGCATCATCATAAATGGCAATATCAATTTGTGGGATGTAGTTTGATTTCAGCTTTGTATAATGCACTTTCTTGAAAGTATGCTCAGATAAAATACTGCAGCTTTTTGGCTGGTATGGTATCATTGCTAGCAATGGAGCTTCAACATCTCCCACACGTACATCTTCACCAATATTGGAATATATCTGAAAATAGTTAATACGACGCGATAGCGACATGTCTGCGCTAGCTTTGGTTACAGTACCACTTTTAAAGATATTTTGATCAAAACCCAAAATGTCCATTAGAGTTTTATCCATAATTAGTTCAATACCTTTTCCATTTATAGTGAGAGACAAAGTACCTTCTTTTTCAGAAAATGAAATATGTTGCTCATTAATCACTTCATTTAAATAATCTACAACCAATTTAACCGAAGTAATAATGCGAGGCATCAACACTCTTGTTTCATGTAAGAAACCACCAAAAGGCTCTACACACTTTCTGTATAAAGATACGGCCCATTCTGTATCAAATTGATTTGACCTTTCACATGGTAAATGTTGCATATCAGATTTTCCATGAACAGCTGCAGAACGATGTCGTAAGAACTGATGAAAATCTTTTGAACAAACTAATACTAGATCATCATCATTTAATTTGCTTATTGCAATATGATTAGATGATTTAATATAAGTCAATGTTGCCACTTGTTTGTCATCAACTCGAAGGAGATAATTAAATTTCTTCAATAATGTTTCAGGAGTCATGTTTGTCTTTCTTGCTTAATCACAATCTTCTTCACCAACGTCTTCTCATTTCTTGGAATAAGATCTACATAATAAGCTTCCTCTCGATATATTAACTGTTTATGACCACTTATGTGGTAATTAACGTTAAAATTATCATAGCTTGTTAAGGCGCTAGCGAGGTAGCCTAAATCATTTCTTAAACTTGGACTTAAACCAACAATCCAATCTTTCTCACCTACATGATGTACATAATTATAATCATCATTGTGCGGAGTAAATTGGACAATATGTTTACACGCTTTATTCAAGAAATCATATATAAACTTTTTACATGATAAGAGATCTTTCTTTGGCCACTGTGGAATGTATACTCGGCACCCCTTTTCACATTGATAAGCAGCTGTACGCCTCATATTAATAGTCATCACCTCATGATCAAAAGTATAGACACAGTTGCTATAACAAGTTGAGTGACACCCACTTCCCAATTCCCATTTAGCTGTTGTGCATGATCAATGGGAGTAGAAAAGAGTGCGGCTCGATTGCTAGTAAATCTCTTTGTAGCCGCATTGCTAAGCAAAATATGATAAAACGACATTTTTATATTGCTAATCTGCAACTTTGCATAACATCATGAAGACTTGGATTTTGGACTCTCTACAATATATCAGAGTTGATCGTGATGGAAACGTACATTTCAAAAATTCTCATGGTCATACATCAAGAGGAATTACATTAACATGGCGACAATTTGTCAACCTCAATGATATCATGAGGGATTTGGAATATTTTGAAACATTAAGATTCATCTCCTTGGGTGATCAAGTTTGGCTTCAACATTACAGAAATGAAATTCAAATCTACCATTCTCATTCCGCAAACTGTTTCTCATTTCGCAAATACAATTGGGAGAAGTATAGAAGATACATACATCGCTCCATCATGACATTTATTCGTCGTGAGTTCATCGCCCTACTATGCAAATCTTAATCAGATATGATTACCACGCACCATGAGTTGGAAATTAGATTCCCTACAACGTATTGAAACGGATCATGATCGAAACGTCTATTTCAAAGATTCAACTGGAAATGTGAGAAGAGAGTTTGCTTTATCTTATCGTCATTTTCAATCTCTACATCATATCATGAGGGACTTGAAATACTTCTATATGAAAAGACATTCACGTATTGGAAATCGCATCTGGCTGCGCGTCAACAATCGGCGAATTCAACTCTATCATTCCCAACTTCATACTAACTTCACATTTCATCAAGGTAGTTGGGAAAAGTATAAAAGGAAGGTACATCGCTCAATTTACTCATTCTTTCATCATGAAGCGCCATCGCTACACCATCGTCAACATTCTCCGTCGCTTCAGACTCTACACCAAAATCGATCTCACAACATTACGCCAACAGCTTCCAAACAGCAAGTATTACCCGGGCCGTCCTCAAATGTTAGTGGTGAAGATGAACAATTCACGGAATCTTCAACTCTTCCCAAATGGGACTGTACAGATTCTCGGCGCCCTTTCTCATTCATCGGCGCAGTCAATGCGCTTAGAGCTACAAAGACTACTACGTCGGATATGGAAGAGGGAGAGGTGTGTGATGTCGAATCTGACTGTGGACAATATGGTGATCTCTACTCAATTGAGTGACAGTCTATCATTTTTGAAGATTCGTACCAGCAGTTACAGTTTGTGTTATGAACCCGAACTTTTTCCTGCAGCTCTCATTAGTTGTTGGTTGCCGGTGCATGTGGCAATCTTTCATAATAGTAAAGTGATCATTACTGGACTAAAATCTCATGAACAAGCAAATATGATCCTAGACTATCTCATTGAGGTAGTATGGTACGTACCCAGCGGATCGTAAAATAAAAAACAATTTTTTCCAACATGATGTTTTTATTTCAAATCATGATAGAACTTACAAATCATTTTTTCATTAGAGGATGGATTACATGAAAAGTTTTGAATAATAGATGCAAATCGAGATACAAGAAAACGTTTTTAAGATGAAGTAACAGTACAAAAGCACCACACGTTGTTGATGAAAGTGGATGTTAGTAGTATGCGTTCATTTCGCTGAATATTGACGCGTATGTTTTTTCTCAGACCACTGCTGTGGTTGTAGGTATATTTGTGAGGTTGAGCAAGAGAGTCAAATAGTTCACCACGTCGGTCCACTCTTCTCCAATTAAGAATCGCTTTCCAATGCCACAGCTCACCGCCTAAAATTCTGTGAATGAGTGTATAGCACAATAAAGATGGGATAGTTTGATTTACTGCAGATGTAAGGTATCGAGTGAAATAGACATTATCGAAAGCCTTCAACGT
>CAJQUW010011044.1:0-15963 GCA_907163375.1 Prostheceraeus crozeri
CCCAAGTAAAAAATGACGTTTTTCAAACGTTGAAATCATCGTTTTGGTAAAACTAAACCAAAATCACTTGGTGTGACAAACGTGAAAAAAACGTTGAATAAAACGTTGTGATGGAAGTACGGTTGAAAATCATAGTTGAAAAATAACCAAAAAATCAACTTGGTGTCAAAAGCTTTGAAAAACGTCGAATAAATCGTTGATTAAAACTTTTAATTGTTTCTGCGATATAAGACTAGATGACCGTTTTTGGAATAAAACATGGATAATGCATTCACCATGGATAAACCCTATCAAAGTCGTTTTTACGTTACGGCTACATATTAAGTAATGTCTTTCTTTGGAATAGAATGGCTATACGCTACTAATAATTTTAAACACTGTGAAGAGTGGGAACATGTTGTGATAATTTTGCTCAAAATTATAATTTGATTTGTACATGGTTAAAACAACGATTCATCCATGTAAGTGTGATAAAATTATACTTAAAAGAGCGTTTCATTGTCCATTTGAATTAGTACGACTTTAACTAATAATATTGATGTGTAAGAAGTGACATAAATGCATTTAATAACTCAAAGAATCGCTCATGGTTACAACATTTGACATATGAAACATGCGTATATACTCATTATTTCGAGTATTTATATAATGTGCTCTTTTTATTTGAGAAATTTTGTTTGACCTACAGAAAAAAAATGATGTAGTCACCCGAAATTACTTTATGCCTGTTAAATAGATATTCGCGGTGACTTAATCATCTCCTTCTCTCTTTCTTACTCTCTCTGTCCCCTTTCTTCTTCTTCATTTTTCATCATCGTTCACACTCACTACATGTTACCTGTATAGATATTATGCTACAACATCAATTCAACACTGTCGAAAGAATCAGTGTCAACAATACAACTGATGACTTAAGTATATCTCAAAGGGTGCCTAAGAATTCTACTGGGACACATTTTACCTTCTCCAAATCGAATATCTGTCAATTGAAATCCATAAGCTCCACGTATACCGTTCCCATCAGCTTGTCGATTTGATCGATTTGCTCGTGTGTTCGCCAAATTGCTTGGCTATAATTTGCAAAAATTTTGATATTAAATCAGTGTGTAATGACTAACAAATGCATAAGCATCCAGCTCCATCTGCGTAAATCGATTTAGCTTCTAAACTTTTCGTCCAACTTAAGGAAATTGATCGCCAACGCCGCACGCAGTTGAGAGAGTTCAGTCAATTGTTGGCAGCCTGTGATGGCCGTGGCCGCATCTGCGTTGCAGATTGAGAAGTTGTGGTCGATAATTTCTCCGCTGGCCAATTGTTGATGCCCTGTGACTCATTAGTCCCTGCTTTATAATTATTGTTCTTCCCCCCGCCCCAGACGTGAAATGAAACAGTAAGCTGCGCAAGTCAAGGCGCAAGTGCTCTCCTTCCCGCGCTCGTGGTTTATTTGACCCGGTTTACGTGTCTGCTTGCTATTACAAAAGTCAGCGCACATCAAGAGGATATTTAGTCTACCTTACACCAAAAACCGTTATTTAGTCGATTTTTGTGATCGTCCACGTTTTTTCATCATCTTACTTTCTTCTTAATATCATGCACAATACATGGAGCACAATCTACTTATCGACTACCGCTCATCTATGACCTGCCAATGTGTCCAGTTATATGGATTTACCATCAATTATCTATCAATTATCAACAAATCGAAAATTAAAAGCACACGTATGTAGTCAGTGATTTCTTCTACTCAATGAAGCCATCAAGTTCCTTTCCTTTGATTCATGTATCAGAATTATTGAATTAAAAAAGCATCTATTGGATCAGACTACAGAAAAAGGGTAAGTTTCTAAATGTTTTCCAGATTTAGCTTGTCAATTTTGTTTCAGCATTTAACTGCAAGTCTAGTACATGTATGTTTTGGAAATCCCAAAAACAAAATCGAAGGAGAGATTTGGGCATGGATTTGGGTTCATTGGTTTCATGAAAACGTATAGAGACCTGTATCTATTAGTGATTACTGTTTAATATCTGCTCTTACTTTTACAAATGATAAAAAGATATAAGCGGTCCATACTTCATATAATTTACTGGTAACAACAAAATATCTCAATTACTCTTAGAGTTGTGTAGCAGACTTATCAAAGGAGTCCTACCAATACTTTGAATTCATATTGTGTGATGAAAAAAAAATGGATGGTCACATGCTCAAAGGCTTAGTTTACTTCGAATTCATATATTGTGAAATTGAGTTGTGCATGTTTATCAGTTTTCAAGTCGACGTTTCCTCGTTGAAAAAATTGATAAAAAGTTGATTGTGTCGTGAAAAGAATTATAATTAAATGGAATTATGTTGAAATGATATTATATTATTTTTAAATCCGTAATTTCTGATTGCTTGTATTTAAAATAGGCACAAACATCTGGGCATGTTGAGGACAGAGTAGTTGCATGCTAAAAATTTGAGAAACTATGAGCATGAAAGAATTTGATTGAGCACAATAAAACTCTTTGTAATTTAGCACTTCAATATTTAGATGTGTATCAGGCTATAGGCCTACTTATACTATAGCATTAATATTTGGATGACAAAATTATTTGAAAAAAATTTTTGAAACAGTTTAACATGCGGCAAGATCTAAAAATTCTATTTCAGGACCGCAAAAAGTTTAGGTGGATAATGTTTTTATCAATTTCGACAATTATTATTGCTATTCGATTTCTGCTTAAGATAGTGTATAATTTTTCTATCGTTTCTTAATAAGATGCATTCCATCAAGGAAACGATAGTTTAAATAGGTCATCATTTCCATTTTAATTTCCATTGAATTAGAAAACCTGTAGCTATCGCCTGTGGTAATTACTTATTTCAGAATTGCCTTATTTTAAAAAAATACCATCATTTGATATTTCAAGTCGTTTAAGAAAAATAATCAAGCACACTAAAGGTATAAATGCTACACCACGAACTACACGTTGTATACGGCTACATGCACACCGCATAATTATGCGCACAAGACTAGCTTTGTGTTAAAGCCCTACAATGGGTTTTAGTTGTGCAATTTAATCAATAATTCTTCATGCTTTACGACAAGTATAAAACAATCAAAATGAAAACTCATTGCTACTCTTTCATCTGAATTTGTGTTGACTTACTACACATTATGCTTCGCACTTTTCAATATTATTGTAGCCTAGGTATTGTGGTCACATGTTTGCTGTATGCCCATATGTCACCATGAATTACTTGAAGAGATGTCATATAAAAGGTAGAGACAAGAGGATATTATGTGTGTATGTGTTTGTAGATTGTGTTTTTAAACAAACTGTTTGGATATCAAAATGAATTTGTATCAATTCAAGCGCTCCTGAATATTTTCATCGCATGAATTGTTGAAAAAGCGGTCGGCAATAGGCTACATACTCCGTTTTTTTTGCAGATCACATTTTTCTAAAAAAAGTTACTTGAATATCAGAATGAAATTGATAAATACAACGAGCAATGATTAGAAAATTGTTAATAAATTGATAATAATCACAATTTGTCCACTTCCACTTCCTGATTTCTTCATTTGCTATCAAAATTCCAGTGAATATCGCATGCCACCATTGTCGAAGATTAAATGATCCAAAAGCAATTTTCTTAATTATCTTTACTATAACGCCTAATATTACTATAAATGATTTCTTTTTTAAACTTTGAGTAGGCCTACCCATGGAATGTAAATTGAGGGTAGTTAAGTTTGATAATTCTGCTCTGCACATCAGCACAAAAGTTGTCTTCATTTTACAGGTGTTGATTGCTGAGGCTGTGCAAACTCGTCTAATCTGTGCATCGATGACTCAAGACCTGACCTACGTTCGGCTGCTTTTCTGTCTTGTTATTTGAGCTAATTAGCCCCGAAAGCTACTGGAATTTTATTTACCCATAAGTCTCTCATACTCGCAACGTCCAAGTGATCATCAGATTCGGACAACCGCCTTGTGATCCAACCAAAGATGCTTTTGAGTTACCACGCATCATCGCCTCAAATTTCATTTGAGTAGTGAATGTTTCTCTGTTGAATTGTAACAGAGAAAATGGTATCACCTCTATTCTTTAAAATGCGACTGATAGCGCCGCGACGGTGTTTCGACTCGAAATGACAGTGTTCCAGATGACGTGAAATACGCATTCGGGGCTGTGGGCATGTTTTCTGTTTGGAAGGATTTTCAAAATGAAGGATGTGATCAAATCCGGATAGAGAAATTTCCCATATATGTTGATAAAAGTGATTTTCATCAAGATTATTTGTATCTGATCGTTCGATGTGTGCTACTATATAAACGTCATCTTGTATGGTGGTAAAGCTTTCTTCATTTGCTAAATTCTTAAGCGGAATGAAAATTGTGTTTTTTGAAAGATGTCCATCCCTTCTGCTGTTTTTACTTGGGAGAGAAGGGCTCAGTTTTTGTAATCTCGATGTTAATCCTACAAAGTAAAATTTTAGTAGGAATATTTTACCAAATGTGTAGGCCTAACCACTGTTTTACTGCGAGGTTTACTATTGTACGGAAAGACGATCATGTTTGAAATTTGAATAAAGAACACTTACTTCAGTTTAAAGCGCTATATTCTGTAGGCCCTATAGCTTAAAAAGAAGCGCATCGTGTCATAATGTATTTGTTTTAATCAGAAAAACTCCATAAGCTGAATGATTGTTCAATCGTTTTTTATTCAAATTTCAAATATCTAACTATATTACTCAATAAACTATGATTGCACTCTTGCGGTCGACAAAGCTCCATCAAGAAAAATCTAAAGAATATTTCAGAGTAGCATCTTCCGAATAATCGTTTGCGCTGCCATTTTATATAGGTTTGTTATCAGGATCGCAGTTTTCCGTTTTTTTACGAAATTAAACTAATGTAGGCTAAATATTTCAAATTTACGCATTCAAACCCTGGTTTTTCCCGATTTTCCGTTTTATGTAGCTCACCTTGTTTCATTTTCGTTTTAAGTCACATAATCGTCATATAAGCAATGATCAGCAAAATTTAGAGCATGTAAGAGTTTATGAACCTCAAATATGAAACATTTTCTTCTACAGCTATTCTACTACCAATTCCCGGTCAAAACATTGCAAGATTAATTCAATTCTGCTGCAAATTACTTAATTGCATTTTTATATCCAATCACCAAAATAGGTACGGATATAGGATGATTTTATGTGTTTAATGCATGACTCCATATTGCATGAAGCCCGATATTTTCAGCGGATGTTCCAAGTGACCCAGCAGTTTGTGATTCCAGTTTTATGTCATTTTGCTCATGTCAAATTACGTCATTGAAATGTAAATAAATATGCCTATCAACAATTGTGATATTTTCCTTACTTATATCGTTGAACGGGTAATGAGGATGTAAGGTTGAAATTCAGTTTAAAGAAGGTTTTATATTAACAGAAAGTAGTTGATAAAACGTTGATCACCCCACTTTCTTCAACGTTTTTAAGTAACGTTGAATCAACGTTATATCAGCGGCCAAAGCGTCACGATATCAACCATCCATCAACGTTGAATCAACCGTTTATCAACCAAAATCTCGTTGAACATCAACGTTTTTTCACCGTTGATTCAACGTCATCTTTTTAATTGGGTAATCAATAGTCTATAATTAAATTAAATTAATTAGATATACGTAAATAACTGACGAAGCAAAATTCACTTCACCCCATTACTGGTGTCTACGTGATGATAACTAGCATGGAGCAAGCATATATAGTGTCGACTCAACGAAGTATCTGTAGGCTATAGAGTGAGCATTTTTATATGAAACGATTCAGCGTTTTGCGGAGATTACGTTCCTGCGATCCAAAAAACTATTTGAGCATTTTTTAAAAAGCTAAATTTTTGCAATTTTATATAGGCCTCCGCATGACGCCACTTTATAAGTAGTACAGAAACAAAGAAAAAAATAAGCAAGTTGGATCTCAAAGGAATACTAAGCGGAAATTTGGCTGATTGTCAATGGAATTTTGAAACCGCATTATGTTGGAATTCTTCATGAAAAAGTCGAGATCTTATTGTGCTTTCTTGGCTGAAACTTTTTCTTAAAACGTTTTTAATTCAATTTTCATCGGTGTGATTTCTGGTTCACCAAAAATGTTGTTTCATTTCTTGAATCTGAATAGTGATGGACCCATACAACTTTTAAAGTTAATTGAAATCATTGCCTTTGATTATATTATGTGCTCTACCAGTGAGAGGATGCTTAACCCCTTGACTGCTACCAAGAAATTGACAAGAGGCTGTGTGGTGCGGATGACTAGGTATTCAAGTCACAAGGATGATTCCGTTATATGCGACTTGACGAGTCCTCTTTCGCGTGCTGTAATTAGCTGATAAAGCAAATATAAGAGTGGAATAAATAAAGCGTATATATTTCAGATATAATGAAAATCGTACAAAGAAAGACAAAGTTACACAAAGTCAGATAGGTGTACTAGTATGTATTACTCATCGTCTAGTGAAATTACGATTATACAATTTGCAAACGTATGGAATGAATGAACGACTTCTCTTCATAGTGCGCCTTCTTGGCAGCAAAAATCGACCAGAGTCTGATAATGTTGGCAGAAGGTAATGAATGACATGACCAGGTTTCATTACTTGTTTCATGAACTTCAAACTCAAATTATCTCGACGCATGGAAAGAGTTGGCAAATTATGATCACAGTCACATATGTCTCCACATATCAATCTGCGAAATCGATTTTGTACCCTGTCAAAACGATTTGAATCTCTCTTCGATAAGCCAACAAAGACAGGAGCACAATATTCGAGCAAGGAGCGTACAAGCGAGAAGTACGCCAAACGTAATGCTGATGAACATTAGGGAGCGGCGTAGCTTTCTCAGGATATAGAATCTTCTCTTCGAGATGCTTTGAGCAAGACATGAATTTGCAATGGCGAAGGAGCCATGTACCAGAGGAATCGAACCATAAAGATACACCAAGAATTTCGACATTTCAAGTTTCTCTGAAGCTACATCAGGTGGGGAGTAATTGGACCACATTCATTTGATTTCTTTGTATGTATCAGAGACTTGCACTTCCGCTGATTGAGAGTGAGATCCATTTCCTTTGAACCACCGTAAAAGCCCTGCATGCTCGCTAGTAGACGTGTAGATTTTCTGAGTCTTGTTATAACGGCGCGGGAAGCAAAGATTTATGTCATCGGCTTAAATCACTAGGTGGCATTTCGAATCGTTGATATCTAAAGAAGACGTTGCTAATGCATAGAGATATGGGCCTAATATTGATCCTTGAGGAATCCCGGAAGTCACGATGCTTGCCTACTACAGGAGGAGCAATTCTGACAAATTTGGTGAGCGGTGCTTTTAGGTAGTCATGAATCCATCTGATAAACGCATTGGAAAATTGCAGTGCTTCATCCCTGTTCAGTATGTGCTCAAATTTTAAACTATCGAAGGCCTTAGAAAAGTCGATAAGAAACAATCATGACACCAACTGTTCTTTGATCATCAAGGATAGCGCGTTCAAAGTGATCATGCAGTGAAACCAGTGCACATGATGGTTGACGATGTATGGTCGAAACCCAAACTATGCTTATGATAGTACTCCAGAATTCTCTCCTTCCAAGAATCGATGATCGGTTCATTTTCCTTGCGCTCCTCTCACAATGTTCCATTGCCGAGTTCCAGAACTCCCGAAATAACCAAATTATTTCGACGTAGGGCTCTCTGTTCAACCTCCTTCAAGACATCAGTAATTCCATCCATTGTACTCTGTTGTAATTCATTGACCGTTTTTCTCGGAGGGCATTTACAACGATGACGTAACTTAGCGTTTTCATCCGTGAGCAATGACAACATTCCGCAACAGCATGTACAAATTTTGAGTCAATCAGAGAAGCAACTTTCTCCATGTTAGAAGCTTGACTTATTCCGTTAGATCCACATTTTGCTTTTCAGGGTACAATGAAGGCTTTAAAAAAGTTCATTCTTTGTCATGCTCCCTTTGCGAGAAGTTAGATCTTCTTCTGACATTGTCAAAATCGCATCAAAGCTGACATTTGCCATGGTTCACAGATTCAACAAAACGATAGTCGGCCAGATTAGAACCAGGAAAACCTCGCACGCGATGCACACCCTGTTCACACACTAGAAACCAGACACCAACAACGCAGACATAGGCTACTGAAGTGACTTGTTCATAAGCAAAGAAAACGAGAATCACTGTGCACTGTGAAGGTATGGAAATGACGTGCAGATCGCGATATCACTAACAGTGTCCAGCAAATATGCACAAAATCTCGCAGTGAACGAAGATCAATAGGAAAGACACTATAATCCACTGTATCGAATGAATTCCTGGGAATACGACGCTGAAAGACCGCACAGCGACGAAGATCACGACGAGAGCCCGTTCGAAAGATAACAAAATATCCGAGATAGGTCAATATATACCAAAAAATACTCTACCAATAAATCATTCAAGCACAATGAAGAGACATCAATGAGAGAACGACCGCACACCACGAAGCTCTCGATGAAGAAGAAGCTTTAAATGAAGAATCTTTATGAAGATTATAATCTTAATTTTTATTCTTAATGAAGATTTCAATGAAGAATGTTTTAAGCTGTTCGTAAGATTAAGATCGGCACTGCGGGGAAAATGAAAATGATGCAAATTTCGCAAACATACTCAGATGATGTATGCATAGGTTGAACATGGGTTGAACGATTTATGAAGGATGATAAAGGAAGAGATTCATAACAGATAAATTGGACAATAAAGTGGTCGAGTAAATATATTTTATTGAATACAATTAACTCTGTTCGCGATACTTTGATGCTTTCTTGAATAGCGGATCATGCTTTCATTGAATAACATCAATGAATGGCAACAATAAGATTTCGCGGTATCAAAGTAAACAAATCTATATTCTCGATGCAAGTATGTAAACAAAAGTATTATTTCTCAAATCTCTATTATTTCTCTTAGTGATTCACGCGTAATTACGGAACACCCCAAACATCCGTGGTTAAGAACATTCTATTCTTCTAAACCCGCGTACATACACGCTGCACTAAAAGTCGGAAAATCACTTTATCTGATGCTGTTAAAACATGGGAAATGTTTATGAATACACGCGGGTGAGCGTTTATAGTTTTGCGCGTCGTACACGGTTGTTTCGTGGGTAATTATCACGATGGGGAGTCATTCTTGTAATCTGTTAACAAAATCTCCAGCACACAAGCGGTTTAAAGTGACCATTTAGAGTCGTCGAACACAGATGACACAAGCCATGACTAGAATACCCAATCATTAGCAGTCAAGGGGTTTAATTGTGATGTGAAAACGCTTACACAAACAATGTTCTTGAAGTTGACCATGAAAGTGATAGCAACCTATCGAATTGCTAATTTAACAGACATATATATTGCCTCTCCACGGCTCGTCATGACACGGATGATCTGTGAATAGACGCAATCATTCTTTCTTGAATTACTATCATCATAGTCAACTCCGTGATTTCTTCAAACTGAAAAAAATTTGCATATCTCACATTTGTTATCATCCAACTGTGTTCACCTCGAGTTAATTTAAACAAAATCAAAACTGATACCCATTGGGGATTTAGTAAATATTGAGTTGTATTTGCTAAAGTGACTCGTCATCGCTCCGACCACTGAATTGATTGATAAATTGACAACAGATTTGTTTTGATTGATGTAATTGGAATGAAGTTGACAAGTCTCAGTTCACATATCAGTGTCCGCGGTGAGATGTCTATGTTTGCGCTCATAGCTAGTTGACTGGCTTTCGGAAACGTTCCTTCACATGTCCTTATCAATTTGTTAAACATATAGTATACCTTTTTGCATTCTATTTCTAGATAAGTGAATTCAATTTCTGCTCGACAAGAATATCCATTAATTTATCATGTCCGATTTCTAGATACTCCTTCTCCAATCTGTTATTTCATAGAACAAAGATGCATTCATAGTACATTCAATATCGTTATTCTGAGATCAATATTCTCTGGAAGATTGCTGTGGATCCTTCTGGATATTGTCACCTTCATCTCACTCTTTCGTCTAACCGGGAGTGTGTACTGCATTATAATCTCACTCGTATGTCATATATCAACCACGCAGAGTGACGATGCATGTGATAAAACACAGACTACTGCAGGCATGCAGATCCAGTTAGGCATCCATAGGCAAACTGCAAGAAGCATGATAGTCAAAGACTGAAAGGCGACCAACTGATAAGCACGTACTTATACAAAGGTGAGTGAATCGATGGTAGCCGCATTGGTGAGATGAGTGGACAGAGAAGTTTTATTATCACCTTGTTGGAGATCAAAGAGAGAGTGCAGCAGGAGTTTTTCACTAAGACCATCTATCTGCTTCACAAAGCCATAAGTCGAGCATTGGAGGGGAACACTTGTTTATCAAGAAGCGTTAAGAAATCGGCGGACCTATCCACCATGGAAAGAGCCGTAACCTATCACAATGACAGAAGGCAAGGGCTTTATACAATGGCTTGTATTAGAGTGACATGAGAGTCCCACATTTGTTAGTCTTCCAAGATGACTGGCGCGAATGAACATCGTGGGACATTGTTCATTCAGCATGATTGAAGGCGGAATGATGACCAATAGTTTCTGACTTTTTATCTGAAATCAGTGAATTTCTCTTTAAAGAAGAATTTACGACTCACATGTGGTTTTTTTCGAAAATAACTCAAAAAAATATACCAGACTTGACACTTCAGATTTAGTATGCATCAGTCCTTTGTAGTTTCCCCTGCAAATAAATCCATATTCGGTCCGAGTAGATTTTGAGAAAATCGCAAAAATAAACTCCATTTTTATTTCCATACTACTAATAAATGTGCATTGAATTCCGCAATTCTTACAAAAAAATATACCAAAGTATTGTTTCAAGTGTCGTTTTTATTGCTATGCTTTGATTGCAAATTTACGATGTTTCCATAAATTTTGGTCGAGTAGTTGCTTCCACATAATATTTACTTTATTTGTCATAAAAATTAACTCTTTTTAACTTATACTAGTAGTAAGGTAACACGCATTACAACAACTTAATTAAATTATACCCAAGGATGAAACGCTAGTTTTATATTCAAGACTTTATCAAAGCGCAATTAATACATGGAATTCTTCGTCAATTTTGTATGTCGAGTGTGTTATGATAATAAAAAGTATTGATTTTATGCGTTTAATCAGTAAGTATGATGTAGTGTCAAATTAATAAATATAATATTAATTTTTAGTTATTTCTTTTTGTTTTTTTCTGCTCTCTTTTTTTATTTTTTTTTTTTTTTATTTTTGCTTTTTATTTCTCTTATTTCATTTTTTCTTTCTTGTTTTTTATTTTTTTTTCTTTTTTTTTTTTTTTATACGTCAGAAGCTATCTTAGGTGTCTTAGAAAAAATATACCAAGGATGATAGTTTACAAATTTGGTTAATTGAGTCTTAAAAAATAACATATCAAAATTTGCAGGTAATTCTGTCGAGTAGTTTTTGAAATATTTGTAAATTAAACAACGGAAGACATATGAAATACGTCATGGACAATGAATTTGTCATGGGCCACAGCCATCGCGGACCGGTTCTTCGAGCCCTAGACCCCTAGAATGTAATAAAACATTCCTATATTAATATTTTGTAGCATTATATTGATATAATATGATAAGCGTGAAATACAAGATAACTCTATAAAATCTTGCGTATAAGTCCTCTGCTCTCCCTCGCTCGCTCTCGGCCGCTCGCTAATATTTTCAGTCTAAGCAGACTATGAAAGTACACATAGCGCAATATCGATCTAGCATTTCAAATCCTTTAATCTTAAATATTTTCGACAAATCATGTATTAATCAAACGGAAATTGCATGATTGATGCACACATCAATGGTCAATACACATGAAGATACCTAATGTATAAATTATCTCTGTCCAACCAAACTACTGACCGAAAATCCGGGTAAGAGAGAAAGCGGTACATAGTGTAAAAATCGCTTCACAGCACAGACATTTGATTTCGGCGGCCGACTTCCTTGAATCGTTCACCCACGATTTTCTTGAAGTGTTATTGACAGATGCTTCAAGCCACCTGTTCTCCCATCCAAGCCAAACCTCCAGGATTTTAGGGGAATGGACAAATACTATCAAGAATGGAGACGTATTGGCTCACATGTGTTGTTAATCCCATGTACTGTACTTTCAAGATAAGTTCGCAGTTCGCGGTTTTGTTCAAAAGCGACGAGGAAAATCAATTACTGATTGTTTCCAGTCACTTTCACGTCGATCCCACCACATTTACTCAAGAAAACTCCCGAAGACATTTCAATGCATTGAAATAGGAAGTTCTTGAAATAATGCATGACGGGAATTTCTCCAAATGTTGAGAATGGCCTCTTAATCAATAAAAAACTTAAAAAACAAATACAAAAAATAATTAACAACAAAAAAAAAAAACACTCCCCCTAAAAAAAATTAAAACTACCCCCTTCCTCTCAAAGGCATTTCCGTGGCTTAAGGAGTTCGATAAGCTCCAATTTCATTCATAAGAACATCCATCACACTTCTTTCTTCCTCATCAGTTGGTAAGAATGTTCCGACCCGTCAATTTTGTCGCTCGAACAAATTTTGACCAATACCCAATGTTTTGTGCAGAATTAGGCAGTGCACATTTGTATAGAATCGGAACGTGATCTTCAAACAATAGAATCTGAGAATGCAGTTGTAACATTTCTGCCAAGGTCTGTTTTTTCCAGTCCTGAGAATTCCGTTGCTGAAAAACGAAAAAGATTCTCCTTGATGGGAAATCTCCATGTACGCTGAATGAATGTTGTCATCTCGTCGTCCATGCGAAGTTTTTACCATGTTCCCAGATGCAAAGACGCAAGGGAATTTGGCGATTGCCGGTAGACATCCCTGAAATCAGTTCGCAGGGCAATTTTATGTCAGCACTCCATACAACGTTGAGAGATGGGATTTTCAAAAGAGCGACGAAGCATGGTAGCATTAAGAAGCTTCAGTAGATTACAAACCGGGAATTCAGGAACATCCGTCAAGCATACAAGCAGTAAGGTCGGATGACACAGAGTTTGAAACACTCCGGCTTTGTCTGACCAACCCCTCCGCCAACACCGATCATTCAAGAAATTCTGGCCTGTGGAATCAATACCAAGTTTCACGATAACTCCGTCTTCTTCTTCCAAAATCCATGGACAAAAAACACCAGTTGGAAATCATCTCAGGGCGTATATATCATTGCAAATAATCACCGTCTTTGTCAATCAAGATGGCAGCAGCAGGAATTTTCCCAATTTCCATATAGGGACTTTCAAAGAATCGACCGACCGTTGCATCTCTTATCCGAGTACAATTTCCGTATGCATGGAAACTTAATTCCGGATAAATTTTGTATTCCACCTCTCGTATGGGAATTCAGTTGCCTTTCAAACATCGTTTATTCGTAACTGAAGGCGATAACGGCCTTTCTAAGCCTACCATGCTTTTCCCCCAAAGGAACTCTCATTTGTTTCATTTCTATTGATTTGCGGAGGAGAAGATATAATTATCTTCCTCGGAGGATCACCGCATCGCCACTAGTAGTGGGGAAGGGAAAGAACTCGTTCATCAGTTTCACATCTGTGTTCAACTGTCATTTTGCGATTGGCGGGTCTAACAGTAGCACTCGAGCAAGTCAAGATCAGAGACTTGGGAATTATCGATAGCGTTGATCACATTATTGACAACATGGCTTTTTCGCGACCCGAGCATCGGTGCTTTGCAGAATAGCTTTTTTTTTCAGGCAATCTATTGAGCTTTTTTTAACAGCCATTTTCTTTTCCGCAATACCATTAACAGCAGAAGTCGACCGTTTTATATCAGTGGATATTTCTCCTTATCTACCAGCTATAAATTCTGCCAGACTTTATTTCAGTGATGTTTCCTTCTTTCATTGCATGTAGTTATCCAACTTTTGATCCACAAAGTGCATTGGATGTATCAACATCGCACCAAGCCTTATATTTCCTATTGTTTTGAGATTCTTAGGTCGAACATGGCTTGTTGTGATGCTGAACTTCTGTCTGAGGCACGTTTTCCTACGATTTAAGCAATTGTAAGTAAGGACCGGCAAGTTTCCAAAGATCACAAGAAGGCATGGTCATTTGGATTATCCAAAGTGGATGTCAATTTCCCAATGCTCTCTATTAGCACAATTTTAGATCGTCGGTTATTAGGGCGAAGTTTGCTTGTCGGGTTCACTTTTCCCACATCGCCGAACAGATTCTTCTCAACGCACTCTTCATGCTTGGCCGTAGGGAGTCAGATTCCCATGCTTGAAAGGAAAAAATTGATGATTTTTACTAAATGTTATTACTTTCAACGACAATAATAGTACTGAGGAAATATGAATCTTTAGGTTGCCTGAAGCTCCCTCTTAGCAAATCCTGGGTGGCTTAAACTAGGGAATAGTGTATGGTCTTTTTTTCTTCCACAATTCATCTATAAAATAAAGTCGTTTGATTTTTCACCATCTAATCAACGTGTTTTGATTTGCAAAAGTTGTAAATACAAGTATAACATGATTTGTATATACATATTTAATATTATTATAAATATTATAATTATAAATATAGTTTTATGTCGTCCTACCTCATGATTCCCTATGAAGATTTTATCCGTAACTACAGTATGGTTCTCCTCTACATGAAGGTTATTTATCGTAAATCATTAAAACATTAAAAACAAAAAAATCACTACAACATAAATAACCTAACGAAAATAAACACACGTAAATTATCCTGTTCATGTATTAAGTTGAACATAATGGCAAAACCTAAAATCTTGAAGCCCATGATTGATAAATGTAATCGATTTCTATTTAAACCCAAAAGCCTTATAGCTTGCTCTAATACAAAGTATCTAATCCAGCTGTTTTATTATTCCAAAATGATTTGCAGCTTATTTAGATATATTTAGACACAAAATATTGCTTACCTGATACAAACCGTGTAATCAGCTGATGAAAACGAAAGTTATAGTCTAAACATTGATTTTTTTCACAATATATTGAAAGGCGAATTAATTCATTTAAACAAAATATGTAATTTGAGACAAACGTGAAATATGTAAGCTTATTCATGTGTTGAAATGAAACATGAAAGAAATGCATTGTCACTATTGAAAACAATTCACAATAATTTACGATTTTACCAAAGAAATCCAGATAATTTGAAGGTTACTATAAATGTAAAGTTATCCATTATATACTTACAAAAGTTGTGAAAATATTTCAAAAACTACTCGACAGAATTACCTGCAAATTTGATATGTTATTTTTAAAGACTCAATTAACAAATTTGTAAACTATCATCCTTGGTATATTTTTCTAAGACACCTAGATAGCTTGACGTAATACACTACTCATACTACTGATAAACGCATAAAATATACTTTTTTTCATAACCACTCGACAAAAATTGTCGAAAATTCATGTATTAATTGCTTGATATGTCTTGAATATAAATCTAGCGTTTCATCCTTGGTATATTTAATTAAGTTGTTGTAATGCGTACCTTACTACTAGTATATTAAAAAGAGTTATTTTTATACAAATAAGTAGTTTGTGGAGCAACTACTCGACCAAAATTTATGAAACTTCGTAAATTTGCAATTCAAAGCATAGCAATAAAAACGACACTTGAAACTTACTTGGTATATTTTTTTGTAATGCGGAATTCAATGCACATTTATTAGTAGTATGGAAAAATGGAGTTTTTTGCGATTTTCTCAAAATCTACTCGACCGAATATGGATTTATTTGCAGGGGAAACTACAAAGGACTGATGCATACTAAATCTGAAGTGTCAAGTCTGGTATATTTTTTTGAGTTATTTTCGAAAAAACCACATGTGGACTGTA
>CAJQUW010011045.1:0-93546 GCA_907163375.1 Prostheceraeus crozeri
ATTACCAAAATTGATATTCTCAAAACTTCCTGTCTCCAAAAAGATACTAATACTGAAGTGTACATTCTTATTTGTGCATATGCGGCAAAACAGTATAAACTAGCAGCTATGAGATCCTTGTTTTATCGAGCTAAACGGATTATTTCAGATTCTGAAACTTGTGAGCAATAATGTGAAAAAATTCGGCACATGTTCATTAACAACGGCTACAAGGAGCAGTCTATCAATGACGTTAAGGATGAAGTTGACCAAAAGCTTCAAACAGAAGATTTACCCACTTCTGATAAAATGAAATTTATAAACTGGAATGTACACTACGTCCGTGAAAATTGTCACTGTCAAATTGTGAAAAAGAAAATACACAAGCACAACTTCCGTTGACGCCTCAGTGAGTGGTTGCTTATTCCGCTGCTCATTTAGGCAGTACTGCATTTATTCACTATTCCCTTAGATTCTACGTAAACTTCTTGATTTTTACATCATTCTACTCGTCATCTATCACTTTCCTTGGATTATTCTAAAACAACTTCCAAATTTTGAAGCCTGATTTATTAAATTGTATTTTGTGTCTGATCGCATTCTCATCGTATGAAATCCTCTATCCTCTATCCGCACTGGTGTTATTTAGCAAACTGTGACAACCGTGTCCGGTTGTGTTCTGTCCGACGCTCTGTGATATGCATTGTGCCTGAGCTACTGTCGATGTTTGAGGTCTAAATCGCTCAATTTTGCATCAACGGACTCATCTTTGTGTGCTCAATTCAAATATCGCACTGGTGGATATTGTTGCTGGCTCTTTGGGAGTGTTTTTTGGATTTTTCTATCCTGTGAATGGTTGGTTTGCTGATCTCTGTTCATCACTCTCTCTACCATAGAAATTGACAACAATAAAACCTCTAGAATGGAAATTAAGCTTCATGCAATGCACAATAACGGCACATAAATCGCACGCATTTTCACTTAGATGCACCTGCCAACGTCTGTATGATTGGGTTAGAATCAGTCACATGAGTAAATCGAAGCTTTTCATTGGTTCTTCATGCCCTAACTTAGTTCCCTCGGATGTGCCGCGACCTTGAGTCAATTTCCATTCTAGCGAACTTCAGATGAACAGTTTATTTCTATGCTCTCTACCGATTATCAATTCGTCGTGGTGAATCCTTTGTGTCTTGTGTGTGCTATTTCTGGCATCTATTATCTGTCATAGATATCCACGTGCTTCCACTTCGATTGCTGTGCCTTGTGTGCTGATGATTGCTTGTGACTGTGTGTTGGCTGGGACTGTCAGTTGTAACTAACCGATCAGCTGTTATCAAGGCTCGATTACGCGACGCTCCTTGCCGAAATTATTTGGATTATCGATTTTTCGATCACGTGCTGCTGCGGTTTTGGCACCATTCACAGAACATGCCCACTCCACTGCGTGGAAGAGAGACGATGTCAAATTCGCAGCATGCATCGCTATTGTCTGAAATTCGGACGATGATTGAAACATCAAAGAATGAGGTGATGGCGTCCTTGTCAATAGAAATAAAAGGCTTGAGAGACGAAATTGTTACACTCTGGCCATGCATATGCATTAACTGTGGTAGTTTCAGTTACATCAACATGAAGTTCTAAATCACTTGCATTGCGTCCTCATGTAAGTGCAGTTGATGCAATTTCACTTGTTTCAACTGCTGAATAAAGAAATACCATAGATATCACTTTCTTAGATAGCGTTCGAGCTCCTCACAGCTTGCGTAAGTTGTATGAAACACAGATAGCGTCAGACTGTCTGACAAGGTATTTCCACATTTTGCACACGCTGAAGTTTGTATGAAAGGCTCTGTCTCAACACAATTTTGTGACGCTATTCTAACTTCGAACGCTATGACAGCGCTAAGATAGCGTTTTCTAGCGCTATAGTAGAATAACACTGCCTGCCTGCATAGATTGATCTGTTGATTATCTGACCCAAGATTGCTATGGCTCGTAATTGCACATTGTGAATGTAACCGTAATTTCAACTTGTTCTGTTATCCAGATACGCTAAGATAGCGTTTCTTTATAACATAGCTGATAATCTCTTTGTACAACAGCGAACACAATAGATTCTGTTGCCAGTCAAGACTTTCACACCTAGTTGCGTTGGAATAAGGGAATAGACAGAATGAATGCCCATACAAATTCATAGCGTTGTATTGTTACTCTTTCATAAGTGTCTTCTTTTGATAAAGCTGTTGCTGATTGTATTTGATATGAAATCTATTCTTTAATGATTGACTTGTTAATAATTCTCATCACTAATATATAAATAGGATTTCTGAATTTTACCCTAAGCACATCTGATCACAATGGCAGACCACAGCTTTGACGCTAGTCGATTTTCCATTGCGTCGTCTCAGGACATTGATCGCGTTGTTTCATGTTCACGGTCAATGAACACCGTTAGAAATAGTTCCTGGTGCACAAAGTTATATGAAGATTGGGCCACTTGGAGAAACCAACAATCTTCCACAACACAAGAAAATGATACTTGGTTCCCCAACTAACAGATTTGTGGACGGCTCCAAAGGCTGACATTTCAAGAGCCTTGAAACATTTTATATTCGAGATCCGACGGCAGGATGGAACCGAGTATCCTCCCAATACTATTTACAATATTGTTTGCGGATTGGCCCGATTTATCCGAGAAGAAAGACCCGACTGCAATATAATGGATAAGGAGGATTTCAATTTTGTGCAATTTGTCCGTGCTTTAGATGCCTGCATGAGAAATCTCACTTCTCGGGGCATCGGATCCCATCACAAGAGAGCTGATCCGATATCAGAGGATAGTGAGGCGAAACTATGGGATACCAATGCATTTTCCTTACATGATGGAAATGGACTATTGCGGGCCGTTTACTTCTACAACTGTAAAGTTTTCGGGCTCAGAGCGTGCGACGAGCATCGCCAGATGCAACTGGAGCAATTCACGTTTTCAGAAGACGACCATGGGAAATTTGTTGAGTACACGGGTCGCGGCAACAGTCTTTTCCGGTGGAATCCGCGATCGCAAGATACAAAACAAGTGTGTTCGACAATACGATAGCGATAACAATCGATCGGTATATAAGATATTGAAACTTTACGTGAGCCGGCTTCGAAGCATGGGTGTTTTTACGGCAGCATTTTACCGTAGACCACTACGAAACATTATCCCAGACCAGCCCAGATTCGCCACTTCTCCCGTTGGAGTCAATTCCATCAGAAAATTGTTGCCGGAGGCCACATCCATAGCCGATATCAAAGGATACATCACGGCACATTCTGGCAAAGTAACATGTGCGACAAGGCTATTCCGAGAAAATGTAGACGAGCAGTTAATAAAATCAAGAACTGGGCATCGAAGCAATGCTGTTGAAGCATACAAAAGAAAAGGACCGGAGCAAGAAGTGATGCTTAGCAGCCTTCTAGACCCGCCTAAACCAAAGACTAAATTATGTAATTGCTTTCATACATCCATTGATCAAATTGATTTTGATTTCAGTATAAATGTGTCTTTCTAAATTAATAAATTAGATCTGGAATTAATTGCTTTCTACAAATCTGAAATTGTGACAGTAGGCTACATTGATATGAATTAGAATTTCTAAGTTTTAATACTGATGTTGGAACTCTTGTTAACATGCAAAAACATTCCGCCAAAAAGGTGCATAAAATAAGATAGCTTTCATTTACAATTACAGACAACAACCAATTTCCTATTGTGTTAAGTAGCGTTTCTCAGAACTTCAATAAATAGCGCATAGACTGGCGCTTCATGATAAAGAATAGCGCGTTCTGAAATACTTAGTTTGTCGGATAACGCTATCATAGCGCTAAGATAGCGTTCCAAAACACATCTGCAAACTGTTGACCAGCCAAAATTGCTAGTTATAGATATCTATGGTTGAAAAACGATTTCTATGCCATTCATTGAGGAACAATAAAGTACAAATTCCCTAATAGTTCAAGCAATTACATAGAAATCGGCTAAGTGTGGTGATAAATCGCTTACATTATTCTGTCCAAAAAAACAGAGTGTAACAATTCGGTTGCAACACTCGTTTGTCGATCTCGGGCTTCGCCCTCGATCGTCACTCGTGATGCAACCTTCAATTACATTTCTTGCACAGTTTAGAGGTTCAAAACGCGTCGCTGAAAGATTCGTGCAAAAGCATGGGGGATGAAGTGATTGAGTGTGCTGTGAGGGAAATCGGATTAAGGAAAAATGGAGAGTCAAACGTTGTTGTTTTTGGCACTGACGAGATGATCGATGGTATCTTGCAAGAAAGGAAGGCCGACGATTTAGCCAAAGTGTCCGACATTTTTGAAGAGTTGCGCATTCCTGGAATCTCCATTTCTGACCACTATCGTCTTGGAAGGATCAATTCTGTGAACAGTGGCAAGCGACCGATTGCATTAAAGCTTCAGAACTTCTATCAAAGAAACAAAGTCCTAAAGGCATCGTCTTCTCTCCGCAACTCGAGCCGCTTCCCTAATGTCTTTATAAAGCAAGACTTGACACCAGCCCAACAAGTCCAAAGGAAAGAGTTGTTACTTGAGATGCGTGAGAAGCGACTGAGTGATCTAGATGTTGTCATATACAAGAACCGAGTTGTCCTGAGGCAATCGATCAAGAATTTTCAGTGAATGTTTTACCGTGTTCTCTTGACATAAATAACATCGACTCAAACAGATGTAGGCCTACTACTAACGTGCCAAAACTTGCTCTTCTCAACATTAGGTCCATCTTAATGAAGATTGATGAATTTTGCGCCTTCGCATCGACAACATGGCTAAATGAAAGCATTCCAGATTCCTTAATATCAATACCTTCCTTTTCTGTGCTAAGAGCTGACCGACTTAATAGAATCGGCGGCGGTGTATGTCTGTATTACAAAAGAACATTAAGTGTAATTAAGCTCACTGCACCAAACCATCCTGATTTTTTTAATCAATTTGGGTCTCCATACCATCGAGTGGAATTTTACTTGTATGCATGTACATCCCACCTTGCTTGTCTGTTGGTCAACTTCGTGAAATTGAAGATTTCGTTATCTCGACTGTTGATGAATTTATTGATAATAAATACGGCCCGCATGTTTATGTTGCTGGTGATTTCAACAAATTTTCCACTTGTAGCTTGTCATGCAACCTGAATTTAGAAGCTCTTGTGAAGGATCCGACTCGCGGTTCAAACATTTTAGATCAAGTGCTGGTTTGTCAGAATCATGCAGATTTGTATTCTTGCGAAGTAGTTCCTCCTATTGCTGGCTCTGAGCACAATACAGTTTTATGCACTGCTTCAAGCGGTGTACCAAAATCTGTTTGTACTAGCAACGTGACATGGAATAAAAGAGTGATACTGGTCTTCGACTCACGTGCATAAAACATCAGACATTTCCTGCATGTGTTAGGAGCTGTGAACTGGCTTGAGTTTTATAACATGTGTTATTCTGCCGATGAAAAATGTGAAATTTTTCATGCTATTATTCATCTTTGTATGTTCGAAACCATACCGGTTACTCAAGTCCAACAATCGGACGATGACAAGCCCTGGATAACACCACTGATTAAGAGTCTCATCAATCAGCGCTGGACTGCTTACCGGTCGAAGAATTTTCCTTTATACTGTCACCTCAGGGACAAAATACGGGACGAGATATAAAAAGCAAAAGTAAAATGGGCTTCAAAATCAAAAATACTTCAAAGGAACTTTGGCAGGTTGTCAATAATGTCTGTGAAAGAAGAGGTGGCGACGCTATTAATCATTCGCTCTCCAATTTCTCATCTGTTGATGAAGCAGTTAACGACATTAATGACGTCTTCTCTACATTTTTTGGTGGCAAAAGTGATCTTGATTGTCATTTAGATAGCACTGAAGGCCGCTCAATCATTGGTATCATACAGGTTGAGAGTGAATTGGCCAATTTGAAAGCAGGTAAATCATTCGGAAATGGTCGAGTACCAACCATTCTGTACAAAGCAGCGGCCATGATCCTAGCCCCTCCTCTTTCTCATCTCATGAACGTCATCATTGAAAGCCAAGCTTTTCCATGCATTTGGAAGTACGGTCATGTGATACCAGTACCAAAGGTTGCCCGACCT
This sequence comes from Prostheceraeus crozeri, assembly GCA_907163375.1. Classification (NCBI taxonomy): domain Eukaryota; kingdom Metazoa; phylum Platyhelminthes; order Polycladida; family Euryleptidae; genus Prostheceraeus; species Prostheceraeus crozeri. The sequence continues at coordinate 6,118 of CAJQUW010011045.1, forward strand.
ACTGTGAAAGACCTAAGGCCCATCACCCTGCTACCAGTACCAAGCAAAATTTTTGAAAGACTTCTTGCCAAGGAGCTTCAGCATTTTTTTCATGATGCAGCTGGTATTCACCAACATGGTGGAATGAGTGGTTCGTCGACAACAACCGCTTCCATCGTCATTCAAGAGCAAGTTTTGAAACTATTCGACAGAAGTGACGTTGTGGGAATTCAAATCATGGCATATGATTTGAAGAAGGCGTTTGACAGTCTTGATCACGGAATGATAATTCAGCGTCTAAAGGAGAGTAATTTCCCAATTGTTTTTGTAAATTAAATGATGCCTTACTTTTCGCACACAGAGTGTTCGTGTCGATGCAACCGTCAGCAAAGTTGTCAGTGTGAACTCGGGTGTCAGTCAAGGGTCTGTTTTTGGACCTTTGCTGTTTAATGCGGTTTGCGGAGCTCTTCGAGCGATTAATCACGATCATGTTTTGGTCAAATACATTGATGATTTTACTGTCTGTCTTCCCCTTTACAAAAATTGTAGGATTATGCATGTTTTACAGGAGCATAACAACATTTTGAAATAGGCTGCTGATGTTAAACTGTCAGTGAATCTCTTTAAGACCAAGTGCATGTTTGTTAAGAAATCTGCTGATTGTGAACCCATTCCTCTACCAGAAATTACGGGATAAGATCATGAGATCTTGGGAATAACGTGGTGTAGTAACCTGAAATGGAATGAGCATTTTGACAATGTAACACGAATTTTCATATAGAGAACCTTTTGTCTCAGAGTGTTGAAATCATGTCTATCTAGAAAAGAGCTTTTGTGTGTGTATAAGACTTCACTCAGACCACTTTTGGAATACTGTGCTCCTTTATTTATTTGTCTACAACGAAATTGTCTACAAAAATTGAGAAGCTACAAAATCGTGCCCACCGCATCATCTGTGGGAAAGATTGTGACAATGACTGCCTAGAAGCACTTGATGTCAGACGCAAGAACATCGCATCATCGCTGTTTTCAAGATCACATGATCCATCTCATTGCCTCTTCCAGTTTCTTCCACGTAAAAGTGACCGCTCTGATCGCTTTATAGTGCCTCAAATCAGGACAGCTCGACGAAGGTCATCATTTTTTATTTATATGACTCTGGTGAATAGTGGTCTTCATGACATGTGTTGAGTTACTTCTATATCTTTGTCTCATGACCGTAACTTTTGCATGACTAACTTGATTTTCATTTGAATTAAATATACGATTATGAATGAATAAAGGTTTTTCATTTTTTCACTTGGACTCGTTTAAGAAAGCAATTGATTTTCCTTTATCTGAAATTTATATTTGTTTTTCTGGTTTTCGCTTTAGACAGTTATGTGGGGTACCAATGGGAGGGAATTGCAGTCCTTTACTTGCCGATTTGTTTCTGTTCAATTGCGAATTCAGCTTCATGAAACAGTTGGTCAAAAATAAGAAGTTTCGCCAAGTTGCTGTCAGACACTTCAAGATATATTGATGACATGAGTGTAATTAACTAACTATGACTATCAATTATACTCCCGAAAGTCGCATGAAACTATAGAAGGCTGCCAACTGCTTCAATCTAATCATTTACAAATTCTTTTAATATAATTATTTATAATTTTTATTTTATAATATATTTTTAAAATAATTATAAATATTTTTCTAAAAGCGCACCTAATTCGGAGAATGTAACATGTCATATTAATAATAGAGGAAGATGTCTTAATTCAATTCAATTCAGTCATAACATCGCCATCACATTTTCCTGTTCATTCTCTTTCGCCAAAGCATAGCGCACAGGTCTTCAAGGCTGCATTCTGTGTCCCTTACTCTACAGCTCATTCCATCACATGAATGGCTCAGTCGTTAGGCGTACATGTTATTACTTCTTCATCAATCATCAGTGGGATGCATCGTGAATGTCACGAAATCGGACGTGAATGCAGGATTTTGTATTACTAAGAATACAGCCCGGCAATGTAAATGCTAAAGAGACCCTTGAAGTTGTACATCGGCAAGAATGGTGGCAATTGTTGCAAAACCACCGACAATTCAGCAGATTATCGATTGGATTGCTGAGCTGTGGAGAAGCTGGTAGAAGCTTTCGAGCGTGTCTTAAGTGATTTCAAATGTCTTTCAACAGAAATGGGGCAGGTGTGGACAAAGTGGACTCCGACAGTAACTTGATCTTTATATTTAATGGCTGAGGAAGAGACAAGGTTTTCATGATGTTATAATTTCGGTTGCTATTCGTCAGCCAGCCAGCATCACATAAAGGATTATATGATTAAGGTTGTGTTTATCTGATGATGGTTGCCGAATAGCAACCGAAATTATAGCACCCTGAAAACCTTGGCTCTACCTCAACCATTAAATATAAAATCAAATCACTGGCCAAGACATCTTCAATCAAGTAACTTGATCGTAATAATTACCCATTAGTTCACAGAGTTTCCTTCTCCCATATGTTGACACGGGCATTAGAATATAACGTGACCTAGGCGGTATGGCCTATGTAGTATGTCATAGCATCTCATTCTCCAACTCATGCATATGAAGCAGGCTTTTATCAGCCCTAAGGTATCTACAAGTTTATAATAATAATGTGTATCGTACGTCTGAAGTGGGTAGAAAACATTTCTTGGCTCAGAGAAAGCTCATAATACGAAAGGGTGGCTTAAACGCTGGTCCGAGTACTGCGATATTGCGTCGCTGAATCCATCTGATCTTTGAAAAGGTAAACTGATGCTAAATTGCTATCAAAAAATACAATAACATTTTATCATTCAAGTTATGATTATCCTGAATTCATTTCAAGAAATTCAACCTTCAACTCAGGATTTCCAAATTTCCCTGAGTATTCCCGGATGTTACCTGAATGTTTTAATTTTCCTGACTTTTCCGTTTTCCAGTTCGGCACACATCCTGTATTGAAGCTCACAGATTCAATGTCTATTCGTTTGTTTGTAAATATTGCAACAAAAGCTACATTGGTCAAACCAGTAGACAATTCCAAACTAGATATCGCGAACACGAATATAGTCTCAGAATGAATAGCGCCAATAGTGCGTTGTCAGACCATTCTAAAAATGACCACAACAATTCTCTAACTATCAATGACTTTCACGTGACGATAATGAAACGTGGCAACACTCTTGTAGAAGCTAGAGTCATTGAAGCGCATATTATTGGAACTCACAGACCTGAGATGAATTGGAAGTATGAAATAGTCAGTTGGTAGGGCCACTCTGACGTATGCAGCCACCTTGTAAGCCCAGAAGATGCGAGCAGTCTCGTGAAAGCTTGGTGTTTTTGCATGTCTGGATCTTCTTCTGTTGGTCTCAGCTTTTGAATAAACACCAACAGCAGCTAATAGTTCTAGAGGGAGATTCTTGGAAACCTCCAAACATGCGTAACTACCTCCCGTTTGCTGTCATCAATTAGTGTCTCTGCGGACAAGTCGCATCTATTTATAGGAGAAATAAAACCCTTTCTCTGATGAGTAGCAGAGGTGATTATAGGTGTAGGGTCAGGACTAGGTTTAAAATTCGAGAATCTCAGTTCTCGAAAAACCGAAAAATTGGCTCCGTTCTCGATTCTCGGTTCTCGAATTTTCTCAACCGAGAATCGAGATTTATTTTTTGGGGGATTGTCTTTCCCTCCCAGTCCATGTGTGTGATCGCAGTAACTATTGACTGACAGAAACAGTAATGAGCATGAACAAGGAAGATACTATGATAAAAATTCTGCGTGCGCACGTTTTATGTCTGACCTCGTGCGTGTTACCCACAGCGATAAAATTGTTTTGTCTGCGTTGGTTGGTCTAGGCAATTCTTTTCTGTGGTGTGATCTGTGTTATTGGGACGATAGTACCTTTTCCCGGTCAAATTAGCAAGCTGTTCAGTCAAATTAGCACGCGAGGGAAGAGAGGCGCACAGGATTGCTGACGTTATTTCAGCGTCATCCCTATTATTAGCTATTTATAGAAATGACATTAGCGCCCGTGTGACGCATTCTAATTGTGAATTCCACTGGATCTGCTATGTTCAATGAAATTAGCACGCTTCACAATGATATTCGCAGCGCGTTATCAGTACCCAATCATTTCGCACGATGCCGTACATGCGGATATCCGCCGAAGCTCGTGAGAGTCTTATAAATGCTTTTGATGAAAGCCGTGACTTTATTTTTATTGCCGATACCCTGCAAATTAATCGTCGAACGGCTTATGGAATAATTCAAAGATATCAAAGAACTGGAAGGCGAGAAAATTTACCCAGAGGAGGTTCACTGTCCATTCTGACTCCTCAAATGCAAAAAGCCTTAATAACTTTCGTCGAGGAGAAGCCTACAGCAACTTTACTCGAGCTGTCGGCAAAATTACATGAAAAATTCCCAAATCGTCCAATGGTGTCACGAATGACTGTATCACGCTTTCTCGACGGAAAACTTGTAACTTTAAAGCTTCTGCGAAATGTGCCTTTCGATTGGAATACCGAAGAGCTGAAACAAGACAAAAATATTCGTGGAATGGCTTCTTCCTGTTTGTAGCAGTAAATCTACTGTTTATCTCGATGAATGTGGATTCAATATATTGACATGCCGAAGTCAAGGACGATCATTGAGAGGACAGCGTGCGGTTCGCTCATTATGTGGGCAGCGAGGAAGAAACACTACTGTTGTTCTTGCAGTTTCGGAGAAGTTTGGTTTGGTGCACTACAAAATTTTCGACGGTGGAATGACCCATGAAATATTCAATTACTTCGTTATGGAAATTTCTGCTTTACTTTAGGACGAGGAGATTGTTTTGATATTTGAAAACGCTCCCGCACATCGAAAACCGCCGGTTATGCTGTCTGAGCATGAAACTAAACCTCTTCCCGGGTATTCGCCATTTCTAAATATGACTGAGATGGCCATTTCGTGTTTAAAAGCTCACTGCAAGAGGAAATTGAGTGAACCATCAATACAAGTGAGACTATCTAGCCATCAACTTGCAGCTGCGCAGGGAATGACGCTCCATGCTCACAGATCGTCCATCTTGAAAGGAACCATAGAATCGTGTATGTCGGAAATAACGCGAGAGAAATGTTCAGCATGGTTCATGCTTGTCTACAGAAACAGGATATTTTTGACTAAGTGCATTTGTGGTTTGGGTAGACAGACCTAGTCATTGTTTTTGATTAATGCCATTTCTATAGAAACATTTTGTAATTGATAAATATGGGATTCTGACTTGTCTTAATTACCTGTAGCAAATGAAATTCTGATAATCCACAAACCAAGTGTTCATTATCAATTAATTGTGGCTTAAATTAAATACTGATATCTAAATATAGTGAGAGTAAATTTAGATGAAATAGGGAATTCAATTATACCCCTGACGTCATGATGATTCTTCTGCGTGCGCTCACTGCACGCGTGCTAATTTGATTGAACATTATGCTAATTTGACCGGGAAAAGGTATAATATGATGCATACTGCAGTGTTTCAAGATAATCTGAGTCATGCCTGAACAATGCAGCGCCAAGAAAGCGCACGCGCGATATGTGTCCTCTGTTTGAAAGTTTACGTAGACAAGTCGAGCTCATCACACACTGACTTACTTATAATTGGTGTTTTCCATGGTCACGCTGTCAATTGAATCATTACATTCTCTCTTAGTATGGCAGCAAACAAGCGCTCAAACCGTTCCTTGTGTTGTCAGTATTTTGATCACACATCTTTCGATAAAGCCAAATGCAAATTGTACCCCACTCCCAATCTAAGTGTGATACAATGCAACAACGGGAATGATTCGACATTTGAAATTCAAACATGATATTGACATCGCAGAGGAGAGCAAGCAATTACGTGATACAGCATCTTCTACCAAGAAATTAAAACCGAACATGGATATTAAATCATACTTTGAAAAGGAGACATTATCATGTATTGTTGTGAAATTAGCCGGATTGGACGGGTTTTCAATCAATGGAATTACCAACAGTACGTTTATTCGAAAAGTAATATCAGATAAGGGCTTTGTCCTACATAAGGGGGCTACATAAAATGGGCTTCAAAATCAAAAATACTTCAAAGGAACTTTGGCAGGTTGTCAATAATGTCTGTGAAAGAAGAGGTGGCGACGCTATTAATCATTCGCTCTCCAATTTCTCATCTGTTGATGAAGCAGTTAACGACATTAATGACGTCTTCTCTACATTTTTTGGTGGCAAAAGTGATCTTGATTGTCATTTAGATAGCACTGAAGGCCGCTCAATCATTGGTATCATACAGGTTGAGAGTGAATTGGCCAATTTGAAAGCAGGTAAATCATTCGGAAATGGTCGAGTACCAACCATTCTGTACAAAGCAGCGGCCATGATCCTAGCCCCTCCTCTTTCTCATCTCATGAACGTCATCATTGAAAGCCAAGCTTTTCCATGCATTTGGAAGTACGGTCATGTGATACCAGTACCAAAGGTTGCCCGACCTACTGTGAAAGACCTAAGGCCCATCACCCTGCTACCAGTACCAAGCAAAATTTTTGAAAGACTTCTTGCCAAGGAGCTTCAGCATTTTTTTCATGATGCAGCTGGTATTCACCAACATGGTGGAATGAGTGGTTCGTCGACAACAACCGCTTCCATCGTCATTCAAGAGCAAGTTTTGAAACTATTCGACAGAAGTGACGTTGTGGGAATTCAAATCATGGCATATGATTTGAAGAAGGCGTTTGACAGTCTTGATCACGGAATGATAATTCAGCGTCTAAAGGAGAGTAATTTCCCAATTGTTTTTGTAAATTAAATGATGCCTTACTTTTCGCACACAGAGTGTTCGTGTCGATGCAACCGTCAGCAAAGTTGTCAGTGTGAACTCGGGTGTCAGTCAAGGGTCTGTTTTTGGACCTTTGCTGTTTAATGCGGTTTGCGGAGCTCTTCGAGCGATTAATCACGATCATGTTTTGGTCAAATACATTGATGATTTTACTGTCTGTCTTCCCCTTTACAAAAATTGTAGGATTATGCATGCTTTACAGGAGCATAACAACATTTTGAAATAGGCTGCTGATGTTAAACTGTCAGTGAATCTCTTTAAGACCAAGTGCATGTTTGTTAAGAAATCTGCTGATTGTGAACCCATTCCTCTACCAGAAATTACGGGATAAGATCATGAGATCTTGGGAATAATGTGGTGTAGTAACCTGAAATGGAATGAGCATTTTGACAATGTAACACGAATTTTCATATAGAGAACCTTTTGTCTCAGAGTGTTGAAATCATGTCTATCTAGAAAAGAGCTTTTGTGTGTGTATAAGACTTCACTCAGACCACTTTTGGAATACTGTGCTCCTTTATTTATTTGTCTACAACGAAATTGTCTACAAAAATTGAGAAGCTACAAAATCGTGCCCACCGCATCATCTGTGGGAAAGATTGTGACAATGACTGCCTAGAAGCACTTGATGTCAGACGCAAGAACATCGCATCATCGCTGTTTTCAAGATCACATGATCCATCTCATTGCCTCTTCCAGTTTCTTCCACGTAAAAGTGACCGCTCTGATCGCTTTATAGTGCCTCAAATCAGGACAGCTCGACGAAGGTCATCATTTTTTATTTATATGACTCTGGTGAATAGTGGTCTTCATGACATGTGTTGAGTTACTTCTATATCTTTGTCTCATGACTGTAACTTTTGCATGACTAACTTGATTTTCATTTGAATTAAATATACCATTATGAATGAATGAATGAATGAATGTATTTCCCCATCATCGCTGCGCTTAGTCTGTGTGCCTGCACTAGTCATCCTGCATCATCGCGACGAACAACTTCATCTGTCATAACGTCATCTGGCAAGTTTCAATACTCTCGCGATGAGTACTTTGCCGACGAAGTGATCGACGAAGCCTTCGACGGTCGATATGGTATTACAAGATTCTGAACAGATCTGCTTGCAACCATGACAACATTGTCTCCGCGCGTACTCCCATGAAAAACGTAAGGCTCTTCTGGCTCCTGAACTGCTGAGTATAACTCAACATGTATGAAGCCGTGTGTAAAACAACGTCATGCAAAACGGCCTCGCATCTCAGCTCCGTCAATTCTCTTGTTTAACGCCAGCTCTCTATTCAATAAGGTGGATGACCTTCGATTCAGAGTCACCAAATATGATACTGATCTGATCTGCATAACCGAGACGTGGCTTGACTCATCAACAGATGACGGAGCCGTTTCTATACCAGGTTATGTCATCATTCGACAGGATCGTGATGCTAATGGAGGTGGGGTTGCCCTTTATTGTAAGTCTAACTTGATAGTGTCAGTCATTAACAATCCTGTTCCTAACATCAAATTTAATGTTTAATCTTGCCATCTGCCTGATTTTGATGTAACACTCTCCCTCATCATTTATCATCCATACTGGGAGCAGACAGCCGCACACGCGTCTGCGCTTGATCATCTTCAGACTATCTTTGATGATAATCTTGGTAATCACTGTGTCCTGGTAGGCGATGTAAATGATCTCATCTTAAATTACTGGTCGGTGCTGGTCGTGTCAGTTGTGCTGTCTCGTCTGAAGCAGTTTTTGTTCGATATTGGTGTGTTCTGCCCTGCATTCAGTGACAATTTTTATATCGTCGACGTTGTTGGATTGTGGAGAATTCTTGTGTTTCGTCAGATCTTGCTTTCTCGCTGTGGTTCCTTTGAATTTGGTCGATTTTCTGTTCTGCGCATCTTTGGCTGAGTGTTGTTCCACATTTACATTGTCATGCCTGTATCGCGGAAGAACAGCGAGACGCCTATATTTTGTGCTGCATGCAACATAGTAATAGAAAGCGACCCGATCACATGTATGTGTTGTAACCAGCAGTTCCATACAAGGAAGGAATGCTGCAACCTGGCATCGAACCTCTGCAAGTCTATCATCGCTTCCAGTCACATTTCCTATTCATGCAACAACTGTAATGATATTAACGTCCGTGAGATCTTGAATAGATTGGTGACAATAGAAAGCGATCTACTTGCTATGAAGCAACAGCTGTCGGCTAAGTTGACCGAGGACATAGGCAAAATTGTCAGAGATACGATTAATGATGCGAAAGAGAGGCTTGAAAAAAGGCAAAATGTAATAGCTTTCGGATTACCGGAGACAGACAGTACTAATGACACTGAGCGGCAAATGTTTGATGAATTGAAAGTTGACGATCTGTGCACTAAACTGGAAATTCCCGGTGGCTCTATCGCTGAGATATCTCGAATTGGTAAGCTGGGTGCCAAGCGAAGGCCTTTGCGTATTCGCTTCAAGACTCTCGACAGTAAATTGTCATGCCTGCGTAATGCTCACAAGTTGAAAAGTACAAGTGCGAGTGCCAACAGAAAAGACAATGTTTACATTCGACCTGACGCGACTGCAACTGGAAGAAGATGAACTACTCCTGGAGGAATTTCGAAGGCGAAAAGAGAGCGGAGAAGAAATATTTCTCAAACGTGGCAGGATTGTTCAGAAGTCCTCCGATTGACAACAACATTTTCGATTTTATCCATCAATCTGCTTGTTCAATGCACGGTCAGTTAAGAATAAAATGGACGAACTGACTATCTTTTCTCGCAAACACAAGCCAGACATATTTGTTTGCATCGAATCATGGCTTGATCAGATTACCTGATAGTTTTCTGAGCTTGCAAAATTATTCATTACATCGATCGGATTGTAGCGAAAATCGAAAAGGTGGTGGCATTGTTGTGTGGACAAGATTAGAGCTTCATGCGTTTGATATCAACTCTTACGTACCATCCAATGAAATCAAATGCCTTTTTATGTGCATCGGGTATCAAAGATTTAGTGCAATACTTATATCTCTACTTCCCCCATGGTGGATCTCTCAGTGGCTTCCGGCAGGCGGAACTTTGTGAATATGTTTCATCTGTGTTGGACGATTATCTTGGTAAATATCCATCGGCGAAAGTTATAGTTTTTGGAGATTTTAACCATGTCGGCTGTGGTTCATTTGAAATTAACTTCAACGTCAAGGATATTGTGCTTCAACCTACACGTGGGAAGGCTGCCTTAGATAAAGTCTTCGTCAGCGAGGAAATGGTTTCATCATATAACAGCGCCCTTGTGCTCCCTCCTTTTGGTGAAAGTGATCATAGTGTTGTACGTCTAAGACCCCGTGATGGACTCACCTATCCAACTACTGTTCGTCCTGTGTTTGATCTTCGTGAATCAAAGTTAGAGAGAGCAATCGACTTTCTTAGCAGCATATCATGGATAGATGTTCTAAGCAATGATGAGGATATCAATTGTCTTTGTGATCGTTTCTACCATTTTCTACAGATTGCTTTGACTTACATTCCCGTTAATTTCATAAGCCGAGGTAAAAATGATAAACCATGGATGACAACCACGATCAACGTGCTTATCAATAAGCGATACCTAGCCTATAGATCGCGTAATTGGACATTGTTTATTCACTATAAAGATAAAGTAAGACAAGAAATAATGAATGCAAAGAAAACGTGAGGTGAAAGCATGAGAAAGAAAGGTTGCTCTATTTGGGACATCTATAAATCGGTGACAAATGACTCGAGGAATAAAAATTGGTTACCAAGTGCATATCCGTCGAAAAGTGTTCCTGATTTACTGGACACTTTGAATGAAATTTATGCTGCGAACTTTACTTCGAGCGACAATGTTTGTAATGATCTGCCTTGTTATACGGTACCATTTCAACTTACGGTTCCTGAGGTTTGCTTGTTATTGCAAAATATCAATCCGAAGAAAGCTACCGGATCTGATTCAATTCCCACGATCTTGTGGTTGAAACTTGCTATTTACCTTTGTGAGCCCCTTTGTGTGCTGTTCAATCGCTGTCTTGAATCTGCTGACATGCCTGACATGTGGAAGTTGGCGAATATCTTGCCTATACCTAAGTCATATCCTGTAAATCTCGACAATACAAGACCGATATCTTTACTACCTATTCCGGAAAGAATACTAGAGCAAAGTGTCCCTCAGAGATACAAAAATGAGATTAACAGATTCTACAATGCATCGCAATACGGATACCGCACAAAAAGTTCTACTGTCTGCGTATTGCTTGACCTTGAAAATTTTGTTGCTAAGCAGCTTGACGATAGCAAAGTCAGAAGTATTCAAGTGCTGGCAATCGACTTGGAAAAAGGCTTCGATAAGGTGTCACATAAATTGCTTACTGACAAGATGATTGAGAAGAATATTGACGCATTTTTCACAGTCTTTGTGCACAACTTTTTGTCTGGTAGACGTCAGAAAGTGAGGTGGATTGACGAAGTCACCTCAACGAAATGTGTAAGCAGTGGAATTCCTCAAGGGTCATCGCTCGGTCCGCTTTTGCTTAGGTTATACGTCGCAGACTTACATTCCTGTGTGACTACATCTGGTAATAAGCTGCTTTTGAGTCATGCCGACGACTTTACGTTATGCGCCGCCATAACAGACGATCTTACTTGTAGTCCCCTTTCATCTGCGATATCTGATATACAGAAATGGTGTGAAAGGCACAAAATGTCAATCAAGCGTTAAAAATTCATGCAAATGTTTATATCCTCTGACGAAAATTATTTGGATTCTTCAATGATGTTGCCAAATGTTCAACTTAGTGACTCCATCCGAATTTTAGGTGGGACAGTTGATCAAAAATTGAGCTGGGAGTTTCACACCGACATTATATGTAAGAAGGCTTCCTGCAGGATCTACACTCTTCGCCAGCTAAAACCTTTCATGAATGTGACGCAATTGTGTGATATATATTATTCATGTATTCGCAGCATCTTGGAATATTGCGCACCTTTATTTACAAGCCTAGCTGCTCGGGATGTTCAAAAAATGGAGAAAGTACAATCGCGTTGCCACAAAATAATATGTGGATCATCCTTGTGCCAGTGTTCTGCGTTCATTCCATTGGAGTACAGGCGAGCTGTGCAGGGTTTTCGGTTGTTCAGCACCTTGGTTGAGAATTCTTCACATCCTCTTCATCACATGTCCCCATCCGTCCTATCATACTCTGGAAAATTTTATATTCCGTTGTGCAGAACAGTTCGTCGTAGCAAATCATTCATTGTATCCATGGCTAAACTAGCAAACAGTGGTTTCCGTGTTTAAATTCTTATTTCAAGTTACATATCAACCGACCCCAACTGACAAGTCTTTTGTATGACTAGCTTTTCTGGTGTTATTTCTTTTGTTCTTTGTTACTTTGTATTGATCGACTTACCTCATTGTGTAATTGTAGTCAGCCTCACGATTTTCATTATTGAGGCGTATGATCAATAAAACGTTATTATTATTATTATTATTAGGGAACCTGATACACCCAAATGAGTAATAATTTGGGCGTTTGGTACAAACGAAGCAATAATAGGGGCACTCTTTACACAAGGACCTACGTACAACAGTTAAAGAAAAGGGCTCTCGGTACATTTTCAAAACTTCATAATTCAAAAAATTATTCATGACAGTATAATAACAGTGCGTTGAAGACTATAATATGAGTTTTCAATTTCGAAATTCAAACATTTTTCTAACAATAAGGGCTCCTGTTATACCGTTGTACCAAACGCCCTCATTATTTCATCAAAATGTACAGAGAGCCCTTATCATTTCATTTTATATAATTAATTATGTCTGCCTTTCAGGTGATAAAGATCTTCTAATCGGCATTATTTAAAAGTCATTTTTCTAAAGCCCACTTAAAGACTAATAGCATTGCTTGCAATGTATTATTAGCAACCTCGATTTCAAAGGGAATAACACCATTTTTATGACTCAAGGTTTATTTCAAAACTACATAACAATATCTATATATCAAAGATCAGAGGAATCATACACATAAATCAATAGCAGTGTATATTAAAGATCATATTTTGAAGCTTTCAGAAGTTTTCACGTAATCAAAGGTCATCATCATCAACACATTCATATGCAATTTTCCGTTTGCAAGTTCTTTTAGGTAATAGTCTCTTATTGCTCTCACTCACATTGACACTATCGTTCATCTTTTCCTGTTTCCCCGCGTTTTCAAGGTCCGAGGATTTTGCTTGCTGCATGTTGGTTTGTCGACATTAACAGGGACGAATTCATCTTCCGCATCTGTACTGTCATCATCATTATCCTCATCAACTGTCATTTTTTCCAATGTGCCTGCATAAAAATCTGTTAGTTTTATAAAATTTTCCCTTGATGAGTTCATTACATAGTTTTCGTCTGCCGTCTTTTCACTATGAGCCGTTTGTTCAAAGTGAGCATTCATGATGTCAGCTGGTAGATCTTTCTTAGATTTAGCAATTAAGTTGTCCCAAACTTTTCTTATACTGGTAGGTGAAAAATCATGTTCTCTTGCTAGCGGCACATGCTTTTTTACTGAGTCATTGATCATCGCAGAAATACCTGTATCTGGTTCTCCTTTAGTGTTCCCAAATATTAGTATCGGCTTCTTTCCGTAATTCTGTTCATAAGATTCCATCAATCTTTCAAGCCAAACTATTTGATCCTTTTGAATGATTATTCGGCCGTTAAATTTGTAATCCGTTTTGTGTTTTTTGGACACAACTGGAACGTTCTTTTTCAAATCATCAAAATCTTTTGTTTCTAGATTCAAAAGAGGACCTGGTCTGCAATTAAGTCTGGTTTGTAAAATCAAAAAATTCAAAGCCTTTTTCTCTCGGAATGTCAAACCAGAGTCTTTTTCTGGAGAAAGCAGTGACTTACATATTTTTATTACTTTTGAAAGCAGTTTAGGCGGTGGTATTTTTGAAAACATCTTATCTTGTTCGCCTTTCTTCATTCTCTGTGCCTTTTTCTTAAATCCTTGCTTGACCTCTTTTATTATGTTGAACCAGCGTGTAACAGAAAACTCTTTGAACTTATGATAACTCTCGATAAATTTGACAAAATTAGTCAAATGCGCCAGGAATAAAACGATTGATACTGGTTTGTAGCTTGATATCTTTGCATACTTGTTTACGATTGATGGCAAGCTATTTGCATTTTTCATATTTCCGAATGACACTTTATACATGCTCTAAGAATGATCGCAGATATCCTGAATATTTATTTTTCGCTGACGATTCATTTACTCCTGAATTAAGCAAGAGATTTATTTTATGGGTAATGAAACCAGATACCATTTCTTTTCCTTTGGTACTGCTCATCAATTGCCGTTCAGCTACTACCCTTAAACGATGGGGAAACTGATCAAATGATCTTGAGTCTTTAATGTGAACGATAGAGTGAGTCTTGCCATGCCAACGATCATTCGTGAAACGTAAATGACAATCGGAACAATAAAACACTTTCTTACTTTCTCGAGTACGGCAAAACGATAATAATTAATTCCGATTGGATTAATTCCTTGTGAATGGACGTTTGAGATAAATGGTTTCGAATTTTCTTCACGTTACATTTGCACAGTACACACTCAAATGTCAAATTTCTAATCTGTCTTCGACGATGAGATTTGGACCGTGTTTGGTAGGACTGACGTTCAATTAGGCGACCCCTTTTCTGTCGGCTTTCGTTCGCGTTATCGGTGTCGATGTCAACGTTCTCATTCTTATCAGCAGCGGCTGTTTGGCTTTCATACTCATTTACTTGAGTTAGGAAACCGTCCCAATCAGAAAAATCACTGTCGTCGTCCATATTTGATGACCAGCGTCAAATTTCTTACAACCGTGTAGCCGCAATTCTGAGAAATTATGGACTCACAACATTTCTAAGAATAAATCACTTATCCCACCGCATTGGTTCCTTCAGCAGCGAATCACAGTGCGACATATGTTACGAAGTGCCATATGTCAACTCATGTGTTGAATTATGCCATTTCAGCAAGATTTTGACATAAAATTCAACCAAGTATCCTTTTTCATTTGTGTACTAGACGCCCTTATTATTGAACTATATAAAGTATGACAGATGTACCAGGAGCCCTATAAAATTTCCAAATTTCAATAACTCCAAAAAAATCGAAAATTATATAAGACGTTCAACTTTGAAGACATATGTGTTTTGTAGTAGAAGACCTTCAGCTAAACACACACACTGAATTCGAAGATTTAGAATATGATAGTTACAGAATGACATAGCCAGGGCGCTTGGTACTATAGAAGTGCTCCATTGGAGGGCGTCTGGTACAAATTGCCTCTATTCTTTGTATAGTACCGAGCGCCCTTATTATTATTATTTTTATCTCCGCCACTACATGTCTGACTGTTTGTTGTACAATGATATGATTCAAATTGTAACCATTCCTACTAGAGGTTCTAATACTCTAGATGTTGTCGCCTCTAACCACTCTGATAAATTTGAGTCTCCTTTTTCTATTGCTCCCCTAGGCAGGTCAGACCACAAGGGCGTTTTAGTGAAATCTGTTTTCCTAAGACAGATTGTTACTAAGGTAATAAAAGTTCGCTCTTCCTCTGCATCTTCATTTGCACGTTGCTGTGAATCGTTACTCTACACGGACTGGGATGCCATGTTAAGTAGTTTTGATGACTTAGACGAGTTAGTTGAATTTTTTTAGAACTTTCTTCTGTTTTTGTATACAACTCATTTTCCAGAGAAAACAGTCAGGATGCGTAGTTGCGACCCTCCCAGCATTGAAAACTCTGTCAGATGCCAGAGATCGGGCTCTCACTCGAGGAAATCATGCTAAATTTGTCTGTCTTCGTGAGAAATTCCTTGTAGAAATTATGAAAGCTAAAAGTAGGCATTATTCTCGTTTGAATTTAGGGTCTATGTCCGACAAATGGAAAATTATCAATGCACAAATCAATAAGTCTGCTTCTGTCACCAATCTTGATTCCTGTAAGATTCATGACCTCAGTGATCAATTACAGAGTTCGTTCTCTATGCCTGATATTCACTGCTTTACTGATAAACGTGTTTCCTCTGATCCACCAATCAATGAGTTCGTCACCGAAACAGAGGTTGTTTCGATCATAAAGAAATGTAAGGCTTACTCATCTGGCCGAGATGGGCCTCTTGGTTACTTTTTCAGGATCTTTGCCGACTTTCTGGCCTACCCTCTCCACCTCATCTACAACCGTTGTTTACAGTCTGCTATATTCCCACTCCCTTGGAAGTAGGCGAACATTCTCCCTCTTCCGAAAAGAGGTACGGCGGACTTTCGGCCTATATCTCTGCTACCTTTCCTAGGCAAGGTTTTAGAACGTCTGGTAAGAGATAAGATCACTGTTCCTTCCCTAAAGACAGGAATCAATCGAAGACAATTTGGGTTTTTTCGCAATAGTTTCGGTGGCTGCACGAACGCGCTCATGTCTATAAGATTTTCCTCTTTACATCACTTTACGGAAAGCTCTCAGAACTCTGTAGCTCTTTCAGTAGTGGACCTACGTAAAGCCTTTGACTCAGTCAGCCACAATTTGCTACTGAAAGCCCTAGAAGACAGATTTGAGTGTTCGCCGCATGCCATCCGCCTCGTTAAGAGCTTCCTTTTGAATCATCAGCAAAGAGTTTGCACCAACAGCATAGTGACTCCCTGGAAAGATGTTCTGATTGGAGTTCCACAGGGGTTAGTCTTAGGACCCTTACTATCTATCTTATTTATGGACGATCTTCCGGAACTGGAAGACACAAAAATTGTTATGTACGCTGACGATGTAAGTCTCATCCATATGTTCCAGGATTTTCTCCCTTGTAAGTTTCAATCTGTTGTTGACCGATTTTCCCATTAGATCGTCAGTAAAAAGCTGTGTGTTAATGTCAACAAGACGAAACTGTTATTTTTCTCGAGAAATGCGAATCAATCACCAAAGACTAAAATTTTCATTGACAATTTTCCTGTTGAAGAGGTGAATTATTTGAAAATACTTGGTGTGTATTTTTCAAGCGACTTCTGTTGGGATAGGCAATTTTCACATCTGTATCGGAAATGTTGTCTTGCTTTATCGCATGTTAAAAAATTGAAATGTAACGGCAACAGCAGTGATGTCACCATGCAAGCTATTTTGGGCTCGTTTTTTGTCATATGGCGCAATGTTGGCCAGTGATGTGCGACATGAGTATCAAAGACTTCAAGATGTTAGACCATATTTACAAAATGGCTTGTCGTTGGGCCAATGTGAGAAATCCGACCCCTCTTAAGGAACTTTTGGACAAGTCTTGTATCAATCTTGTTAAGAGGATTTGTGACAACAAGGATTGTCATCCTTTGTCACAATTTTTTTTTGTTCGCAACTCGGTACGCGATATCAGGCGAACGCGAATATTGTTACCTTTTCCGAGAAAATCTGCCCTCTTCAACAAATCCTTTGTAAAACATTCTGTTTTTTCCTAACATGTTTCTTCAACGACATTGTGATCAAGTGCAGTGTCCTCCTATTCATACCGCTTTTGTATGCGAAATACAGATAATTCTATTATATTCTATTCTATAACTTGAACAAAAAAATTCAGTTTTTCACACTTAAAAGACAGTCATGTTTTTTTCAGAATAAAGATGCTGGTTCCTCTGATCTTAAAGCTAAATGTACTTATTCGTACACCTGCGGACGGAGAAATTTCGGAGAAACTTCCAGACATCTTATTAACCGCATCGATGAACATTTAAAAGGCTATCCTGTTCCAACTGAAATTTCAACGCATCCAAACCCTTTAGACAAGAATAGTTTTAGAATAATAGCGTGTACTGACAATCAGAAATTCCTCGAATGACGTTGTTAAGACAACTGATTTTATTTCCGCTGCTGTAGGTCATTGTTGTACATCTGCACGTCATCATGTCATTTTTAAACTGTAAAATCATCCATCTCATATAAAAGCATTGATGTTTGACTTTCTGTGTGTATCCATTGAGAAAGGAGTTTTATGTGTGAAACGCGTTTGGAAATATCGATTTATCAAAATCAATTTGTTTTGATTTCACAATATGGAGGCCCACTGATATATATATACTCAGTGACAAAAAGAATGAAACAAGTCCTGATATGAATACTTATGACTTAAAATTGGTTGTACTGTACGTTTGTTTGTTGTTTGTAAAAGGAGAACTCGAATGCTTTACTCAAAACATTAAATTTGATACTCATGATTTTATCAACTTAAGTTAGAAACGGGTGTGACCACCGCGAGCATCCAAACAGGCATCGATGCGTGAGGGCATGGATGAGCACAGTCGCTGGATGAATGCCAGGTCTAAGAGGTTCCACTGCTCGATCAGTGTCGGCCAACATCTTCAAAGACACTGGTGGGTAGTTGTACCTCTCCATCACTCTGCGACCAAGTTCATCCCAGCAGTGCTCGATGGGGGAGAGGTCGGGAGAACGTGAGGGCCATTCCAAGGTTGGGATTCCACTGCTTGCTATCCTGTTAGAGACCACTGAAGCGCGATGGGGCCTTGCGTTGTCATCCTGAAAAATCAATTGATTCGATGTCACTGCTGGAACTACGACCGGTGTCACGATCTCGTCGGCATATCGCTGTCCTGTCAATGTTCCTTTCACTACGATTGCTGGTGTTTTTCCATTGTGCCAGATACCGGCCCAAACCATGACACTACCGCCGCCGTACCGGTCGTGTTCTTTGACGCAACATGGAGCAAATCGTTCACTAGGCAAGCGATGAACACGGATCCGACCATCGTTGAAATCGAGAGTAAACCTCGATTCATCAGTCCAGAGCACACGTTCCCACTGACTGTCACTCCACGACTGATGACCTTGACACCACGTCACTCGTCTCCTTCGATGTTCCAGGCTCAGCGGAATTCTCACAGCGGGTCGTCGAGACTGTACACCAGCTTCTCGCAATCTTCGATATGCAGTTCGAACGCTACAGGCAACGTTCCCAGCAACCTTCCAGTACACAATTAGCTTCGGGACGGACACAAATCTGTTTCTTTAGCAGCTAAAACTAAGCGTGCATCTGTCCGCTTGGATGATACCCTTAGTCTTCCTGATCCGTTCTTCTTTTTCACATTTCCTTCTGCTTTCCAACGACACCACCACCTCCATACAACGACCCTTGAAATTTTCAATTCTTTCGCAACAGTTGTAGAACTTTGCCCACAACGCATCATCCCAATTGCCATTCCTCTGGTAAAGTTATCGTGCGCCATTTCGTAAGTCAAATCTGGTCAGCAGTAGGTAGTGATTCTGTTCAACTTCTAGCTGTTACTGTGATCAATATCAAATTTTGAAATTTGATGGTCCTATATCATTTCCCTTATCATATGGAGTTCAATGGTGATGATACATAGAAAGCGAGATATCATCTCAAACCATAGAAAAAAATGAAACAAACTTCCATTCAAGTCAATGGATTGATGTAAAACAAGGTAGAATCATTTTTATATGAGATGAAATGAAATGAACACTGTTAAAATGGCGTCAGATGGCAATGTACAGATGAAACAGAAAAAGGACAGACATGAAATGACGTAGTTTGAATCCAATGACATAGCTATAGATTTAGCAGAAGTGGAAAGGAACCGTCTCTATTGTTCAGCAAATTATTATTGTTTTTAATCAGAATCGATTCGAGAATCTTGTGATTGTTGGTGCACGCAATGACTTTAAAATTCTTTCTCTCTAGCGCGTGTGGATGAACCATAGAAATAGATTGTTTATCTGAAGTTGACTAGAATGGAAATTGACTCAAGGTCGCGGCACATCCGGGGGAACTAAGTTGGGGCATGAAGAACCAATGAAAAGCTTAGAATTACACATGTGACTGATTCTAGCCCAATGATACAGCCGTTGACAGGTGTATCTAAGTGAAAATGCGTGCGATTTATGTGCCACTATTGTGTATTGCATGAAGCTTAACCTCCGTTCTAGAGGTTTTATTGTTGTCGATTTCTATGGGATGAACTGATATTTCAGTGGGTACTGGGTACCCCTTCATGTGCTCTGAGATCCGAGTAATAAAATGTCTAGAAGTCTCCCCGATATAGACATATTCACATTGTCCACAGGTGTATGAATACGTACATTTTGATTTCAAGTCGGAGGGAATAATATCTTTATTTCTAAAGAACATGCTGGTCTTCAACGTTTGAAAGACCGCTCTGATTTTTACATTGCTTGGTAACAATCTGTTTAGCTCATGTATTCTGCTTTTCAGAACAGGCGCTTTCTCACGGATAAAAGGAAATTGCCAATTGATGATTTTCAAATTTTCAGGTTTAGCCTCTTTTTCAACTCCAAACTGATTGTCAACTTTCGCTTTAACTTTGTCTATGGTATGTTCATCATACCCATTATCAATAAAAAATTGTCTTGATTTTCAAGCAAGAATTTTGATAAATCTCAGAATTTGACGAAATGCGCCTAGCACGATAAAACAGCGAACGCATAGCAGCCAATTTGTACTGTATTGGAGCGTGAGAACAACTAGGAGTATAAACCTCAGTATTTGTCTCCTTTTGATACCATGAAGTAACAAACTGACTATCTTCACGTTTGATCATGATATCAAGGAAACAAATACCTCTGTCTTTCTCATCTTCCATGGTAAATTTGATGTCCTTATCCAACTTGTTTATAAATTCAAAGAACTCTTTGGCATCAGCAGGAGTCTTGAATATAGCGATACAATCGTCAACATATCTTTTATAAAAGACAAACTTGTTTCCAGAAAACTTTTCAAATTTGGATTCTACAAAACTCATGGCAAAAGATGCCATGGTAGGGCCTAAATTTGAACCCATAGACATGCCGTCAATTTGTCTGTAAAGTTGGTTATCAAAGGAAAACATTACATCTTTGCAAGCTAAGTTAAGCAGCTCCCGCATTGTGCGCTTGGAGACTGGAAGCTCATTTTCAGCTATGTTAGAGATGATGTAATCAATAGTACGGTCGAAAGGAATGCAGGTGAACAGAGCAGAGACATCATAGCTGCACATGTAAACATTATTTTTAGGTTCAACTTCGACGCTCTTTAAGCAATCCAAAAATTCAAAACTGTCCTTGACGTTATAAGTTTTTGGTATGTGCTTCTTTAAAACAGAGTCAAGCCAAGAGGCAATGTTGGAGAGATAAGAGTTTTTCATACTGAGAATTGGACGATAAGGAGGATTCTTAGAATCTTTATGGACTTTAGGAAGACCATACAATCTTGCTGGTTGGGAACCTTTGGCTTTGATAGCCTGAAAAATGGCATCGGAGATACAACCATCTTTTTCGAGCTTACTCAACTTCCGATTAAGCTTATCTTCCTCAACAATGTGGGGATTTTTCTTCGCTCTCTTATCAGGAACATATTGTTTGAACCGTTTACTATCTGAGAGCAATGATAGCATTTTTCTCAGATACGTGTCTTTAGAATCGATGACAATGCGATTGCCTTTATCAAATTTGGAGATGTGTAAATTTTCACGACCAGCAAGATCACGTAAGCACTTCATTTTGCGAGAAGTACTTTTGGGAACTTTACATTTGGAAAAGTATGATTTAAAGGAACTTCTCATTTTATGAAGAATGTCTGCAGACATATCCGTGTTGCGCTTAATTAAATGAGCTACATGCTCAGCCTCAGCCTTTTCTTTTTGATGAAAAAACTTTCTCTCGGCCAACACATGGGAAAGCCCAAGCAAAGGCACTCAACTTCAAGATCAGTCAGATCATAATCACTTAGATTAATGATACCTCTACTCGATACTTTGACAGTTGAAACTTGACTACGAGTCAAAACTTTGATTTTCTTTTCTTGGATTTTAGAAATCATCTTACGAATCTTTTCAGTCTCAAATTTAACTACAGGGAAGCGTACTTCCTTTCCACTTCGTTGAGCGAGTCAACAAATGAATGAAGAGTCTTATTCTTGTGCTTAGCGTCTTTGTAAGCTTCACCTTTCAGCTTTTGTAACTCTTTGGTTTGGGATTTTCGGATGAGATGCTTTTGACCTTTCAGGTGTTGAGGGATCTTGAATGTCAAAAATTTTGGAATTAGGCGCTTTCTGGAACAGGTTTCTAGAAAAATTGACTTCCTCTCGGCTTTCACTGCTTTCTTTCCGAGACGAACAGCATGTCTTGTCTTCTTCTGTAGCTCTGGATCAATCTGCGAATTAACAGCTTTGAATGCCAGGCATCCCAGTGATTTTGGTGTCCTCATCTTTCCAGTGGAGAGAGCTCTGACACTCAAGAGGTTTTCTCTCAATTGAATTGGCCGCGTTGATCAATTGTTATTTCCATGATATGGCCACATATTCATTTCAAAGAAAAAAAGCAATCTTGTGATAATTTGCTTTTATCCAAACGCGTTTCAGAGCGTTACAATCTCCTTTGTCAATGGATTGATGTAAAACAAGGTAGAATCATTTTTATATGAGATGAAATGAAATGAACACTGTTAAAATGGCGTCAGATGGCAATGTACAGATGAAACAGAAAAAGGACAGACATGAAATGACGTATATATATATTTCACTTGCCCGTGACAAGCCTTGGATAAAGGTGAAACCGGTTGGGCTTTAGTTTGTGTTTTCCCTTTACACTTCTAAGTGAATTTACTGAGCATATATATATATATATATATATATATATATATATATATATATATATATATATCAGTGGCGTCTTCTCCGTACCTGCGAGGCCTTCGGCGCATCCTAAATAATAATTTACCAACATTTATAAAAATGAAAAGTGTCATCATTCATTATATTTCATTTAAATTCGATAGCTTCTCGTAGTAGCTGTCCGTCTCAAAATCAGACGCTCAACCTCAGAGTGAACAGTTTTGCGAGTGCACGAATCACAGCTGTTTTCTTCTAACGATTAGACACACATGCTAGTCGTGTGTTCAGACGGAGCGAAAGCGAGTTGTGTGCGTGTGAGGCAGCAAGCGCACGCGCCCGCACTAATATTGGCTTTCTCGATAGACATAATGCTTTGCCTTCTCCAATTTTTACAATGAAATTCTCCGTTATTCTTGATCGAGCCTCGGTACTTAAATATAGAAAGGGAAGCGCAATCCATTTGTTCCAGTCCTTCGTTCCTCGTCGGAGAGGTCACTACGTCAACAATAGCAGCTGACTGACGTTCAGATAAGACTGTGATCAAATGATGAGCGTTCGCCAATGAATGCAGAGTAATGCATCTGACTCGAACACCCAGATTCTGTAGAATTCCATAATTTGTTTTTACGTGATTGATGTGACGCTATGTTTAGTACTGTAGATAAGCTCATAATCACGCCTTTCGTCCGAAAGGAATATACTGAAAAGATGACAGTCGTCAAGCAAGGTAGGCCAACACCTGATGTAAGAATTGAAAGTACTCACATAGAAAGAAATAAGAGATACACAAGACATTTTAATGCATCAAAGTTCAAACACATGAGTGGCTGACCAGCCGTGAGAAACGCAAGAAACTGTTTCCCTTCCTCCTTTTTTCTCGGGAAAATGTGGTCTGGACAGAGAGGGGATATAGTAATCTCAGCTCCTTGAGTAAGGCGGTTAGGCGACATGAGCAATTAACTTCTCATGTGCACATTGACTTGGCATTAAAAAATGTTCGGGAAATTGTTATTAAAAATTCATCTTTTACGAAAATTAATGTTACAACAGAAAAAATGTCTGCTATAGAAATAGTATTCCAATAACGAGCGAAGGCCTGTGGTCTGGGAGCACGCGACGCCACTGATCACTGATATATATATATATATATATATATATATATCAACGCTATTTTGACTAACTAACGTATCTGAAATTTTTCGATTTTCGTATTTTTTGTATGTTGGATGTATTAGGGTCAGTCTTCATTTAGGGCTATAAAACATTTTGACATTTCAATTAGTAATCATGTGAATGATTTTTAACGAAATAACGTATCTGCAATTTTACAAATTCTAATTTTGCCTAACTAACGTAACTGTCAGTTACGTTAGTTAGACAGAATATCTACAACTGTGTCGTTCACTATCCATTACTGACAAACTATCGTATCTGCTTGGTAGAAGCCTATTCAAATATCTAGTTAAGCTGAAAGTACCTCTGAAAATGTTGTTTTTCGAGAAACATTGGATGTACAGGTAGTGGTCTTATGTTTGATGTCACATTGTATGCGCAGTGCTTCTTTTGAAAACATTGCTTTTGCCAAGTCCAACTCCTCAGCTGCAATCTCAGCTCTGCTGCTGCTTGAGGGCATAGATATTTGATCAGATTCTCATCAACGAGACGATGTATAGTGCGTGGGAAGACATCAGATGCAGGTGTCCGCTTACTGCTGTGTATCTGCAATATCAATGCAATGAGATGTTGTTGCTATGTATTGGCTGTTTGAAAAAAAT
Organism: Prostheceraeus crozeri; assembly: GCA_907163375.1. NCBI lineage: Eukaryota > Metazoa > Platyhelminthes > Polycladida > Euryleptidae > Prostheceraeus > Prostheceraeus crozeri. The sequence continues at coordinate 30,408 of CAJQUW010011045.1, forward strand.
TTCTTTGCGTTGTTTAGTGTTATTCGATGTTCATTATCTGTTGATCAGCCATGCCTAAACGTTGGAGTGTAAATTCGCTTGCAAATGAATTGGCGAGAAGTGACAATGACGACGATAGTGAGGGCATAGACAATGGCTTAGAGGCATTCTACAGTCGATCCTCTGTTACTCGATCTCGGCCTCGGAAAATTAGAATAACGGATTATCCTTCTGATGAACTGGATGAAAATTCCGATGAAGATCCGACGTACGAACATGACGAAAGTACTCATGGTGTCGCTATTGCAGATGGGTCTAATATTTATATTAAACCTGAAAGAGGACGTCCGAAGAAAAGGGTTTATCGCAAGATCAAAGACAAGAGGAAAAGTGTAGAGGAAAAGAATATGTAACATATAGAGACCAGGTGATGCCCAAGCGAAGTATGAAAATTGGATGCCGGTCGCAATCACCAAGGAAATGCCCTAGACAATGTCACAATAAATTTGGAGAGAATGAACGAAGCGATATATTCGCAAACTTTTGGAATTTAGGAGAAACAAATTTGCAAAGAAATTTCATCATTCAAACTTCTCAGGATGACAAACCAGAGAGGATAACAAGAGAAGAACACAGTAGAAGAAAGAAGACATTACGCCATTTCTTTTATAAGGACGAAATGCTTGTTCAGGTGTGTCAGAAATTCTATGTAGACACATTGGGAATTTCGCAGCAATGGATTAGAACTGCTTTCTCTAAGCGCTCTGAGTGGCATTCTAGATGTAGACCAGAGAGGGAAGCATCCTCATCCGAATGCAGGCGCATTTATGGAAGAGCGATACTTAGTGGACGCATTTCTGAAAAGTTTGCCCCTGTTGCCCTTCCACTACTCGAGGCATGACTCACAAAGAGTTTACTTACCTCCAGACTTCACCATCCAAAAATGCTATGAACTGTACAAAGAAGATCGTGAAGCTAAAGGAGAGGAACCAGGATCCTACTCGGTTTTCCTGAATGTTTTCAACGGGACCAACATCTCTATTAACAATCCGAAGAAAGATCAATGTGCTTCTTGTGAAAAATTTAAAAATGCTCCAAATCCCAAACACAACGAAGCTTTTGAAAAGCAAGAGAAGCATTTGATTTGGAAAGAAGAAGCTCGGTTAAGGAAGGAAGAGGCTAAGACACTCTCAGGGAAAGATCACAAGTTGTTTGCCATTTTTTTCGATTTCGAAGGACTACTGGTGTGTCCTAAAGGCGATACCTCTGTCTTTTATTATTCTCGACGCTTGAACTGCATGAATTTTACTGTGTATGACCTGAATACCTCAAAAGGCGATTGTTTCTTTTGGTCCGAGGATCAGGCAGGCAAAGGCACGGATGAGGTCGCTACATGTTTAGTGGATTACATGCATGAAAAAGCTAAGGAGGGATATGAAGCAGTTGTTTGTTTTAGTGATGCTACTGGGTCTCAGAATCGATCCTACACTTTGATTACCGCTTTTCTTGATTTTCTACGTCGAGGCACGTCAATAACAGAAATCAGCCACATCTTCTTCGAGTCTGAACATTCTCAAAATGAAGGCGACTCTATTCATTCTTCGATTGAGCGAGCGAGTCGCAAAATCTCAGTTATGTCACCAGACGAATGGGTAGGAATCATCAAGACGGCTCAGCCCAAAAATCCACTGAATGTCAGGCGAATGACCTACCGGGATTTTCGGAACTACAAATCCTTGGCATCATCTCTTTTTGGAACGCCTCAAACTGTCACAAAGCAGAAAGCTATGATTTCAAAGGCCAAATGGATCATCGTCAGGGAAAACTCGGTTTCAATATCGCAAACCTACAGCAACGCCGGATTAGTGTATCTGAAATTGAAAAGAAATTGGGAGAGATATAAATTGAGTGACAAGTATCAGCGTCAGCGAGGAATAACAGCGGAGAAGAAGACTGACATTATGAAATTGTGCCATTCTTTTGCTATCCCGGCATCTAGTCACTTATTTTATGAAAATTTGTCATGTTCTAATGGTTTCACAGACTGAATTTATTAATCATTTTTTTGTAATTTTCCTACAATAACAGTTGCTTCTAGTAGAGCTAGCTTCCACTTTCATCAATAAACAGGTACGGGTATTCATTAATGAGACTTCTGTTTATAATAAGCTGGTTGTTTAATTTTCAAACAGCAATTTGAAGAGGGGAGAAATGATGAACATTATTGATGACAGCTAAGTAGGCCTGAGTGCTGTTTGTTTCGTGAAGAAAACTCTAACTGCTGTCAATTGACACAAGGTGTAGTGAACTATGAGAAATGACTAAAATATCTCTGATTGAACAAAATTTTAATCTAACACTTGCTTCGTATCAATTCCCATCCATTCACGCAATTGGATAAATTAGTTCTTGATTACATAACTACAAACAAGAAACATTAAATAACCTAAGCCGTTATATTCAACTGATCTAACCAACGTATCTGCATACATCATTCATAGCTCTCTGAACTGCTGTATTTTGACTAACTAACGTATCTGTAATGAACTCACAAAATTGAGCACAAGATCTCCATATTTATCTTATGTATTATGTCATTTGTAAGTAGGTATAATGAGCTCTTAATGTCTTCAAATGATGAGACGTTGACATTCAATCATGCTTAATCTTCTCACAGATGGGAGTTGAAATATTAGCAAAACACATTTTTGCGTTTTCTGAGCGTATATGAAATATCCACTTTTGTTAGTAAAGTTAGTTAGTCAAAATAGCGTCGATATATATATATATATATATATATATATATATATATATATATATTTGCTATCAAGACATTAACTTTCTTTGTGTCCTGCTTTGCAAAGGTCACGATAAACACCGAATGCATATTCTTCTATTGTAACTGTGCATATTTCTTTAAATTGTAAAGGTCACGGTTACTCCGATTACATATTTACTTCAATATTTTAACTTTGTAAAATTCGTTCCTTAGCTTTGGCTGATGATTGTGTTAACATGAAACTCTGAGTACCGAGTTCTGAGTTTTTCCTCCTAACTTTGGGTATACGTTGCTCCTTTCACAGTTGAGCACTTTGACGGAAATTGATTCAATTCCTCGAAATTATTTTGCTCCTGAAAAGTCGAGCACTCTTCGGAATCTTTTCTTTTCTGTTATGGAGAAATTGAACTTGACATATTCGCTTAAAAATATTCCGTTACCAACACAGGAACAGTACAAAATGGAACTATTGAATAAAATTGAAATATTCATAAAAAGATTGAGATGGAAGGCATTTTATTTTGATGGTAATGCCGATGGTAATTTATCGAAAGAAAACTATGGACTCAAAACACCTAACTCCCCTCCTCCAATCAAGGATTTGATGGATTTCGAATCTGATTTATTCAATCTCGTCAACCGGATTAATTTTCGGGCAGTGAGATGTGACTTTCAGAATCGCATCAAGAAAGATATTTCCGAAATCAAGAAATCCAAGGAGGTCCTGGTTTCCGCTGATAAAACTGCAAACATATACAAAGTACAGCCGCATGAATATAGACGACTTTTGAACAACTCCGTTACCAAATTATATAAGAAGTCTGATGAAAACATCGTGAAAGTGGTATCCAAGGAAGGAAAAACTATTGCTGAGAAATTCGAGGTCGCAGAGCGAATGAATATCAATGGTAGCAACGAATGCTTTATAACATTCAAAGATCACAAGGACAATTTTTTGAACAATCCTTCAACAAGACTTATCAACCCATCAAAGAATGAAATTGGGCGTATCAGCAAACGGGTTTTGGAGATTGTTAATTCAAAGTTACGACTTTCAACTGGAGTAAAGCAATGCCAGAACACCAAGCAAGTAATTGATTGGTTTAACGGACTCGAGCATAAATCGTCTGGAAAGTTTATGATTTTCGACGTGAAAGACTTTTACCCATCAATTACAGAGAGTCTAATGGAGCTTTCATTGAGGTTCGCATCTGAATTTATAAATATCGAAGACAGGGAGCTGCAAGCAATAAGACATGCTCGTAAGTGGCTACTCTTCAAAGATGGCGAGCCATGGAGAAAACGCGAGAACGAGAATTTTGATGTTACAATGGGAGCTTACGATGGTGCCGAGCTGTGCGAGTTGGTGGGCATATACCTGTTGAACGTTTTGTCCAAAGAGTTCAACAAGGACTGCATTGGCCTGTACCGTGATGATGGCTTGGCCTACTTCAAAAATGTTACAGGGCGTCAAGGAGATCTGATCAGGAAGAAATTTCACGAGATATTCAAGCGATATGGCCTTCACCTGGAGATTCAGTGTAATTTAAAGATTGTGAACTATCTTGATGTCACTTTCAATCTTTGTGACGGATCCTACAAACCTTACAGAAAACAGGATCATGAGACTCTATACATAAACTAAAAATCCAACCACCCTGGTAGTATCACTAAACAATTGCCAGAAATGATTGAGAGGCGAATCAGCGAATTGTCATCTGATGAAGCTGCCTTCAGTGAATCTGCTCCCTATTACGAGGGGGTCCTGCGGAAGCATGGCTACACTCGCAAATTTGAATTCAAACAGCAAAGTAGTGAGCCAAGTGAGAAGCGGAAGCGAGCAAGGCAGATAATTTGGTTCAATCCACCTTACAGCAGAACCGTGGCAACAAATGTGGGTCAACGCTTTTTGGAACTCGTTGACAGACACTTCAGAGATGGCACCAGATTTCAAAGGATCTTTAACCCTCGGACGGCAAGGGTGGTTCTCAGAACCTCCTATTTATTCAAATAAAGATAACTAATAAACGAAAGAGTTTTGAATGATGACAGTTAATGACTTTTATCCTATGTATCTTGACATCAGAATTGTAAAGTTTGAGCATTATATTTTTGAAACGAATGGATTTAAATTTAATTTTTAGGTACTCACTTAGACATCAAATAACGAAAAAACGATAGTGTTCAAAACTATTCAACTCTATTTGATACATAATATAGAATTTTTTACTATCAATTGCATACATATATAGCGTGTACATGTACTATAGAAAAGGAGGTATAAACCTATGTATAATTATTACCAAATTGGCTATTACAGATAAAGTTGAGAGTCACAAACACTGATGACATACATAACTCATAGGCTGTGAATGCTTGCCACAAACTGGCACCTCGCATTTGGAACAGCAGAAACGTGTCTTGTTTGAATTTCTGCTAGATTTCCCACCTTCCTTACAACGAAAACATCTTTGAACAGCAGATAAGCATTGGCTGCTAATTTCATGTTCATCGTGGACTCGTTCCGTGTTCGTAAACTTCTTCAAAATATCAATCGTTGCAGATGACAATCCAATAGGATCTTGAAGTCTATCACTCACATGCTGAGCAGCCAGTTCATGTGCCAATGAGTGGAGAAAACATCTGCGCCGTTTGGCCACTGGCAGAAGGGTCCAGTCAGGATGATTCAAATTGAACAATGTGAAGGTATTGACGCCACTAACGTCCAACATATTATGAAAATGGACCACTGTCCATCGTCGCGTAGGGACCCGTGTGGTTGTATGCTTGCACATTTCGTCCACAGTGTCTACAGCTCCTTTAGTCGAGTTGTAATACATCTGTATTTCGCTCTTTTTCTTGATGTTATTTTCAATTGTGGAATTGTGATGCATTGTCGATAGGAGAAATACTTTTTTCTTTGCTGAGTATTGATGCGATTATTGTGTCACTTTTTTATCTGTACCGCCAAAAACAAAGACAGATTCGAATTGAAGCACAGGCGGCAGATGCCTATTGTTGGTTGCAACAGTTCCAACATAGGTAGTTTTCCTCTCCAGGAGTTCTTCGGCGAGCTCAAGAGAAGTGAAGGAACGGTCTCCTGTGACATTCAGACCTTTTTCGAAAAAAGGCGCTGCAAGATTCATTACTAACCTTTTAGCTTTGTTTTCTTCTTTATGCAGGAGGAGGGCGTCGTGATCTTCAGGGCGTTTCGTCAATGGACTGCCGTTTAGAAAGTAGCGAACATTTGCGTCACAGCACCAACGAATGAGCTCCCCATATTTCCCGGGTTTCGAAGGATTATATATTCGATGTGGAGATCTACACTTGGATGCAACTAATTGTTCGTCAACACAAATACACGACGTCGGTTCGAAGAATAGTCTCAATCGTGAATTCCAATCTTCCCAAATTTCCCTCATCGCCGCAAATGTGTCAGTTTTCTTTCGATCCTCCCGAAGATTGATGTCGTCAAAACGAAGACAGCGATTCCACAGCTTGAAGAGATTACGACTCATGACGGTACGATAGAAAGTCGAATATTTCTCATTCCAAAGCTCATCGATTGGGATTTTATTGTCTTGATTGGCTCCCCGAAAGTAGAGAATAGCAATATAGGCTTTTAGAGATGTCATTGTGAATTGAATAGGTAAACTCAATGCATCCGCTTTCATTTGAGAGAACGTGAGAACTTTCTGAAGAAGATCATCAGTCCAGAAAAGTTGCCAAGTTTCCATTTTAATGTCTTTCACTGAGGTACTGGTAGGGCCACCAGAGTTTCGCAGGATATTAGCTGCGTCACGTCTGCGTTGAACAGGTCCTTCGCTATACCACATCTGACCATTTTTATCAATGTAGGCTACATTTGCTGTGTATCTTGTGACATAAGGCTGCTTTCGGTTTCATGTAAGCGTCTTCTCAATGGCACGATTTCATCATCACTGTCCACGTCCAATTCGTGATCTTCAACCCCACCATCAGCTTCGGCGTGGACGTCACTTATATGCTGAACATCAAGCAATTCCGATTCATCAGATGCTGCGTCTTCTCCATCTTCGAAAACAGTACAAATAGATTGCTCAGCTGTCAAAGCAGCTATTCGTTTCGGTTGTCTGCGAGCCATGCTTTCTTGCACACGATCGATCAAACAAGAAGCGACAGCCGAGATGAACAGCTATTCACACTATATGACTTGATTCATTGTCATTCATTGTCACGCACAAGCGAAAGCGGTTTGTTCTCTCACGCACCCACGCACACACACACACACACACATAAGGCTTGGCTGATTGCTTTGAAGTTCATTAACGAGCGCGACAACTCATTCACTTCCGATAATAAGGATCTTAGAAGTTTAAATGTTATGGCTAGGCTATAGAATCGAAATAATTTCTGCGAAAATGCAATTTTATGACTAACAGTTCAGAGAGGAAGCTTTCGTTACCATACTTGAACTAATTTAAGTCAATAAAAACAATATAATGTCGAATTAGTGAGGGAGGCTTTTCAAGCCACCCTTGGCCGTCCTAGGAATATAACCGACCTTGGCCGTCCGATGGTTAATAGAAACACCCTCAAAGTGAGCTATAGCTGTATGCCCAACATCAAATCAATCATAAACGCCCATAACCGGAGAATGTTGAGCAAAGAAGAGAATAACAAAGATCGGAGGGAATGCAATTGCATGAACAAAGAAAAATGCCCTTTGCAAAATAAATGTCTGGCAAGCAACATTGTGTATGAGGCCCAAATTACTTGTAATGGTCAGAATAGAAGATATCTGGGTATTTGCGAAAGTTCATTCAAGCTCAGATACGCTAATCACAAGAAGTCGTTTTCCCATGAAAAATACAAGCATGAAACTGAACTGTCTAAGGAATATTGGAGGCTGAAGGAAGCAGGTTCCAGCCCAATAGTAAAGTGGAGGATAAAAAAAGTTTGCAAACCCTTCAACCAAGTAACGAAAAGGTGCGACCTCTGTCTCAGCGAGAAGTTTTTTATTTTGGACCACGACGGTGATAACCTACTCAACAAGCGGAATGAACTTGTCTCCAAATGCAGGCACCGGAATAAGTATTTGCTATCAAGACATTAACTTTCTTTGTGTCCTGCTTTGCAAAGGTCACGATAAACACCGAATGCATATTCTTCTATTGTAACTGTGCATATTTCTTTAAATTGTAAAGGTCACGGTTACTCCGATTACATATTTACTTCAATATTTTAACTTTGTAAAATTCGTTCCTTAGCTTTGGCTGATGATTGTGTTAACATGAAACTCTGAGTACCGAGTTCTGAGTTTTTCCTCCTAACTTTGGGTATATATATATATATATATATATATATATATAGAAAGGAAAAACAATTTTTCTTTGACCGGACGATAATAACCTTTACTATCAGGTGGATGGCATGGCCATGGGATCTTCTTTAGGTCCTACAATGGCCGCCTTCACCATGGATATGCTGGAATCCAAATTTACTGATTATCAGGGGCCATCTCCCAGGTTTTATGGGAGATATGTGGATGACTGTTTGGCTATTTTTGATAATGATGACCAAGCAAAAACTTTTTTGGAATTTTTGAACTCTCTTGATGACAACATCAAGTTCACTATGGAATTAAGCAAAGATGATGAGATCATCTTCTTGGATACTAAGATTTCTTGTGGTTCGCAATTGGTGATTGATTTTCATTTCAAGTCAACCAACACTGGCATCTATATGCCATTTTCTGCGTATGCCCCGTTGACGTACAGACTTTCTGCGATGCGCTCTCTGTTTTATAGAGCGTTCAAAATTTGTTCGAACCGCAAGCTGTATGAAGTTTCTGCTAATGAGATTTCCAAAATTTTTGCCGAAAATGGTTTTGATATCAAAACAATTAACAGAATCAAAGAGAAGGTCGAAAGGAGTGTTGAGAGCAGGAGCCAGCTCAGAGACTCTCAGCCAGAAACTGAGCAGTTACAGAAGAAAGTTGTAACTTGGTCCGTTCCTTTCATTAGCCATGCTGAAAAAGAAACGAAAAATAAAATTCGTTCCATCAACAATCTTCTTCCGGCGAATATCGAAATTCGGCCGGTCTTTAAAATTCAAAAGCTCATTACTCAATTTCCTAATAAAGACAGAATTCCGAGTGAATTGAAATCATCTATTGTATATCAATACTCCTGTCACCGCTGTAATATGCGGTACATCGGCGCCACTAAGCGCCATCTCTCGACTCGGATTTCTGAACACCTCAAGGGGTACCCTTCACCCACTGAAGTGTCTACTCATCCGCATAGCCATAAAATAGAAAATTTTTCGATAATAGGTAAAAGCAATCAGCCCTTTATTCTTGAATCAATTTTGATAAAAAGCAATGACAATCTTGCTAATGAAAGGAATGGCTCTTATACTCTCTGTCTAAATCTGTAAATTTGTACATGCTGCCTTTTAATTTTTGTAAATAGTATGTACATATTGCTCGATTTTACGATTTTAGGTTTTACCAATTGATTTATTGTATGAAAGTGCGACTGTGAAGCTTTGTGAACTGTAATTATGTGTTGTGACTTGATATTTAAGAAAGATGAACTGTCTCTGTTTGTTACTCCACCGCTGATGATGATGTATTGAACATCGAAACATGTCCGGTCAAAGAAAAATTGTTTTTCCTTTCTGAATATGAAATGCCTGGGCACTCTATGCGTATATATATATATATATATATTCAAAGTTAGGAGGAAAAACTCAGAACTCGGTACTCAGAGTTTCATGTTAACACAATCATCAGCCAAAGCTAAGGAACGAATTTTACAAAGTTAAAATATTGAAGTAAATATGTAATCAGAGTAACCGTGACCTTTACAATTTAAAGAAATATACACAGTTACAATAGAAGAACATGCATTCGGTGTTTATCGTGACCTTTGCAAAGCAGGACACAAAGAAAGTTAATGTCTTGATAGCAAATACTTATTTCAGTGCCTGCATTTGGAGACAAGTTCATTCCGCTTGTTGAGTAGGTTATCACCGCTGTGGTATATATATAATAGTATAAAGAATTATCAGAAATGGATCAAAATAAGAAGGAAAATAACTCCCGTAAGTCGTCAAGGAAAAACTTTGAATCTTGAAAGCCCGACCGGTTTCACTTGGTCATCGAAGCTTCTCAAGGGCTAATGCTTATTATGAATATCATAACTTAATTTATATGATCATAAAATAAGCTGCACATACATAGTAAGCGAATTACACAAATGTCATGGATGAAAATAAGAATTCACAGACATCGTACAGGGGGAAGAGTGCAGGCGGATATCATTGATCAATTTTGATTAAGTGAAGGTCTAAAAACACTAATGCACCATTTTTCTTTGCTCTCCCTATACGATCGATCACAATTTGGGGGTAACTTCAAAATCGGGCCAAGACAAGATCTAGGCCCTCATCAGAAATTCATTGGAAAATCTTTCAGCTATGAGTTCTCTTTTCCTAGATATCCAAAAGTTGATTGCTGTCAATCCAATGTCTGAATTGATGTTCGTGTAAAGAGAGGTTACATCGAATGAAACGAAACTTTCCTCGTGCAATACCTGATCTGGTAATTTTGATAAGAAATGGAAAGTGTCTTTAACATAACTTTGCAAAGTTGGAACCAGAGGCTTCAATAGCTCATCCAAAAAATGGCTTAAATGGCTTGTAGGGGCATTCCGGCTTGATATGATAAGTCAAAATTTCAAATTATCCGGAAGGTCAACCAACAGATAGCCATATTCATCTACATTTTTATCAGATAGCACATCTACCAATTTATGGATTTTTGGTAGGCCATACATGAAAGGAGTAGAGGCATTGAATCCTTTTCAAGTTTGAGGCTCACTGATACATTCGAATCATATAGAACAAGAATATCCTATCGGCAACCCCCGTCTCTATTGCGCATATTATCAAAAAACAATCGTATAACAATCATTGGTGTAACAAAGTGCGGAGATTCCCGATGCCAATGCTGCAGGTCCATTATAACAGGGACAATGTTCAACTATAAACGCAACAACAAAGAGAGCACTTTAGTAATAAAACATAACATGGATTGCAACTCGAAAGATTTTATCTACGTGCTACAATGCAGAGGTTGCTGCGCTCTTTATGTGGGGCAAACGGGAGACACTTTAAGATCAAGGACGCGAGTGCACAGACAACAAGTTAAGGACAAGGACTATCGATCTTTATTCGTGAGCAAGCACATCTCCTCATGCTCAAAAAGTGACCCTCCTTTCAGCATAATCCCGATTTTGAAGTTACCCCCAAATTGTGATCGATCGTATAGGGAGAGCAAAGAAAAATGGTGCATTAGTGTTTTTAGACCTTCACTTAATCAAAATTGATCAATGATATCCGCCTGCACTCTTCCCCCTGTACGATGTCTGTGAATTCTTATTTTCATCCATGACATTTGTGTAATTCGCTTACTATGTATGTGCAGCTTATTTTATGATCATATAAATTAAGTTATGATATTCATAATAAACATTAGCCCTTGAGAAGCTTCGATGACCAAGTGAAACCGGTCGGGCTTTCAAGATTCAAAGTTTTTCCTTGACGACTTACGGGAGTTATTTTCCTTCTTATATATATATATATATATATATATATATATATATATATATAAATTCAGCATCAGACCACAGTGAACAAGAAGAAATTTCTGCAGAAAAAACTAAAGATACACTATGAAATTCAAATGTTCAAGGTATAGATGTAGATTGTGGCTTGAGGCTTGATAATAAAATTTTCTTCGATGTCTACACTTTGAGACGATTTCATTTTTCTTATTGAGGAGATTTCTTTTTTTTGAAGTGGCTATAAAATATTTCTCTGAGAGACAAAGATTGCAATACCGATCACCGCAGGAATAGGGCTTGCTATGATGTACAACTTTCCATTTAATTTCATAGTTTACACTTGGGTCATTGAGAGTCCATACAATTTTGATAGTGAAGTATCATTCATATAATTGATATTCGTGAACGACTTTTTATGATTGCGATATCTTGCCTTGAAATCTCCATCGCACATTCCATAATACTTTTCTTCTTGTCTTTCTGTAGTAATATTGGCTTCATAAACAATTGATTTCTGTAGACAGTTCCCGTTCAATGGACATTTTTCTTTAATGCGGCAGTTACATGAATTAGAATTTTGTTTTACATTTTCTGTTGCTTTATGTAGAATTTTTGAGTTGTGATTTTGTATTATATTTTTCATACAACTGTAACTGAGTTTCAAATTATTTTTGTTGAAAATTTTATGATACTTGTGATGTCGTGGGAAATGTTTCTGAATTAATGACAAAAATATACGTCCAATATTCGTCATAACATTGACACTGTATGGTGGGTTAAACCATATAACATTTCTTGGTCGGTTCCTTGAAGCACTTTCATTTGTCTGTGTTTATATCCACTATTATTCAGTGCAAGTTGATAATAAGGCTTTGCGTTATTAAATTCGGTTTCATTGGAGGATAGATTTGATAGTCTTTTTTCAATCATTTTAGGAATTTGCTTGATTATTGTCTTTGGATGATTTGATTTCGTGTGAATGTATAACGGAGTATTGCCGGGTTTGTTGTAGGGTCGATATGAATGATTTCTTAGATCAAAGTACACATCAAGAAAATCAGTTGAATTGAGATTGCACTCGACAGTTATTTTTAATCCATAATCACCGAAAATTTTTATCAAGTCTTTTCTTGCACGATCTTTCATTGGTCCAGAATGATTTTTGACAACACAAAGGCCGTCATCTCTACACAAGCCTATGTTTTCCTTTCCAAATCGGATGCCCAATTGGTGAAGAAGAAAAAGTCCCACAAGCTTACATACCTCGGCGCCGTCGAAGCTGCTTTAGTAACATGGAATAAGTGGGTGCTTTTTTTTATCCATGGTGTGTTCATGCTAAATAATAACGATTTTCTCGCAAGATTGATTGCATTTACATCTTTTTCGGAAATGTTGGATAAGGACTTGGCAAAGTCAATACTTTTTGAAAGAAGGTTTTCATCAATGTATGGGTAGAAGTCAACAATATCAAACTTCATGAAGCTAGAAACATTCTTGTCTGGAATATTTTGAACCATTAGTAGTGATCCCATTGCAAATTCAACCGCAAAATGTGAAATGATGAGTCATCATGCAGACTCAGCCCCCCCCTCTGGAGAGAGGAAAGACATGGCCAAGGATGTGCTGGAAGGGATGGGTCCGAGCGGAGGAAACTGTTCCCTCCCCCCCCCTCTGGAAGGAAGGAAGGAAGGATGAGCTCTCCTGTGAGGAAAGGGTAGGAAAGGGTTTTACCTTTAGAAAAAGGCAGGTTTTGGACGTTTTTGGGAGAGGAAAGATCCTCTATCGGCCAGAAGGAGTGCTCGGATGGACAAATGGAGGTCAGATTCGGACTCTACGTGAAGTTTTGGGTTTGGGAGGTGATTTCCAGCTCAATCGGAGAGAAAACGTTGTGACCCCCCCTCCTGTCAGACTTCCAACTTGGATGGGAGTGATCGTAGAGAGTCGTGCCATAGCTCGTTTGAAAGCTAATAGTGGGAAAAATGCAGTGGAAAGCATCATATGTCAAAGTTTTCCTGGGTTTAGAGTGGAAAATGACTTGAAAATGGCAGGAATCTCCGAAAAACGACAGAGTTAGGAAAGTGTAGGTTTTGGACTTTTTGGGGTGAGAAAGGTCCTCTTTCGGGCAGAAGGAGTGCTCGCATGGACAAATGGAGGTCAGATTCGGATTCAGCGTGAAAATCTGCATCTAGAGGGTGAGTTTCAAGTGAATCGGTGACAAAAAGTTTTCGCTACCTCCCCCCTCGGCAGGGTTTCTTCCAACTTTGGTTCTAGAGATGGTAGAAAGTCGTGTGATAGCGCGTTTGAAATCTAAGAGTAAAATGAATTCATTGGATGAAACGGCGTGTCCATATCTTCTTTCGTTGAGGTGTGGGAGTGACTTTAAGATTTTTGACCATCACCAAAATACGACAGAGTTAGAATTTTTACGAAAATGGCTCTAGCGGGCGAACGAAGCATCGGACACAAAAACTGAGGGCAGATTCGGATTCTACGTGACATTTTGGGTTGGAAAGGTTGTTTCCAGCTCCATCGGAAGAAAAAGTGCTGACCCCCCCCTCGAGTCGAACTTTGTCAAAAGTGATGCTTTGACCAAAGTTGTTCAGAAACATGTGAAAGAAGCTTCTATCAAGGTTTGGCGTTGAAATTCGAACAAAAATTTTTACGAAAATTTTCTTCACTATGGGTCGACACTTAGGACTTTTTTTTCGTGAAAATGTTAAATTGTAGCCTACTTTGGTGACGACTATCTCAGGAATGAAAGTGAATGAAGAGCTCCGGTTTCTTTTAGTGTAAACACCGCACTTTGTTCTCTAGGATCCTACCTTTTCAGATCAGTCACATTTTTTCAACTGGGCTTCCGGTAATCGAAGAGAGTCGAGGGATGGCTTAAATGAAAGGTGAGAGCGAGAAAACGTGACTGTCAAAATTTGAAGTCAATCGGAGCACTAGAACCGGAGATAGAAGTGTTTAAAGTTTTGGATGATTGAGATTACGTCATCATCTGATCGCCACAAACTATATAAGCTGGGAACCGAATGAGAAATTTCATTAAGACGAGAGAGATTGTCAAAGGTAGGTCGTCTCTCCGGAGCTCCGATGATAGCATCGGAAATTCCAAATTTCAAGTTTCCGTTGGAAACTGACTTAGAAAATTTCATTGCTGATATCAGCTAAGGCGTCAGACGTATAGGTTAGCCAGGAGATGACCTTAGTCTCCAAGCCATAAAACACTCCAAAACTTTAAAGGCTTGTAACTTTGCTTCTACAAGTCCTTTTGACTTGATTCAAAAAAGGTTCGAAAGGTCATGATTCAGGTCAAGTCATAGTTTACTTATGAAATTTCATAAGTAGCGCTAAAAATTTGACAAATTTAAATTCGTTATTTTTGGAGGTTTTCTGGGGTTTTCGACCCTGCTGAAGTCAACTAAAGGATTTGTAATGATGTCTGAGACAGTCTTCTCATGTCTTTACATAAAACAAGCGGTTTTTCACTGAAAGCTAGCATGGTACGGAGAGTTTTGCTGTAATATTCCAATGACAGGGTGTTTTTTCGGGACGGCGGATGATGCCGTAGTGGTAAGTGTGGCAAGGGAGTGTGTCATATTTTAGACTGAAACCTCTGTGGCAACTCATGTTGGGCATTTCATACAGTTCTCAACGTAGCACTTTGAACGCCAATCGGTTGAGTCTTAGCTATCTTGTCATGGGTGGCTACTAAACATCTCCATTGCAAAACGCTTGTGAATCACGGCTTGCTATCACTCTCTACGGCTTGCTATCAAGCTGATCAAAGCAACGACTTACCAACCTCTTGTAAATAGCTCCACCGGTTTTCAAGTCTGGCTATCAAGTCATTGACGGTGCAAGTCACGGAGATTTTCGGTGTCATACCTCTTGTTGGTGGGGCGTTCTTTCGAGACAGCAGTGAAGTCCGTAGCGATGAGTACTGCACGGGACGTTGGCAATGGTAATCCTTGTGAAACCTCTCTGCGTCATGTTTCCAAGTGGTTGCCTTTCGTTTCAACGTTTTACTCTGACCGCCAGGGCGACATTTAGCTATCTGCCACAGGTTGCCTCATAAAATCTCCATTGCACTTGTCTCCCGATAGTTGGCCATACATGCAAGAATGAACCATGAGTTCTACTTGCCTCTATCACCGAGGCTAAATGAGATGGAATGAATTGGAAGGGACATTCATGCACCACATGCAACCACAGGCTCATTTCTCTCTTCGCTAGTGAACAAGTTCTTGTTAGTGTAGTCAGAAAGTTTATCATGTTTTGCAAATGCAAAGTTTAGTATAGTCAAATAGTTTTACCGTGACACACGAGTATGAAAGTAAAGTTTGATCATCGAAGTTTTATTCGTGAGTGTAGCCAGAAAGTTTGATCATGACGGTCTATGAAACACAAGTTTATGAAATGATAATGTAGCCTGAAAGTTTAAGAAACACACGTTTGTGAAAGTAAAGTTTAATATGTTGTACAAAAGTTTTACTGCAACACAGTTTGATGTACAGTTAGAAAGTTTATCATGTTTCATGAAATGCAAGTGTAGTGAAATAGTTTTACCGTGGCACACGAGTATGAAAGTAAAGTTTGATCATCGAAGTTTTATTCGTGAGTGTAGCCAGAAAGTTTGATCATGACGGTCTATGAAACACAAGTTTATGAAATGATAATGTAGCCTGAAAGTTTAAGAAACACACGTTTGTGAAAGTAAAGTTTATCATGTTGTACAAAAGTTTTACTGCAACACAGTTTGATGTACAGTTAGAAAGTTTATCATGTTTCATGAAATGCAAGTGTAGTCAAATAGTTTTACCGTGGCACACGTTTGTGAAAGTAAAGTTTGATCATCGAAGTTTTGTTCATGGTGGAAGTCATTAAAGCAATATGAAGTCTACAGTCACAACGTTTATGATAACGCATCGTACCTTAAGTAACCACATGTGTCATTTAACTCTTGATCAACAAGGATTCGATGGATTTTTACAAGATTGGAAACCTCCATTTAAAGTAAAGATGAATGATGTAGGAGTAGTGGCAACTGAAAGACTTCCTCTCTTCAAAAGATTTATAGAGAGTTTACAACCTCAAGATGTGAAGGGTAGACTCGTTGCTTATATAGAGTTGAAAGATTTGCAAAAACCACTTCGTTTTGGATCCCATTGCATAGAATCGATTACTCTTAGTGATCAATTTTATGCTCGACATATGGAGAAAATTATGGAGAGAATGGCAGAAACGATGGAAGGAAATGCATACGTTGTTAAACATATCATGATTCAACTGAGTGTGTTTACATCCAGGACTTTGTTTGATCGTCAACATGTGTAAATGAAATAGGAACTAGTTCAATGAATCATTCTTCTTATTAACCCTTGTCAGTGTGGGTGGGCACTAGAGTAAATGAGTCATTCTGCTTGGTGTGGCAGATGAATAGGTCTTTGTGCAGTAAAACGGGCGTGTTGTAACATGAGTCATTCTGCTTTGTGTGGGAGATGAATAGGTCTTTGTGAGGTAAGACGGGCGTGTTATAACATGAGTCATTCTGCTTTGTTACTCATAGGTCTTTGTTCGCTAAAAGGAGCGTGTCACTTAAGTCTTTCTGAGGACTAGAACGACTTTCTATATAAATAGGGAAGGCTTCCACTCACGCGGTGAAAAGTTCAAGTGTGATAACTCTTTGTCACGCAACAAAGACAGGGAAAACATGAAAAGGGAAACGCATGTGATTCGAGCTAGGTGTGGTTCTAAAACGGATGACGGAGCTCATGGCAATCATTTCCGTCCTTGCGCTAACCATGCAGTTGCTCGAAGGCATTAATTCCTCTGCTCTCGCACTGGGTACACTAAACTCCCTTACTTTAGCATCGCGGCCGTCACAAGGCAAATCCACGTATTTTGAAAAACTATGTTTTGAGAAATCATCGTCTAAACATTGTTAAATATCTACACCAACACTGTTTCAAAATACGTGCCTTTATCTTGTTGAAGTCAAACGAAAATATCTATGTCGTTAGCATTTTTTAAAATACGTGGTTTTGCCTTGTTGATGATGAGACGAAAATTTCTATGTCGATAGCTTTCTTAAAATGCGTGATTTTGGCTTGTTGATGCTGAATACTTTTAGTGGTCTATAAAATTCTCAGACCACGGGCCGTATGCTGCAACAATTCCTAAGATCTTTTTCCTATGATCTTCACGTAGGTGTTCACTGGGGGAAATCCTAGTTGGTATGCTTGAACGATTCCTAGCGTTCACCTAAGTTAGGTGAAATCCCCCAAGTTAGTTTGACCTGGTTTTACTGGCACTTTGTGTGGATTCAGATTGTGTTATTTTTCATAGGATAGCAACAATAGCAAAACTGCCGGCATTGACCGAGTTGATTGGCAGGTGAGAAATCAGTTTAGGAAAAGTTGTAAGATATCGAAAAAGTGAAACTGGAGTTGTATTTATCACTTCATAACCATCAAAACAAAGTTTTGTCTCTCGAAATCGCACCAGTAATTCCGAAGTTATGTCGAATAATTCGTTTAGCCTCAAAGTTCAACTGTCTTAATCACACCATTAATGAATGGCTCGATTGTTGAGACAAAGTCGCTGAAACACTATATTGGCAATATCTCAGCTAGTACCGCACCAAATTCAACAAAATAAACTGCGATTTTATCCTCATCCCGTGATTAAGAGAATGGTGCTAAAAGATATAGAAAAGTTGTAAGGATTTTTGCTGACAATCAAATACGAGATCTCAACGAAAATTTCGACGGCAGTACGGCATACAACATCCAATCAGCAAAGTCGAGCGACAACATTGTTAACTAATTTGAATGATGATACTGCATGATACTGATCTTTTCTTATAATCGTATAGTATTAGATTATATTCTTGATACGATAGATACTTCTGTTAAATCATTTACTAATTATGAATGATAACATTAATAAGTTCATACGTCATCAATGTAATTGTCAATGCGGTCAATACATTAAACAAGATAGTAGATAATTTCCTTTTTGGGGTCTATTTTTAACCTGAAAGAGGATAATGCGTGGGATACTATGACTTTTAATATCCACAATTAACATAGTAAAATCATTGGTGAGATACGGTGAATTCAACATGATGATTAGTAATTTGATGATTGAAATTGTTTTACAAAAGTCGGGAATCATTATCTAATTCGAAATTGAAACTAGTGTCATAAAGTTACTGGGTTCAGTTAAAATCTCGTCATAAGCTAAACATTTTGAAATATCCACACGTCATAGAATTAAGTATAGAGTTAATTCCGCTTGTACAGAATTCATAAAGTTATGAGAAATCCTAACGAAGTAGGCACTAGATTACCGCGTTGATTTGTATAACTTAATCATGTAGTATACCTAAATTATTTAGCATCAATTTTTAGCAGTCATCCGATAGAAAACTTCACAATTTCTCCAGTCCGTATATAATTGTAAAAGATTAGCAATACAAATCGCAATTTGTTCTATAAGTACTTAAAAGTCTAAAAGTCGATCTCGCGATCATTTGTGAGATCTGGAACATCAGACTCCGTAATGTTTTCGTAAAAGTCTCTTAAAGTCTCAGGCATTTTGCAGCACAGCTTCGTGAGATCACTTTTTTCAGGGGATTAATACCTCTCTTTTTTGTTTCATGTGGTACAGAGTTGAGTAAACTCTATAATGAAAGATGCCAATCCTTGGCAAGAGATTTCTTGAATATTTCGTTTTCTACAAATTCTCATTCGAAGGACGATTTTGTATAGACTTTGATGGATCCTTTCTTTACTTCAACAACTCTAACATCAGATAAACCACGCAAACGGTTCACTGCATGCTTCATGTTAAATAACCAGAAATTCGTATGGTCGAGCGTAATAACATTCTTTTTTTCCTTGAATTTTTTATCAAATTTACGAGACCATCAGAATCATACACCTCACCGGATTTTTTCATCTTCTTGGTAATCGATCCGTGCACGCTATCGGCTGTCATATACGTATGACCCACCTCGAGATATTCTATTGTTATCTTTTGTGCAGATATCCGTTAATCGTTTATTATTCTCACTAAGGCACATAACAACAAACGGTTTTTATTTTGGGCGTTACAATTGTCTGCAAAAAGTATAATTTCATCAAATTCTGCAAATGTTACAATAAAATGTACATAAGCCGAGACTACATCCTCCGCTTTTTCGGCCTGCCTCGCCATCATGCCAAACAATACATGTTGAATCCCCTTCCATCGAGACGTCGCTGAAAGTTTCATTAAATACGATAAGTTTTCTGCTGAAGACTGCGTCCTTGACATCAAGTATTGGCAGGAGCAAAACCTTCTGCATGTCAACAGAGACAACCTTCACATTTTCAGTTTTCGATCGCTCGCCATCGTTTCTCATTTCCTCTCTTGCTATTTTGCTTCTTTCTCTGTGCATCTTAAACTCATGACATTTGACATCACCTTCACATTGATGCTCACCTTTTCTTCTGTGGTCTTCGCAAATCGAACAATTATCACTTTGTGGACTAAGAAAGGAAATGTTAATTTCATGAAAAACGTTTGAAAACCAAGACAATGAGCATGGCTTTCCAATTTTGAAATGCTTTGCGCCACATGATTCTTCGCCAATAACGTTATGCCTGCCAATGAATAAATCGTACAATTTCTGTATAGAAAGTTCATTTGATAAGTATCTGCGATGGGGTGAGTGAGCCAACCGCTGATGTGAAATCATGGGGTGAAATTCTTCAACGAACTTCTTTACCTCAATACGAAGATCATTATGAAGTTTGTTGGCTGCTTCATGTCAACCTCTTTTATCTGGGGGCGCCCCAAGGTTGAGTGATAATTCATTATCAGAAATATTGTCAAATACCGTACGGATTATAGAATCTGTGGAGCAGCCGATGGTAGATAGGAAAAACTTTTTTCATACTCTATGTCCTGCCAACATATATGACATGGATTTGAATTTTCGTTTTCTGGATGGCTCGCTGAATGGTGTTGCATTAACATTAGCAAAACTACAGTTATGGCCAATGATTTCCGACCACTAGTGATACGGCCATTGATTTCCGACCACTATTATTTTCATTCTGACAACCTTATTTTATTTCTACAAACATACGTTATATTAGTTATAATTGGTTGATTTACCTATCAGGCAACAGCCAACCACCATTGAGTATGTATAAATCGGTGGAATTCTCAGAATTACACGAATTCCAAGAATTGTTTGCCAAAGTTAATTTGTGCGTCTCATTGTAATTATGCCTACAAGTCCTGCTGCTCGCGCTAATATCAAACTTTTATTTGATGATGGATGGAGTGAACGTCAGATCGCAGTAAGATTAAATTTGTCAAAGACAACAGTCCATGATATTATCCAAGTTATCAAGCAGACTGGATCCACAGTTCCCAGAAAACAACCAGGCAAAACAAGAATCACCAGCCGTCAAACTGATAACATTATTCGCCGTGCTGCTGTGAGGAATCCATCTATATCCAGTTCTGAAATCAGAGCGCAATTACCTGAAAATGTGGTAGTCAGCACTCGAACCATCAGACGGCGCCTCCTTATCGATGCAGGTCTTCGCTCTTACCATCCAGCTGTAAAACCTCGACTATCTCGAAAGAATATCAAAGATCGCCTTATCTTCTGCAGAACTCACAAAGACTGGACAGTTGACCAATGGCGGAGAGTACTATTCAGCGACGAAACACAAATAAAGCAGTTTCAACCACACAGGGCCTTGGTTCGACGTCCTTCAAATCAGCGTTTCAATCCAAGGTTTACTGTACCAGCGGTGAAAAAATGCCCGTCAATCATGATATGGGGTTCGATATCTGGATTTGGTCGCGGAGGTATTTACTTTGTACAGCAAGGGAAGACGGTCAATTCGGCTGAATATTTGAAAATCATTGCAGAAAAGGTGCCACTGTGGATGGAACTTCATAGTTGCGATGTGTTCCAACATGACGGTGCACCATGCCACCAGTCCCGTGCCGTAAAATCTTGGCTTCATTGTAATAATATTGAAGTACTCAGCCCGTGGCCAGGATCGTCACCAGACTTAAACCCGATAGAAAATTGTTGGGAAAAGCTGAAGTTAGAAGTGTCGAAATCCAATCCATCCTCACTGATAGAACTCAAAGGTGCTATTCTTCATGCCTGGACCCATGAAATAACTCCTGAGTATTGCCAATCTCTTGTAGATTCAATGCCACGTCGAATCAGCGCTGTTCTGGCGGCTCATGGTACTGCTACTAAATATTAATTGTTTTATGAAACATTGAGATTTTGCAATTTAATTGACCAAAGACATTTAAATGTAAGTTCAATTGTTCCCATGTGTTAATTACACATGTTTTTGTTTATAACTTAAATACTACTTGTTAACTAATACTCTGAACTCGTTTTATCTTAGAAATATATGGGTGGTCGGAAATCATTGGCCATAACTGTAAATTCTCGACGACCTTGATGGTGTTTCCTTGAATGCGAAACATAAATCTCTTGTCTTCATTCATCGTCGGACTTCACGGATGGGCTGATGCTTATCGGAGTTGTTGACGTATTTCTTGTTGAAGTATCGGGATGAAGCAAATAATATAGGCTGGTAGAATCTTTCGGATGTTGCTTTTTATCATCAACATTTGGATTTAAAGCGGCTAAAACCATCCTTCCGGACCGTGAGTTCCAATTTATACCAGACATGGCGTTAATATCAAAATTAACGCGCCGCGTTCCGCTTTCGTACGAGAGAGAATCTATACTGTTATTATAAATTTTGTGAGCACAAGTCATGTAGTCTAATTACTAGGCATTGTTCATCATTCACACACGCATGCGATATTCCACAGCATGCCGATGCGTGGGAAGAATGATATGAAAACATAGCAATCGCCTCGATATCTTTGTACAGAGAATTTTTCAAATTACTATGGTTTTGCTGTCAATATAGCATACAAATCATGAGAATTGCATGCATAGAAATTGCCGTGTCTCTTAAATACGTGGTTCTGCCTTGTTGAATTGATAGTTTTTAAAATACGTGGATCTGCCTTGTTGCGGATAACGATATTATAGATATCTTTCAAATACGTGGTTTTGGCTTGAGGAATGTATTATAATAATGTTATCCAGAGAAAAAGCAAAAATCAGCCCAAGATACTCTTTTATGATCAAGTCTAGAAGATTAGCTATTAAAGTATGAGTCATTTCATACCTACAGATCAAAAATATATATTCCAAACTTCAGGTATTTGTTAAATAAGCCAAAACCACGTATTTTAAAATAGGTGGATTTGCCTTGTGACGGCCGATCGGGTAAAAATGCTTTCAATCAAAAGATAACTCATCATGGAAAAGTCGTGACCATAAAAACACCAAGTCATCGGATGGATTATCTAAAGGTTATCTCAACACAGTATGGACTCACTGTATGTGCACCGTTAGACTATTGGACACGGTTACAATTAAATACTCTTGATACATTCCTGAAAGAAAATCTCACCATTCCCAAAGAAATTGTTTGACACAATGGGAAGCGGCCACAAGTTCCCATCATGGAAAGAAGATACATGTATATTCATATGGATAGACACAGTCTCATCATCGATGAAAAGGAGGGCAACGAATTCGACTTACTCAATTGCAAACCTCTTCCCATTTTGGGAAAAGGATTCTACTCCTTTGAAATTAAAATTCAAGCCATCTACATGGGTCCGCGCAGGGATGGAAGTTTGTTTACGTTGAATCCCTATCTTGTCTCCATAACCTTTAAAAATGGTGTCCATGTTGATGATTATCAACTACAGTTACACTCTCCACACACTGAGAATGCACCATCGGTCTTTATGGGACCAAGGCCTAACGGCCACCTTATCAAGAAAGAAAAAATTTACACTCACCATGCCACACATGAGCATGACTCTCTCCTTCTTTCTTAGGCATTACATTCTTCACTCAGGTTTGAATCATGATCATGTGAAAATTATCAGCATGGCTCCATGTATCGTGGAAAAGGCAATGTCTTACATTTCATGATATGAAACGTCAACTTCAGATAACTCTAGAACGCTTTCAACTACGAAGGTTGCATCGCGCTATCATGTCCAACTCTTGTCGTGTGATTAGTTTAGGAGAAGGCATTGTATTTGTTCGCATTCAAGAGATGATTTTACGTAATGATCACTGCTACATCGTCACTCCAAAGCCCTCATGGGAAAAGTATAAAGGGGAAGTTCACTCAACCCTCATGTTTCATGCTCCTCATCCGCATCATCAACGCCATGCGCGAAATGAATCTCAAAAGAGACATCGATTTAGAAGAGTTGCACATCCATCCTCCCGATTCAGTGTATCATCGCGGTCGTCCACAAATGTTGGTCATTCGCACGAGCAACGGTCGAAATCTTCAAATCCTTCGCTGCCGCAAAATCCGAGTCCTAGGAAACCTTTCTCATTTCGTGATGGAGTCCATGTGTTACGAAGTCGTCAAGAAAATACGAACACTCATGCCTCATCTACGCCTCAGTCCCCTGACATTGAAGAATATAGTAGTGTCAGTTCAATGGAAGATGTTAGTGAATCTAGCAAACATTAAAACCAGTAATCATTGTATATGCTATGAAACTGAACTCTTTCCTGCTGCTCTGATTCGGAAGTGGCATCCTGTACATATTGCAGTGTTTCACAACGGACATTGTATCATGACTGGTTTACGTGATATCAGTTAAGTAGCTGACATTGTTAAATCTTTATTGCGTTATCTGTATGAGTCACAGTTAATAGAATCGTGTTAATCACATGATGTGTTTTGAATGAGTCATCGCCATGAACGCCCATACACATGACGGTGAAAAGGTCATCAACAAGTTTTATCGCTTTATGATGAGTCAGCGCTATTTATAGACATGAAATGACGCCCACACACACACACACACATACACTTGTCGGTGAAAAGGTCACGATGTCTGACGCGAGACGCCATCGCTTTGTCTGATAAATAACGCCCACACCCGTGTCGGTGAAAAGGTAGAACAAGACAGATTAGATTCTTATTTAACTGAGTGGCACTTTACCATTTCATGAGTCAGAGCTATTTATGGACATGAGTCAGCAAAGTGGTTGATGTTTCCTAAGCCGAAGAAATTTTCATGATGTTACATTCGTTGGAAACTTGAGGATGCTAACTTTTTAACTTACAAACTCTGACATGGTTATGACTTTATTTTATACTTTACCTATCTTGGAAACAATGAAATGCTTGTCACTTTATTTCATACTTTACCTATAAATTGCGAAAGTCCATAATCTATGGTGATAGGGTTAGCTACGGTTGGATTTAGGGATTTATGGTTTTAGGGTTTTATATAACACAAGTGAATGTTAACCGTTAGTGTATATTACATTTATTAACTTAACCATTTGTGAATGATATATGTAAATTGCATAAGTCCATAATCTATGGGAATAGGGTTACCTACGGCTGGATATAGAGATTTAGGGACTTAGGGTTTTATATGGCACAAGCGAATGTTAACCGTTAGTGTATAGTACATTGATTAACTTAACCATTTGTGAATGACATTATTCCTAACATTACAAACAACTGCTTTATTTCTAATTTTACAAACAGTGAGATGATTCTAACTTTATTTTATTCTTCTCCTATCTTGCAAACAGTGAAATGCTTGTCACTTTATTTTGTACTTTACCTATAAATTGCTAAAGTCCATAATGTATGGGGATGGGGTTAGCTACGGTTGGATTTAGGGATTTAGGGTTTATATAGCACAAACGAATGCTAACCGTTAGTGTATAGTACATTTATTAACTTAACCATTTCTAAATGACATTATTTTCAACATTACAAAAAAAACTACTTTATTCTAACTTTACAAACAGTGAGATGATTATAACTTTATTTCATTCCTCACCTATCTTACAAACATTGAAATGCTTGTGACTTTATTTTATACTTTACCTATCTTACAAACATTGAAATGCTTGTGACTTTATTTTATACTTTACCTATCTTGCAAACTCTGAAATGCTAGTGACTTAATTTTATACTTTACCTGTCTTGCAAACTCTGAAATGCTTGAGACTTAAATTTATACTTTACCTATCTCACAAACAGTGAAATGAATCTAACTTTATTTTATTCTTTTCCTTTCTTGCAAACTCTGAAATGATTCTAACATTAATTCAAACTTTACAATCATAAACTTTATTTCTAACCCTACCCATCTTACAAAATGATCAAAACTTTTACTTCTGTCTATTCAGTGAGAATGCCATCTTTATGTCAAAAGAAAAACGAGACAGTCTGTACTTGATATGTTATTGAATGAAAGACATTTCATCACAGTCACACATAGTTAAAACTATACACGGAGAAAGAGAGAAAACAAAGTCACTGATGTGTGCGGAGAAAACAAAGTCACTGATGTGCCGGAAACTGTACAGGGACAAAACAAAGTCAGCAAAAGCACTGGATACCCCATCGATGATATGTTGTGATCAGGAGTTGGACGCATGTTACAAGGCGCTCACTTACATCACCCCATAGAAAACGCTACAGAGTCAACCACAACAGAGGGGAAGCATACATCATCATGCATCGTCGCACGGAGGAAGAGAAAGTTTCTGTCTCTTGGGTGGAGGTAGATGTGTGTCTGGATGGCCATACGGTAATGAGTGGTTAGGACTCATCCAGCATCGCTTGTCTTCCCAAGCAGAGAGTGCCCGTTTCCTAAACGTTGTTGTCGTGACTTCGTGTACCTTTGATTTTAAAATCATCATATTGACTGAACTTATTTTAGTTGAATTTGTAGAATCTCGATAGTTTCTATGTGCCATTTTCCGAACGATGGACTTCGAGATGCCTTTCTCCCGTTTTATGGAAGGCCCTGAGAATTTTAACTTCATAGAGTACATCTTGGGACGATGCAAGATCATCTCTTTTATCCTATTACCGGCGCATTCATCTTTGAAGCAACCGAGCTTTGCTTTGTTTAAGGTCGAGTAAAGCGGATAGTTGGATATAGTTGGATAGCGGGATAGTTGGAGCTATCAAAGTGTGGCTTTAGCTGGTGCAGAATATCTTCCTTGCTGAGTCCTTTCCTAGTGGAATGTGCGAGGAAAAAGCTATCAGTATCCCCGCCTACGAATTCTGCATGATGGATGAGTGGGCATGATTTTATCGTGTGGTAGTAGAGGTTGTACATCTCAAACTTGGAGTGATATAAAACGGCTTGACCTATGTAGATGGGTTTGCACAAGTCTTAATCCCGGCCAGATCTTCGGTAATGGCATCAGCATATACAAAGAGTGGCGAACGATGCATTTTTCTAGCTACCTCAGGATCAGTCACCAAATTATAATTGATGCGTTTTCTTCATCCTCCATGGTTTTACCAAAGAGGGAATTGTTCTTATTAAAATCTATGTAAGGCTTCAAAAAGGCCTTTTGATGAAATTGAACACCCCTATGCACTTTTTGTAGCTGCATGCCCATCCTTAAATAGAATTTGAGAATCTTATAATGAACAATGTAATGTTCTTTATCATACTGGGTGAGCAGCAGCTTTCTGGCAGGATTATATTTCATTTTATTTTCTCCTTCATACTTAGATTTCAGTTGCTCCATGAAGGGAGAATACATATCTTCAGTCACTATACCAGACTCCGGAGCAAGAGGAAAGTCTGATGTCTTATTCTTAATGCAGTCTGGATAGGTGAGATCGGCTTCAAACAAATAACCTATATCGGCCTCATCTTCCAGTCCTAAAATGTGCTGGGGTTGGAAAAGTTTTCAACCTCATGGGGTTCAAGCCAAGCAAAGTGGGATTGTGGCAAGAGTTTCGACAGTGCACTTCCATATAAATTATTTTGGTCTATGTACATCAGGTGGGTGTCAAATTAGAAGCAGACTGATAAGACAACCCCGGTAAACTTATGTAATGGACGGGGTCCAACACGTCCTGCTTCAGTGTAACTTTCCTAAAAGCCTCAAAGACATCGGCTAAGAGCAAAACATCTAATTTTAAGTAGGCAAGCATATAGTCACTAAACGAGTGACAACCTAATTCTTGCCATGCCTGCTGTGCATGCCTATAGTCATCAGGCGAACAGTCCTCACCCGTCAAATCGTTCTTAAATTTATCGATAGACGGAAGGGATGTTTCTTTCAATGTGTCTATTGAACTAAAATAGCTATAAGGAAACACCCCTTTCCGTCGCATGAGACTGTCACTAATAGTAGGGCAGTCTTTCTTTAAATTTTGAGTGAGGGGAAATGAGTCCAAATTGTTAGCCAAAGTGGCTAAGGAAGAAGACATAAACTGGAAACTGTCCATAAACTTAACGTCATAAAAGACAGGCTTCCCCTCCTTCGTCTTGTCAACATTGACTTTGGCGACAGAGATATGAATTTTTCCTTACTTTGGGCTATGACGTTCATCGACCATGACTTCATATGTCCTAGACCACCGCGAAGAAGAATATGCGCATCATAACATTTAAAGTTATGAAAGATGACGGGGAGCGTTCGCCCTTTGAGCCTAAGTGAGAAATTACACTTAACGCACAAGGCAGACCTAAATTTGCCATTGAGATGGCAATGGTCCTTCACTTTCTTATGCTGCTTCTCATCAAAGGATGAGCAGCAGCAGGGACATTCTGTGGTCCTATCAAATTTTAATTTATCGACTTCTCTGAAACACATGGGTTTCCTAGTGATCTCCGTTTCATAGAGTTGATGAAAACGGGCTTTTTTATCTAAAAATTTTAAAAAATCTAAGATGCAGTCTTCACCTTGCCACACATGCAGTTTATTTTGGTTCCTATAGTAAGAATGCCAAACTTCATAACCGGCAATGGCTGCAGGTTGGTGAGTCTGATGTTCACTATCAATATAGCATTCAATGTCTGCATAAATGAAACAAATGGGACTCAGCTCATTGCCTTTTCATAAAATTTATCTTTGGGCATGACTTCTATTGGTAGCTTACCCCGAGAGCACCACTCGTAATGCTCTTCAAAATATGCATTGGATGTGAAACGCCGTGTGCATCGATCATAGTAATAATGTTTGTTATCATAACTTTGTTGGTGGTGATGCAATCTAGAAATTTTAGGAATGCCACAATGATGCCATTCTGGGTGGTTGTCGCTATACACTAGGAGGAGATTGACAACCCGGACGTAGGTACTTTGGCGATTATTATACCTAACGCCTTTCGGACCTTTTTCCAAGAGATGGACGACGATCTTAATGTTACTCAATTTTTTCAAATTGGGTGATGCAATTAAAATCTAGTGTGTTGACATTTAACCCGTCAAACTTAAGCTCATCCTTCCATTGACGATACTTGGTGACTCTTTGACGATCCCTATCTATGTCATCATAGTGAAGTATGGAAAGGACGGCATACTTGAAACACTGGGACTGACATTCTACTTAGATGACAACCTTTTTGTCAGCCAGTGCTTTGGGGAGGGTGAAACAACCCCTCCCTTGTAAATTTTCTAATAAATTAATTTTGAGATCTACTTTCTCGATCCCATCAAAAACCAGTCCGCTGTCTCTTTCCAGGAACTTTTCCAGGTTGTTGACGAGATAGGTGGCATGTCTCTCCATCCACTCGTTCACATCACCTATGAGATCAGCAGCACAGGAGGCTATCCTAATCGTCACAGTGGACTCTACTTCTCCCGTACTGCTGTCTATTTTATTGAAACGAGCAGAGACGTAAAACATGCCTTTGAGGAAAAACTATCTGAACTCGCCAACTTTTGATGAATTAAACCTATATAATTTGACAGGAATGATTGAATATCCTATATAGGTTGAGAGTTTTCCATCTCATAGTCACGAACGAGACTCTCAAGGGAGAACTTGCTCAGTCTTAGAGTGACGTTGCTGTCAGTGTAAAGCTCAGTGGGATGTGTGTGACAGAGTGTGTGCGAAGAAAGAACAAACTCTGTGGGAAAGGTCTTCCCACACGAAGAACAGGAAAATCCGATGGGTGGTGAGGGATGCTTCCTACCCGTTGTTGTCGATGGTTACCTCACACTGCCACAGGATCCGCCTTCGATGTGGACTAGCAAGTTGGTGCTGTTGTAGAACGTGCGTCCATAACCTTCACACTTGGGTCGTTGAGGGATCGGTCGGCGCTTTCCTCCTCTGCAGGCATTGCCAGCGGTGTGACGTCTCAAACTGTAGGCTGAGCCGAAGACCCTGTCACACCGCTGGCATCGAAAGTCCTTCTTCTCTTCGACTTCAATCTCCCTCTCCTCTCCTACTATCGCCAACTCCATTTCCTGCTCCTCCAGCAATCTCTCCACCGACTGAACGGAGAGGAGAGGCAGGTCGTTTTCTGCAGGTGGTGGTGGCGATGCTGGGATGACGATGGGGTGGGAGGGAACGTCACCGTCCAGGAGGTAGGTCGCCAGATCTGTTGAGAAAAAGGAAAAGAGATTAGTAACATGATCATAATTTCAAGTTTGAAGTCTTATCCCCCTTTTCCCAATCACGGTTACTTGCCATCCAATGAATTGATTTCCGGCAACACCGATGGACGCGGAGGAGGCAGGAGTGGGACGCGAGCCGAGGGTGAAAGGGTCCTGGGCTTGGGTGTCGGAGGGACGTGGTGGCGGGGAGCAGGGACTGGTGCAGGGAGCGGAGCAGGCGGTGGAGGTGGGGCGATGACGATGACCGAGAAAGGAGTCGCACCTTGAGCGGAGGTAGATGGGCGGGAAGGAAGGGCCGGAAATTCAACATCGAATCTCCGCCTCGCGGCTTCTTCCCACTTCTTCATCTTGGCTAAATCTGTAGAGAGGAAAAAGAGATGAGATTAGAGGTTGCGGAGACAACAATGATGGAGAGAAAGCTATACGGATACAGAAGTGCTAAAACAGGACACTTGCCAAGCTGCTCGTAAGCTTGCCCGATTGCTCCTTGGGGGACGTGTTCCCCATTTCGAATGCATTCATGCACTGAAAATGAATGAGAGCAAAGATAAGCAGAATTAAAATTTGGATTCTGTTTAAACATGAATAAAATAGGGGAGGGGTTTTGATTTTAATTGGGATGTTTTCCCTAATGATGTTAGTAATAGAGTGAGTCAACTTTGTTACAAATACTTACATTGCTCGATGGTAGCCTTCTCGATCTCGACAGCAATGCGGTAATTTTCAACTTTGTTGAAATCCATGACGGATAGTTAATAATAGGTAATGAATTGTAAGACTTCAATCACTGAAAAGGAAAATGAGAATCGTTTCATTTGCCTAGTCAACGTTTATCATTGGAACAATCATTGAAGTGACATCTAATGAATTACATTTCACTCTACTCCATATTATAAAAACTAACCTTTGTCGAATGGCTGAAGTCGAAAGCGTCACGTTGAGTATGAAGTCGAACGACCAACATGAGCAACGGCTCAGAGGTTTCGGTCTAACAAACGCAAACAACCCGTGCAACGCAATCCCTTTACGGCAGTACCCGCCGTCCCGAAGGAACGCTCGAGCAAAGGAGGTATTACAGCGAAGATATGTTTTATGAGCAGAAGTGAATCTCTTGATAGCAAGAGACTATTCAACTTGATAGCAAGTCAAAACAAACCTGATAGCAGGAGCTCACCGACACTCACCTTGTGAAAGATAAATGTGAAGAGCACAGCTGGTGCACTGCCTTTTATAAGATTTTCCTAAGCGGTGAATGGATGAGACCTCTCGTCCAATCACAGACGAGCTAGAGTTCCCGATGTGCGCACACACATTTGTAACGCGTTATTGAAATCGTCTTAGGCAAAAATGATGCTTAGCAATAGACTCAATCATGGCACCTGAAGTCAATACATTGAAATATGATGATTGCACGATTCGTTTTTATCAAGAGAGCTTCGGAGGTTTAATACAAGATTACATCCTTGAGTTTCAAAGGGAGGAGACAGATTTGGAAACATGTCTAGACTATACACGAGAAATATTTACGGAGTTGATATCTTATTTCAAAGACAGCCTCATCAAGGCTCACTAAATTGCAAATGTCAATTACATTCATTTTCCACAAGGTGAAGCAGCGGAAAGTGTTGACTTTCAATTTCCTTCCTACGGACAATAATATGTTACTGATGCTTCTGAGTTTTATACACGACATCTGAGGAAGATTATTTCTCGAATGGACAACTTTCATGGTTTCGGCGATCATTTGCTTCTGAATAAAATAGACCTTATTCTCATTGCCATTAGTAAAACGGGTTTCAATGATGTTAAATCAAAGACCAAATAAAGTATTTTTTCATGACACTTGTGTTGTGCTAAACTTTCTGGCTACACTCAGGAATAAAACTTCGATGATCAAACTTTACTTTCATACTCGTGTGTCACGGTAAAACTATTTGACTATACTAAACTTTGCATTTGCAAAACATGATAAACTTTCTGACTACACTAACAAGAACTTGTTCACTAGCGAAGAGAGAAATGAGCCTGTGGTTGCATGTGGCGCATGAATGTCCCTTCCAATTCATTCCATCTCATTTAGCCTCGGTGATAGAGGCAAGTAGAACTCATGGTTCATTCTTGCATGTATGGCCAACTATCGGGAGACAAGTGCAATGGAGATTTTATGAGGCAACCTGTGGCAGATAGCTAAATGTCGCCCTGGCGGTCAGAGTAAAACGTTGAAACGAAAGGCAACCACTTGGAAACATGACGCAGAGAGGTTTCACAAGGATTACCATTGCCAACGTCCCGTGCAGTACTCATCGCTACGGACTTCACCGCTGTCTCGAAAGAACACCCCACCAACAAGAGGTATGACACCGAAAATCTCCGTGACTTGCACCGTCAATGACTTGATAACCAGACATGAAAACCGGTGGAGCTATTTACAAGAGGTTGGTAAGTCGTTGCTTTGATCAGCTTGATAGCAAGCCGTAGAGAGTGATAGCAAGCCGTGATTCACAAGCGTTTTGCAATGGAGATGTTTAGTAGCCACCCATGACAAGATAGCTAAGACTCAACCGATTGGCGTTCAAAGTGCTACGTTGAGAACTGTATGAAATGCACAACATGAGTTGCCACAGAGGTTTCAGTCTAAAATATGACACACTCCCTTGCCACACTTATCACTACGGCATCATCCGCCGTCCCGAAAAACACCCTGTCATTGGAATATTACAGCAAAACTCTCCGTACCATGCTAGCTTTCAGTGAAAAACCGCTTGTTTTATGTAAAGACATGAGAAGACTGTCTCAGACATCATTACAAATCCTTTAGTTGACTTCAGCAGGGTCGAAAACCCCAGAAAACCTCCAAAAATAACGAATTTAAATTTGTCAAATTTTTAGCGCTACTTATGAAATTTCATAAGTAAACTATGACTTGACCTGAATCATGACCTTTCGAACCTTTTTTGAATCAAGTCAAAAGGACTTGTAGAAGCAAAGTTACAAGCCTTTAAAGTTTTGGAGTGTTTTATGGCTTGGAGACTAAGGTCATTTCCTGGCTAACCTATACGTCTGACGCCTTAGCTGATATCAGCAATGAAATTTTCTAAGTCAGTTTCCAACGGAAACTTGAAATTTGGAATTTCCGATGCTATCATCGGAGCTCCGGAGAGACGACCTACCTTTGACAATCTCTCTCGTCTTAATGAAATTTCTCATTCGGTTCCCAGCTTATATAGTTTGTGGCGATCAGATGATGACGTAATCTCAATCATCCAAAACTTTAAACACTTCTATCTCCGGTTCTAGTGCTCCGATTGACTTCAAATTTTGACAGTCACGTTTTCTCGCTCTCACCTTTCATTTAAGCCATCCCTCGACTCTCTTCGATTACCGGAAGCCCAGTTGAAAAAATGTGACTGATCTGAAAAGGTAGGATCCTAGAGAACAAAGTGCGGTGTTTACACTAAAAGAAACCGGAGCTCTTCATTCACTTTCATTCCTGAGATAGTCGTCACCAAAGTAGGCTACAATTTAACATTTTCACGAAAAAAAGTCCTAAGTGTCGACCCATAGTGAAGAAAATTTTCGTAAAAATTTTTGTGCGAATTTCAACGCCAAACCTTGATAGAAGCTTCTTTCACACGTTTCTGAACAACTTTGGTCAAAGCATCACTTTTGACAAAGTTTGACTCGAGGGGGGGGGTCAGCACTTTTTCTTCCGATGGAGCTGGAAACAACCTTTCCAACCCAAAATGTCACGTAGAATCCGAATCTGCCCTCAGTTTTTGTGTTCGATGCTTCGTTCGCCCGCTAGAGCCATTTTCGTAAAAATTCTAACTCTGTCGTATTTTGGTGATGGTCAAAAATCTTAAAGTCACTCCCACACCTCAACGAAAGAAGATATGGACACGCCGTTTCATCCAATGAATTCATCTTACTCTTAGCTTTCTAACGCGCTATCACACGACTTTCTACCATCTCTAGAACCAAAGTTGGAAGAAACCCTGCCGAGGGGGGAGGTAGCGAAAACTTTTTGTCACCGATTCACTTGAAACTCACCCTCTAGATGCAGATTTTCACGCTGAATCCGAATCTGACCTCCATTTGTCCATGCGAGCACTCCTTCTGCCCGAAAGAGGGCCTTTCTCACCCCAAACGTCCAAAACCTACACTTTCCTAACTCTGTCGTTTTTCGGAGATTCCTGCCATTTTCAAGTCATTTTCCACTCTAAACCCAGGAAAACTTTGACATATGATGCTTCCACTGCATTTTTCTCACTCTTAGCTTTCAAACGAGCTATGTCACGACTCTCTACGATCACTCCCATCCAAGTTGGAAGTCTGACAGGAGGGGGGTCACAACGTTTTCTCTCCGATTGAGCTGGAAATCACCTCCCAAACCCAAAACTTCACGTAGAGTCCGAATCTGACCTCCATTTGTCCATCCGAGCACTCCTTCTGCCCAATATGGGACCTTTCCTCTCCCAAGAAGTTCAAAACCTGCCTTTTTCTAAAGGTAAAACCCTTTCCTACCCTTTCCTCACAGGAGAGCTCATCCTTCCTTCCTTCCTTCCAGAGGGGGGGGGAGGGAACAGTTTCCTCCGCTCGGACCCATCCCCTCCAGCACATCCTTGGCCATGTCCTTCCTCTCTCCAGAGGGGGGGGGGCTGAGTCTGCATGATGACTCATCATTTCACATTTTGCGGTTGAATTTGCAATGGGATCACTACTACCATTCAGTAACCATCGTTGAATTTCTCCATTGTAAAAGTTCTGTAGAGTGTCTGACTTCATTGTTATATCATTCTAAAAGCTGCTTGCTGATTTATCCGATTTCACTTTTTGCTGGATTCAGAAGTCGACATTTTACATTGTTTTCGAAATTGTCTTTGTGGTCTTTCAAAGTGATAAAAGATTCTCGCTGGGCGTAGCATTCTACACGGTTAGATAAACGATAAGAGTCACCGATGGTTTTTGCTTCAGTGTTTACATGAGATAAAGTTGTATTTTCTGTTTTCTTGTATAATTTAGTTATATTTTCTGTAAGTAATTTGTTATATTCATTCGAAGAAACTTCATATAAGTTTGTTGTTTTGTCAGCAAAAACAAATACATTCTTTGAATTTTGAATTTCTTTCTTGTCCTTGTCTAGCTTTCTCAAAAATGGATTGCTGTATTGTCGGAATTCAATTTCTTGAATGAGAATATACAAATCTTGCTCAAAGGATTTAGAAGTTCATCAGTTGGAGGGCAAGAATCAGATTTGAATCCAAAAATATCATTTGAAGATTCTATTGTTCCGTATTTGAAGAAATATGCTTTCCATCGCATTCTTCGGATGAGACTTTCGATTTTGTGCATCAAAATTTTTATATAATCAGCTTCAGATGCAATTTATAATGCTCTATTATTGCTAATAGTATTGAGCACTTTGAAAACAATTATTAGAACAATATCTACTTGATATATACCTCGATATATTATATATAATCTCTACATATAAAACATCGACCAACGAAAGAGGTGAACACCTAAGATCTACCTGCTTACCAGCTCTAACTTCAAAAAACGACAGCTGTAAATTATTTGAGGATTCTTGTTACGATTTTTGCCGGAAACATCTGATTGATCTCCTGTTGTCTAGTCAATAGCGAATCTGTTAACTCACACAATATATTAATGTATCAATTTTTTGTCACAAGCTTACCGGACTTCCTTTCAGGAACACTAGCTGGAGGAATAGACTGTTGTGCATGATCCTGCCAAGGTTCCTGAAGGAGTGAGTCAGTTGCCAGAGGAATAAATCCTTCATGTTCTTCGGATACTGACAGTCGAATTTGCATTTGCGATTGTGCAAGTTCCATTCTAGACGTAGGCATTTGATTTTGTGTTGTTGGAAATGGTATCTGTGGTTTTGGTTGTGAACGATCCTTTCCAGATGTAGGCATTTGATTTTGCGCTGTTAAAAATGATATCTGTGGTTGTGGACGATCCTTTCCAGACGTAGGCATTTGATTTTGTGCTGTTGAAAATGATATCTGTGGTGGTTGTGAACGATCCTTTCTAGACGTAGGCATTTGATTTTGTGCTGTTGAAAATGATATCTGTGGTGGTTGTGGAAGATCCTTTCCAGATGTAGGCATTTGATTTTGCGCTGTTAAAAATGATATCTGTGGTTGTGGACGATCCTTTCCAGACGTAGGCATTTGATTTTGTGCTGTTGAAAATGATATCTGTGGTGGTTGTGAACGATCCTTTCTAGACGTAGGCATTTGATTTTGTGCTGTTGAAAATGATATCTGTGGTGGTTGTGGACGATCCTTTCCAGATGTAGGCATTTGATTTTGTGCTGTTAAAAATGATATCTGTGGTGGTTGTGGACGATCCTTTCCAGATGTAGGCATTTGATTTTGTGCTGTTGAAAATGATATCTGTGGTGGTTGTTGAAGATCCTTTCCAGACGTAGGCATTTGATTTTGTGCTGTTGAAAATGATATCTGTGGTGGTTGTGAACGATCTTTTCTAGACGTAGGCATTTGATTTTGTGCTGTTGAAAATGATATCTGTGGTGGTTGTGGAAGATCCTTTCCAGATGTAGGCATTTGATTTTGTGCTGTTGAAAATGATATCTGTGGTGGTTGTTGAAGATCCTTTCCAGATATAGGCATTTGATTTTGTGCTGTTGAAAATGATATCTGTGGTGGTTGTTGAAGATCCTTTCCAGATATAGGCATTTGATTTTGTGTTGTTTCAAATGATATCTGTGGTGGTTGTGAAAGATCCTTTCCAAATGTAGGCATTTGATTTTGTGCTGTTGAAAATGATATCTGTGGTGGTTGTGGACGATCCTTTCCGGATGTAGGCATTTGATTTTGTGCTGTTGAAAATGATATCTGTGGTGGTTGTTGAAGATCCTTTCCAGACGTGGGCATTTGATTTTGTGTTGTTGGAAATGATATCTGTGGTGGTTGTGAAAGATCCTTTCCAGACGTAGGCATTTGATTTTGTGCTGTTGAAAATGATATCTGTGGTGGTTGTGGACGATCCTCTCCAGATGTAGGCATTTGATTTTGTGCTGTTGAAAATGATATCTGTGGTGGTTGTGGAAGATCCTTTCCAGATGTAGGCATTTGATTATGTACTGTTGAAAATGATATCTGTGGTGGTTGTGGACGATCCTTTCCAGATGTAGGCATTTGATTTTGTGTTGTTTCAAATGATATCTGTGGTGGTTGTGAAAGATCCTTTCCAAATGTAGGCATTTGATTTTGTGCTGTTGAAAATGATATCTGTGGTGGTTGTGGACGATCCTTTCCGGATGTAGGCATTTGATTTTGTGCTGTTGAAAATGATATCTGTGGTGGTTGTTGAAGATCCTTTCCAGACGTGGGCATTTGATTTTGTGTTGTTGGAAATGATATCTGTGGTGGTTGTGAAAGATCCTTTCCAGACGTAGGCATTTGATTTTGTGCTGTTGAAAATGATATCTGTGGTGGTTGTGGACGATCCTTTCCAGATGTAGGCATTTGATTTTGCGCTGTTAAAAATGATATCTGTGGTTGTGGACGATCCTTTCCAGACGTAGGCATTTGATTTTGTGCTGTTGAAAATGATATCTGTGGTGGTTGTGAACGATCCTTTCTAGACGTAGGCATTTGATTTTGTGCTGTTGAAAATGATATCTGTGGTGGTTGTGGACGATCCTTTCCAGATGTAGGCATTTGATTTTGTGCTGTTGAAAATGATATCTGTGGTGGTTGTTGAAGATCCTTTCCAGACGTAGGCATTTGATTTTGTGCTGTTGAAAATGATATCTGTGGTGGTTGTGAACGATCTTTTCTAGACGTAGGCATTTGATTTTGTGCTGTTGAAAATGATATCTGTGGTGCTTGTGGAAGATCCTTTCCAGATGTAGGCATTTGATTTTGTGCTGTTGAAAATGATATCTGTGGTGGTTGTTGAAGATCCTTTCCAGATATAGGCATTTGATTTTGTGCTGTTGAAAATGATATCTGTGGTGGTTGTTGAAGATCCTTTCCAGATATAGGCATTTGATTTTGTGTTGTTTCAAATGATATCTGTGGTGGTTGTGAAAGATCCTTTCCAAATGTAGGCATTTGATTTTGTGCTGTTGAAAATGATATCTGTGGTGGTTGTGGACGATCCTTTCCGGATGTAGGCATTTGATTTTGTGCTGTTGAAAATGATATCTGTGGTGGTTGTTGAAGATCCTTTCCAGACGTGGGCATTTGATTTTGTGTTGTTGGAAATGATATCTGTGGTGGTTGTGAAAGATCCTTTCCAGACGTAGGCATTTGATTTTGTGCTGTTGAAAATGATATCTGTGGTGGTTGTGGACGATCCTCTCCAGATGTAGGCATTTGATTTTGTGCTGTTGAAAATGATATCTGTGGTGGTTGTGGAAGATCCTTTCCAGATGTAGGCATTTGATTTTGTGCTGTTGAAAATGATATCTGTGGTGGTTGTGGACGATCCTTTCCAGATGTAGGCATTTGATTTTGTGTTGTTTCAAATGATATCTGTGGTGGTTGTGAAAGATCCTTTCCAAATGTAGGCATTTGATTTTGTGCTGTTGAAAATGATATCTGTGGTGGTTGTGGACGATCCTTTCCGGATGTAGGCATTTGATTTTGTGCTGTTGAAAATGATATCTGTGGTGGTTGTTGAAGATCCTTTCCAGACGTGGGCATTTGATTTTGTGTTGTTGGAAATGATATCTGTGGTGGTTGTGAAAGATCCTTTCCAGACGTAGGCATTTGATTTTGTGTTGTTGGAAATGATATCTGTGGTGGTTGTGAAAGATCCTTTCCAGACGTGGGCATTTGATTTTGTGCTGTTGAAAATGATATCTGTGGTGGTTGTTGAAGATCCTTTCCAGACGTGGGCATTTGATTTTGTGTTGTTGGAAATGATATCTGTGGTGGTTGTGAAAGATCCTTTCCAGACGTAGGCATTTGATTTTGTGCTGTTGGATATGATATCTGTGGTGGTTGTGGATCTGGAAGGTCCCTTCCATATGTAGGTATTTGTTCTTGAGATATTGAAAGGCCGATTTGTGGTTGTCGTTTGGAAAGAACCTTTTCAGCTTCATCGATCATTTGAAGATGCGCTGGCGATTCCTGTTTTCTTTGTGGTGTTGTTTCAGTTAGTTGTCGAACCATTAATTTTGAAATGGCATCCATCTGTGTAGCAATCTCAGAGGCTTTCAGAGTATATATCATTTCCTTGAGTTGAAACTGCCCCTCAACCAGGGCAATTTTATTGGAATTTAGCGCACTGTGTGACTTGAGTCCATTAAGCACAAAGATCCCGAATTCTGTAAAACTCCCTTGATAGAGTTTTAATATGTTGCTGAGCAATGTTTGTAGACTGGCTAGTCCTTTGAGCAGACTTCTAATGGTACCTTGCTCTAGGTTTGTGTTGCTGCTGCTTCGAATATTTCTCTGTATGCACTCGACTGCATCGGTCTTCTGAGACTCGGGCATCATCCCTGGAAAATAAATAATGACCGCATGCAGCTAACGAAAAAATATGATGAGTAGTCTATAATCAAGAATGGCCCCAAAAACCCTTTCACACTGAGATAGTCCGGACAAGTAGAACAAGTTTCTGCAGGGGCCGAGGTTCAAAATGGGACTTTCATCACATTATTTTATACAATTTATAATGAATAAGTAAATAAAGGTTTATTTAAATAGAAATAAATTATCTAGTCAATCATGGTTACTTGAAAAATATCAAAATATTGATTTGAAAAACACAATTAAAAAACAAAAACGTGTTTGTTATGATATTAGCTTCAGTTTTGTACCTACATGCATTTCAAACAATGAAAAGTAGCTTCACTTAATATCCATGACTAAATTGTAGGGTTTGCACATTCGCCGCGCTGACATAGCATGACAACCTTAAGCTAGTCAACATTTTCAAGGACGTATTATGCAATATGAATTCTAGGTTAAATAGTCCGGCAGCCAGAACGAGTTTCTGCAGGGAACGAGGCCGAAAGTTAGACTTTCTTCACCCTATGCCTACTTCCAATCGGCACGTCTGCCGAGTTCTAGTGAGTTCCTCTTCTTGTCAGTGAGGATTAAAGAAAAACACATGCAAATCCAATGGGACGCAGATTGCAGTTTTTGGCTAAAATGAAATTTTGTATGTTTTCTCTGATTAACACTAGAAAGACTGAAAAATCAAATTACCATTAATGACGGAGCGGTCAAAAATGACCGCTTGGCAATTATTTTGAATTTATAACATTAATTTACGCCTGAACACCAACGACGTTATTAAAGTTTATTAAGCATTGCAGACGTAATTAATAAACTTTTATGAAGCTAGTATTACATTATATATACAACGAATTACAATGCAAGATAACCAACGAAAATTATACAAAAGTATATATTGTCACCTATTCATTGCAGGATGTACAAATATTGCAAGTCAGTTTTTGATGTATGCGCTTTCCACAACAGACTTTATTGCACTGAGAGCAGATTGCAGACGATTTATTTTTGCAACGATTTATTCGAATTTGACAGACGCCGTTTTGGAAGAGCAGGCTGACCTTGAATCTGCCCCTGAATGTGTACACTTTCTTCGTCATATCTGCATAGTGAACTAATAAGTTTCAGGAGAAAATTGCGTCTAGATATATTTGATCCTGTCACCTCTTTGAAAAGCACCCATGCATTTAGTGCAGCTAAATCCAGACAATTAAAAAAAGCCATTGGCCAGCGTCGAGTTCCAGACTTTGCAGAATGGTATCTCACCATTTGGTCTAATGTGTCTACACCACCTTTTTTTACTGTTGTAGCATTCAACACTTTCGGGCAATAATTTTCTGTGCTGGTGGTTGACTGACACTGTGTTGTGGAGAGTGATAAGTAAATAGACCACTTTAGATCTCTTCACTTTATATGCAGTTAATGTAATATTGTCCTCCGATCGAAATACCAAGGATGTAAATAATGGTTTTTCTCTCAGTAGAATTTCACTTTGTTTTGGAATCTCTCTTGCGTATAGTACCAAGCAAGGTAATTTGCTTGCTTTTGAGACTGATGGCCAATTTTTCACTAGTGAAGTAGTTGTCTGTGGTTACATGGTATCCTTGATTGTAGAGAGGCCTCAGGAGCTTCATGCATACGTCATGTGGCACATCAACATGAGGAGGTCGGTTGGGGTCCTTCCCCAGATAAGGAATCGCATTGAATATATATCTGCTAGCTGAGTCTGCCACTATCCAGAATTTTATCCCGAACTTGTCCGGTTTAGATGCCATATATTGAAGAAACGAACAACGGTTTTTGCATGGATAGAGTTGTCAAAAGCAGTGTGGAACGTAGCATCGTTGACAGTTGCTGATGAATGCAGCCCATGTTTCTAAAATGAGACAAAATTTGTCATGTTGAACACGTTGGCGTCGTGTTGCCCTTGAGTCAAAGCGTATATGTTTCATAATTGACTTGAATCTGTCTCGAGACATAGTTTTTGTAAATATAGGCGGTCCCCACATTTTATTCCACAAATCCGAAACAGATGTGTTTTTGGCAACAAGCACTCCACGAGCAAGCTGCAGACCAATGAAGGAGTCCAGTTCATTGATAGAAATGGTAAACGATGGGTCATCTAATTTTCCATGATTTTCAGTGTGATGTCGTATTGTTTGGAGCATCGGTTGATCAATCAACAGTTTGAATGCAGCAATAGGTGTCGTTGCAGAAGGTAGTGCATGGCGTGTGGGTCCTGCTCGAGCTCGGAAAACATTCGCAATAGGAAGCCGACCTGCTCCGCGTTGTCCTGTAATGTTTGTCCACGCAGTGTCTGAAGGTGCCGTCAGTTGTTGATCCGGGAGTCAGCCTGTACTGCGTCATCATGCGACGATGATACATCAAGAGTAGGTTCATCATCATTAAATTCTTCATCTGATTATTCATCAATAAATTCTACAGGATCATTTTCATCTGAATCGCTGCCAGACTCATCAGAAAATATTTCTTGAAAGCGGCGCAGTGCTTCTTGAGCAGTATATCGACGTTGTGAAGTGTTGGCGTGGGCCATTATTATACAGTCGAGAAAAGATAACAGTCACCAGTCAATATGAAATAGCAGCAGTCAAATAACGAATAACTGGGTGAGTGTGTGTATATGGCAGCAGCCGAATAACAAATGAATGTGGTGAGCGTGTGTGTATCGATCTAAATAAGAAGGCAGCCAGCAGCAGTCAATAAA
Organism: Prostheceraeus crozeri; assembly: GCA_907163375.1. Lineage (NCBI taxonomy): Eukaryota > Metazoa > Platyhelminthes > Polycladida > Euryleptidae > Prostheceraeus > Prostheceraeus crozeri. The sequence goes on from CAJQUW010011045.1 coordinate 72,522, forward strand.
TAACGAATGAATTCTGTGAGCGTGTGTATGGCAGCACTAATGAATAATAATCGACTGTGGTGTGCGTGTGTCTGCCTCCCAAAGCCTAAAAGAAACACAAGGTTCAGACGAAGAAAGCCGCATTGCGACTCCACTTTCACCCTTTCATCGCTTTGCAGCCGCAGGTTGTATAAGAAAGAGGAAGCTGCCTACGACACAGTTAGACTAGAATTGCAGCATCTCTATAACAAAGATCAAGAAGCAAAAACACCCTTTCTTTTGCGGTCGATTTCTATCAGCGTTCAAAATACACAAAATGGACAGTACTTCGACGGCGTGACGCGCCTTTAACCGTCGATAGAAACTAAGCAGACACTCAGTACAATTTTAAACGCTAATAGAAATCTAGAAAGAAATGTGGGCATGATTTTTGCTACAATGACTGATCTTCTGTCGTTTTACTCCGGCAGCCAGAACGAGTTTCTGCAGGGCACGAGGCCGAAAGTGAGACTGTCACAGAGTGATGTACACCCTTTGCCTACTACGAATTGGCACGTCTGCCGAGTTCTAGTGAGTTCCTCTTCTTGTCAGATAAGATCAAAGAAAAACACATGTAAATCCAATGGGATGCAGATTGCAGTTTTAGGCTAAAATGAAACTTTCTATGTTTTCTCTGATTAAACGAAATCTGCTAAGCCCTCAGTCACAATTTTTGGCATGGAATGTCTTCAGGTCATTTCCTTTCTTTTCATGCACCCCTGGCTATAACGCTAAACACATTTCGATTTGGCGAGCGTCTTAATGTCGGCAAGCACAAACATTTTAAGCAACTTTATCCACATTCAAACACATTCTTACATACATTGCCGATTAGATTCATGATAATAGCACATGCACATCGTAGGAAATGACCTGAAGACAACAACAATTATGACTATGGGCTTAGTCCTTTTCGTTTAATCAGAGATAACATAGAAAGTTTCACTTTTACCAAAAACTGCAATCTGCGTCCCATTGGATTTACATGTGTTTTTCTTTGATCCTGTCTGACAAGAAGAGGAACTCACTAGAACTCGGCAGACGTGCCGATTCGTAGTAGGCATAGGGTGTACATCATTCTGTGACAGTCTCACTTTCGGCCTCGTTCCCTGCAGAAACTCGTTCTGGCTGCCGGACTAAATTGTTTCACTGTTGATTCTACTGGCACTTGCTGACTGCATCTGACATTTTTATTCCTTATTGTATTATTATTTTGCACAGAAACCCTTGTATAGGCCTATATATTTCTTCTTCCAAAGAAGACATGTCAAGCTTGTTTGATCGGACCTGTGATTCAATGTATTTTGTATTCAATAATTTCAAGATAAATGAAATTCTATTGCCCCAAAAGCATTTGTGTTATATTACCACAACAGCTCTTAGACGGATGCGAATATGGGACATAGAGGGTTGAATATGCCGCTGATGGACTGGTAGAGGTGCTAGTCCTATGCAACTCAATTAAATGAGTATAAAAATGAGTGCAAGTTCAGTATTGTGCTTTCGAGTCGAAAGAGTTCTAAAGTGAGTACTAATATGTTCGAACCCAAAGAGTACTAGGTTCTGGGACTCATTTCTTTGTCGTAGTTACTGCTCAGGTGTATACAGGTGAATAACAGTGCAAAGAGAGCCATAACCAATGAGTGGAAACTACATTTGAAGAAAGCTTTGACTGACATTTGAGCTACTCCATCGACATTGACTCAATCTGCTGACCTTTGGCAACTGAGAAAGCTACTTAGAATTTGAAACAAAGTCACACTAGGTGACATGCCATGCGCAATTCACGTGAAATTGCGGAACACCCCAAACATCCGTGGTTAAAGACATACTATTTTTCTACCCGCGTACATACGCGCTGCACTAAGAGTCAGAAATCACTTGATCTGATGCTGCTAAAACATGGGGAACGTTTATGAATACGCGCGGATGAGCGTTTATAGTTTGCGCGTCGTCTACGGTTGTCTGCGTTGCCGCTTGAACCACGGATGAACCGCTAAGCATGTTCTGTCTTCCCTGAGCATGAAATTGAGGTCCTATCACATTGTTTAGCCTCTGATACATGCAGCACATGAGACACAAAGTCTATGTAAACCGGTTTGCCGAAAGATGTTGTGGCAATGTCACGCACAGCTACGGATGTTTAGGGTCATGTGCAATTACGCGTAGTTTACGCTTGAATTGCGCGTAATTGAGCGCGGCATGTCACCTGGTGCAATTGACAGGTAAAAGGAAATTTATGCAAGTTCTAATTATTCTGATTGGCTGAAAATAAAACAGAGTGAATATTAGATGGACCATAACAGATCACTTTTCCAAGATGTAACTAAAAGATGGGCGCATGCTGATTTAAAAACGGTTGGAGTATGACTAAAATATAACTTGTTACACAAGCCTTATTACTTATTGACCAATGACCTAGATTCGCAGTCATCCGATACTCAATCAGCAATGATTTCGGAATAGTATGTGAAGGTAATTTTTTTATGTCACAAGTCCCATTATTGTGAAACAAATCTTGGTCATACAAAACTGTATACGGTATTCACAGACTTCTGCAGAGTGCAGACAGCTAACAGGTTTCATCAGTATGATTCCTGTGCTGATTTTAAACGTGTTAATATAGTCTACTTTCTATGGCAACATTTTTTCCATCCTGATGTTGAAAACATTTTCAGATGCTCCTGAGTAATACATGTTACAAAGATAAAATGATCAATTTGAAACTCATCTTCAGCTTCACGAGCAGGTAAGATTAAGACGCTGATAACGCATTGATGGGTTCAGCAATGGTGAATCTCACAACATCGCTGTAACATAATTTGCCCAAAGATTATAGATTGTTGGATTCCTACAGTGAGAGCTAATTCAATTGATGTTTTTATATCTGATTTCGCTTTCTGAAGTTGAATAAAATTATGTGTCTTTTTTGTAGGCATAATACTCACCTCCATCAGCGGGCCTCTTCCATTCTTCCAATTCTGTTGATTTGTGAGAGCAGCAGTTGGCAGGAATTCGCTGAAACTTTTCCTCGTCTTCACTGATGCGTCGACCACAGCCTTTGCAGCAAAACACAATGTCCTCTAAATCACTCCATTGCAACTCAAGATTGGAACAAAGATGCTCCACAACATCGGAATATGACAAGTACTCCGTCTGAGCTTGCCAACAAATATGTCGACTTTTGACGGAGACCGACATTCCCACAAACATCTTCTTCACTCGTATCTGAGGCCTGGAAACGATTCCTGAGTCACATAGCATCACGTCATCATCAACCAGTTCCCTTGAACCGTGAAATAATTGAATGGCCGACACATCTTCATGTGTTGAAGCCATGCGGCGCAGATCTCCAACAGTGTTAATTTCTGACAGTTGTATTGTAACACATTTGTCACTTGTCAACCATAAAGTAACGTCCAAGGGGTTCTCTATGAGAATTTCATTCTCTTCTACAAGGATTTCTGATAGCTGTTTATCACAGGAAGCGTCGTGATTCCGTCTTACAATCTCTTCGTTCGGAACCGTCGAGGACGCAGTGCTCTGTGGATAAACAGCTCTCTCATGCAACGATCGACCAGATGTAACAATTACATTCCTGGGATCATCTAAAATGAGATCATAAGATTTTATTAGTGGGTATTTTATTTCCTTGCACACATCTATCAAATTTCCAAAGAAATGCAGCTGTTTTCCGGAACCGATGACTTGGAGGAGCTGCTGAGAGCTTCTATCCACTTCGATCTCGTTTTTACTTTTATCTGTCTCTAATAATTCCTCTTCAAAGTTATCCTCCTCTACTTCTTCGTCATCATACCATTCCTCCAGCCCTCTTCGTTGTTCCTCTTCATGATGCTGTCGCATTGTCTTCACCAAAGCTCTCTGGATAGTCCCACAGTCATCTCCTGGATACAAGCCCTCAAACCTGACCTCGATGTTGTCCCAAGGGTCCATGAAATTTACACACATTGTTGTTTCGATTTGCAGATGAAGTTTTGTGCCATCTTCTAAAAGGTCACTGATGCGGCAGTCTGATTCAACAACAGCTCCGTTCGATCTGATTCTGATTTCCAGTCGTTCTAAGCTTGGAGTAAACATCTCACAGACGGCTGCAATCACGTCGGTCATATGTTGACTGGGCCAAACATTCACCGTTGAAACTTCGTCGTTCCCACCGTAAAAATCAATATTTATCTCCTGTAACAGCTCGTAGGTGAATTCTATCCGCTTGGGACCACGTCTTATCACTTGCGAAAGGGAAAGCTCTTCTGCAACTGGGAGACCATTTTCATCAAGAAAGCGGAACATGGTCGACATCTGAACATCTTCTTTCCACTTTCTCATTAGGTCCGCTACAGACATCGATGATGGAAGTACGTATGATTGGAAGTACTCAGCATCTTTGCCATCGACAATTACTCGTGCGTTTTCTGAAAAGAAAATATAGAAGATAGATGGTTGTAGCATGATACATATCAGTTACATGGGTATGCGTAGTACATCCGATGCGTCTCCGAACAAATGTGGGAAAATGGCTTTCGATGTCTTTAAGAGCTTTCCATTTTTTATTAGTTTTCATTTGTCTACTGGCCTATTCGTTGATGGGGAAAAACACAACAAGTATTGCTGTGTTGCTTAAATATTACAACCGCAAGGATTCTTCATCGAGCCAGATAAAAATAGCAAATTTTCATGTTCACTTCAATTACACCGGAAACTGTAACCAGACAAATATCCTCAATAATGATAGGACAGTTGCAACAGACAATCTGATATCTGTGAGATTGTTTTAATGAGCAGCCAAATATCAGACAACGCTGTCTACTTTTCAACAGCGATTCAACAGCAGTAAATTACATCTAGAAACTCCTAACCTTACCCACACTCTCTCTTTCTCACTCACTCTTATTATGCTTATTATGATTCACACTGATACATCGTTCCTACTTTTTGCTGAATAAAAAGTGACCTTGGGAAGCATATAGAGTGTGCATACCTTTAAAATAGTAAAGAGCATTTGAAAAACTGAATTAGCATATGGTGTCAACATGTCAAATATCCAGATGCGCAATTGCCATGACCCTAGGTCTGGGAAAGAAACCTACTTGGTTTAAGCACTGCATGTTCTCATAAGTGAAAATCGTCAAGATTATCATCCAACTTAGATGAAGTTAATAAAGTAGTCATAAGTAGTATGATATGCAGCAAACGTAATAATGCAAATTAGTCTGTCCGATGAGACAAAAATTATCTGATAAACAGGAACATTGTCTGATATTGATAATGTACAGCATCAGCCAAAATACTGCTTCGATACAAGAAGGCAATGGACAAGGAAAATGCAATATCAGTAACTGCGGATCACTGTTACCCAGCAAAAGTGGATCATTCGATTGATGAGTGTCCTTCCCCTATTCACACTAATAATCTCTCTCTATATGCGGTGCAGTCTTGATCTGAGGTTCCATTGATGTGCAACTACAGCCGGTAATTGGCGGTCAATAAATAGACGTTCATTAGACCATAGAGTAAGTATGTTAAAGGAGTGGTAACTCCGCAATTATTAAATCCCCAATGTGCACACACTTTCGATTTTATTAAATGATCTGAAAGGAGATACAGTCGAAATTGTTTCCAAATGTGAGATATACGCATTTGTGCAGTTTTGAAGAAATTACAACGGAATTGACTGATCATGATAGCATAAAGCAGTGAGGAAATGATATTATTTTGCAGATAGTCCGTGTCTGACAGCCTTGGCAAGGTAATGTTTGCTAAATTGGCAAGTCGATGACCTGCAATTGCTTTCATGCTGGACCTCAAGAGAATCTTCTTTAGCTTGATCAAGTCATAAGCAACCTGCCACTGGTAGAGCAAAATAGCATTATCAAAGACAATGATTTCAATTAACTTTAAAAGATGTAAATGGGTCCACATCATCATACAGATTCAAGAAGTGAAACATGAATTTAGTGAATCACAAAATTATGCCACTGAAAATTGAAATAAAAACATGAAATTTCAGCCAAGAAAGCACGGATAATATCGCGACTTTTTCATGAAGACTTTCATTATAATGCGGCTCATGAAATTCCCTTGATAATCAGCTTGATTTCCTCTTAGTTAGGATGCTTATTATCAAATATTCATTCCTTTTGATATCCAACTTGCTTTATACTACTTACAATGGGGAGTCATCTCGGTAGTATTTAAATTGGAAAAATTTGACTTTTTTAAAACTGCTCAAATTATTTTTTGGACCACGGGAACGCAATCTCCGCAGAAAACTGAATCTTTTGATATAAAAATTTTCACTGTATACAGATACTTTTTTGAGTCGACACTCTACCTATATATCCCTACTCTATGCATTAGACCTTGGACAAACACACAGGATTAATCAAGAACCGCTGGACTTCATGACACATTGTACAAAATGCGCTCGCGTGCATGTACTTTAACTGCGCGGTCAATTTCAACGAAAACAAAAATGAACGCGATCATGAAGGAGAGGAGAATAATCAGCATCCAATTTTTCTTCTAAATGTCTTTTACAGAGCTGATCATAAAAAACGGACCACCTAAATTTCACTGAAATTCAATCGATTCTCATGCCTTCCAATCGTGTCGCGCATCAATGTGCTATACATCATTCGAGAGCTTGTATTTTCAGCTTTAAAATCCTTTTTATTGTGTTTGCTGAGCAGTGCTCAAAATATGAAAATCACTCAATTTACAAATCGCAATTTTTCAGTAAGAAAAGATGTGAGCATGATAATGAATCAGGCACGGGTAGAACGAGCATATTCTGAGCTGTCTTTTGATGTACTGTTCATCAAAATCGGTAAACTACACTGTAAACCGTTGACTGACAATTAACAGACATTTATCGTACAAAATCTATTTTATCGGTCATTGTCAGTTCTTGTAGGATGATTGCCACTGAACACCTACAATATCTGACAAAAAGCGACAAAATGAATAGTAATGAATTATAGCTTAAATTTTATCAAAAATGTTGGTAATTTTAATTAAATTATGTCAAAATAAATCATGGTTTTGCCGCACAATAATACAGATTGTCCAAAAGTCAAGCAATCACTAAACGAAAAATCAATCAGTATTCAACAGTTTTTGTTTAGTTAATTTGCATACAAAGCATCTGTTTCGATGCCGTTGGAGAACCTACAAATTCGTAGGATATCGCAGGATATTGGAGGTGACAAACGTCCGTTGATTTTGTCAGTAATTATGTAGGATAATTGTCGGTCTACGGTTTACAGTGTAGGAAAAAGTCGGTGATATCGTGAAGGTGTCACAAAATCATGACTCTTTTGACTGAAAATGTAATATTCTCACTATCTCATCAAAACTGTTCATATTTGGTATCCTCGCAATCCTTGCGATGTAAGGAGTACGAATACTTAACTTTTATTCGAATAAGTTCAATAGTTGTCTTTTTCAAACTTCTTCAACATTTCTTCTCATTTCCGCTAAAGGACATAAACAATCATGTTAAACAATCGACAAATCGACAGTCACTGTGAGAAAACAAAGACATACCGTTGCCAATTGCTTAGTTTTGAACATAGAAATTAACAGTACCATAGAAAGTCCTAGAATGGAAATTGCATGAAAATTATGGCACACTGCGGGGAACTTAGTTGGGGCAAAAAGCAAATTTTGCGGACTGGCTTTCTTGTTTTCTGGTTGGCATTTTCAATTATCAAGTCAGTTTGTGATCTGGATTGTTGCCCCTTGTCCAAAGATCATGTACACAAAAGCAATGCAAAATACTGCAGCGACAGGATGACAAAGAACGAAATCCTGTAAAACGTTCTGTACGCTCATCATTTTGAAATATCGCTCCTATAATCAATCAAGAGTATAATCAGACACATACGCAACTTGTAATGTCGATTTACAGAGCATGCATTGGTCCAGCTTGAAATCAGAGGTCAAGAAATCTCAGAGTATTCATTTTACTTAAAAGGGTTCCCCTGTTCAATAAATTTGAACAATTTTCAAAATCTTTGCATGCTTTCGAATATGAGCTTCCAAAATATCATCACACTATATCACATAAGTCATTTAGTGATTAATTGAAAGGTTCCAGCGAAATTTCATTTATCTGATAAATGACTGGCGCTAAAGAAGCTTTCAATGTGTTTATTCCAGAAACTGCTAGGTTTCTTAACAGTTTCTTGACGGAGAAATTATCCAATAGTTAGAATTTCTATCTTTGAATTCTTGAGATGTTCTTCCAACCATTACACCGACCACTTTCGATTATAACTCTGAACCAATTTTTGATTCGCATTCCAGTATTGAAAAATTGGAAAATCGTTGTCAATGACTGGTACAAATAGCCACAGTATATTAATCCATGGAATAGTAGGCTATTTCACATGAAACAATGCTGCCATCTCACTTCAAATTCTCTTCATGAAAATCCTGCAATTTGCTTGAAAATCCACAACCAACTTGGCAAATAGTTTGACTATGATACGATGCTTTAGATCGAATGTGATCTACAATCCATAGATTTTTCCATGTGCCATCATTGTGCATAGACAAGATATCAAACTTCCATTCTAGTGTATTATTATCTACTTCTATGGTTTTGAACCTTCGTTCACGGTACACTGTGTTTGTGTGATTGCCGGTGAAGCAATATCTCTACGTCATTTCAATTTACATCTATGAAAACAGTTGTTGGAATACTTGTCAAAGGAGAAGGCAACAAGGTACCCTTTCATTGATATGGAATAATGACATGCATTTACAAGAATCAACGTTACACAGTCCCGGTCAAAAGTCCTCGATAGTGGCCTGTACTATAATGTCCTCCTTATTAACTACTATCCTAGAGGTTTACCTAATCAAAAATGCAAATTTTTGTATCAAATAATTATTTTGTACGTGGTTAGAGACCCCAATACTTTCAACTTTTAGGAGCGATGATGAGCTTGCTAAGAAAGCTCATGGGTCAGCAGTCTGCATGGTGCCAGAGACACGAATATCTGCATACACTCGACGACAAAAGGTTTGCCCCACACTGCGTTTTATACTAAAAACATGTAATTATTAAAAAAACTTTACTTTAGGGCTCAAATTTAATCCCATAACTTTCCTAATGATGATTAGTGATGCAAAACAAAAAGATAATTCACAAATATTTTATTAATATTTGGTAGATCCACCTTTACTAGCAATAATTGCTTCAACTCGTGAAATCATTGACTCCACCAATTTTTTGCAAATCTCAGCAATTTCAGTGTCTCTTACCCACACATTTAGGAAAGCGTTGATAAGTTCCTACTTATTCTTGCATCCGCGAGTCTTGAGACGCCGTTTGATGATTGCCCACAAGTTCTCTATTGGACTAGCATCCGGTGAACTGGGAGGCCATGACAAAACTCGAACACTCTTCGTGTTGAAATGGGCCATGCTTCGCTTACTGGTATGACACGGCGCATTATCCTGTTGTAGCCAGCCATTTCCATCTGATGACTCGAAGACATATGCGATATCTATGCTTGATCGTGCAGTATGTCAGGTTTACCATAGCTCATTCAATCTTCATAACTGTTCAAAATTATTGATTTTTTCATAGATATCTGCTTTTGTGTTATTGTTAACTTAATACATAAACAAGACGATAAGGTGATTTCAGCATTGATTTCGAAGCAATATGGCTCAAGCACATGACGATAAACGCCTGCAAATAATTACGTTGATGGAACATGGCGAATTGTCAATGCGAGAAATTGCACGGTGATTAAACTGTGATCACAAGACGGTCGGCAGAACGTGGCAGCGATACCAAGAATCCGGGGATTATCGAACTTTGTACCAGAATTGTGGGCGACCGACGACATTTGATGAAAGACAGTTACGACAAATCAAACGATTTTGTGTCACAAGTCCAAGATCATCAGCTGCAGATCTATTAAACCAAGTTGGTGCTTCAGGAGACTGTAGTATAAGAACAATGCAACGCACTCTCAATACCATCGGTTGCAAAGCAATGAAGCCAGGACGAAGACCATACCTGAATAATAGTCAAATCAAACGTCGACTGCAATGGGCTCGAGATCATCAACATTGGACAACTGATGACTGGAAACAAGTTTTATTTACTGATGAAACAGTTGTTGAACTACGGGATGACGAAACCTCAATATGTTAGACTGTCGACGGTCATGAGTTGACCCCAGACCATTTCATTCGAACGACGAAGCATTCCAGAAGTGTTATGGTATGGGGCTGCTTTAGCTGGCACGGACCCGGTCGTATCCATATTGTGGAGAGGAATATGAATTCCTAAGTTTATGTGCATGAGATTATCGATCGCAGAATTGTTCCCCAAATGGAGGAGTCTTTTCCAGATGGAAATGGCTGGCTACAACAGGATAATGCGCCGTGTCATACCAGTAAGCGAAGCATGGCCCATTTCAACACGAAGGGTGTTCGAGTTTTGTCATGGCCTCCCAGTTCACCGGATGCTAGTCCAATAGAGAACTTGTGGGCAATCATCAAACGGCGTCTCAAGACTCGCGGATGCAAGAATAAGTAGGAACTTATCAACGCTTTCCTAAATGTGTGGGTAAGAGACACTGAAATTGCTGAGATTTGCAAAAAATTGGTGGAGTCAATGACTTCACGAGTTGAAGCAATTATTGTTAGTAAAGGTGGATCTACCAAATATTAATAAGATATTTGTGAATTATCTTTTTGTTTTGCATCACTAATCATCATTAGGAAAGTTATGGGATTAAATTTGAGCCCTAAAGTAAAGTATTTTTAATAATTACATGTTTTTAGTATAAAACGCAGTGTGGGGCAAACTTTTTGTCGTCGAGTGTAGATGTGGCATGGCATACGATTATCGCAATAGTCTGAAGTAATTTCTGTCACCCATATTTCCAGAGTTGCCGTGGAGATTGAATATTGAGTCCCCACTCCACCTCATACCCAGAGAAAAACCTGTGGGTATCCTCACAGAATCCCCATGCCCCCACAGGATAAGGCATATAATTTACATGTTAATTTTCTTCATATAGAATAGCTGATGTCCAATATCTCAGTAGAATTTAGAACTTCATGACATCCGGCATCCGCCTTTGATGACCTGATTGTAAGACAATGATTTCCACCATAATTTACCTGATCAACTCATGTGAATGGATATTATCTCTATAACACAATCGAACACAGACGAATGTATTTGTATTGAATCGACTCTTCAATGATTGTCAGCCAGGGGCGACCGCACAGAAACATTGTTAGATGGTGAGTTGTTAGTGACAAGGTGATGTCAATAGGTGAATAATACTGTTAGATGTTGATGGCTGCATACGGGCGGCGGTTTTTTAATATTCAATTGTCAGAAGACCAGGTATTTATAGCGAATGCTTCTGTCGAGCGCCTATACAATGCGTTCATGTCTACGATTGATTTTCCGTTGATTTGTGTTAATGTAATCCACTTGAGAAATTCTGGTTCTCAGGGTAATACTTTGCTTTTGAATAGTTTCAATACTGAATATATCGATACTGGTATTGTTGCAATCAGCGTGATTATGACGTATGTGGTCTGAGAGAGCACTTTTGTTATCTATCTTAGTGATACTGGATCGATGTTCGTTATAGCAGACGTGAAGAGGACGATTGGTAGATCCTATGTGCATGTGATCACATAACTTACAAGTGAGCTTATAAACCACATTTTTACTTTTGCAGTTGATACTTGGGTTCAAACTGTAATTATGCATTTACATTTTTTCCATTTTTGTTGATACTGTGTTTTAGTTGTTTGCTTAGCATGGGAATGATAATGACTGGTAATTAAATTTATTTTAGCTAGATTCTTTAATTTTCTAAAGGCGGTATCTTTAATAGTAGTAAGCACATCCCAGACGCAAGCCCAAAATGTGAAATGCTGAGTCATCAGGCTGAACGCAAGCCCAAAATGTGAAATGCTGAGTCATCAGGCTGAACGCAAGCCCAAAATGTGAAATGCTGAGTCATCAGGCTGAACGCAAGTGCAAATTGTGAAAGGCTGAGTCATCAGGCGGCCGCAAGTGCAAAATGTGAAATGATGTGAAATGCAGTGTGAGGGAGATGGCCAAGGATGTGCTGGGAGGAATGGGTCCGTGAGGAGAAAACCGCCCCCCCCCCCCCCAACGACTCAACTGACCAAATTGGTCGAAAAGACCAAAGTTGTTCAGAATCATGTGAAACAAACTTCTATCAAGGTTTCAGGTTGAAATTCGTCCAAAAAATTTTTTCGAAAATTTTCACTACGGTGGTCTCGACACTTAGGATTTTTTCGTGAAAAAAAAAAAAAATTTTTTCAAAATGTTGGAATGGAGCTCCGAGACCCATCCCATCGTGTTTGTCGTCAAAAGTTGGGTCGGTGAAGTTTCGGTGAAAAAACCGCCCCCCCCCCCCCAACGACTCAACTGACCAAATTGGTCGAAAAGACCAAAGTTGTTCAGAATCATGTGAAACAAACTTCTATCAAGGTTTCAGGTTGAAATTCGTCCAAAAAATTTTTTCGAAAATTTTCACTACGGTGGTCTCGACACTTAGGATTTTTTCGTGAAAAAAAAAAAATTTTTCAAAATGTTGGAATTGAGTTCCGAGACCCATCCCATCGTGTTTGTCGTCAAAAGTTGGGTCGGTGAAGTTTCGGTGAAAAAACCGCCCCCCCCCCCCCAACGACTCAACTGACCAAATTGGTTGAAAAGACCAAAGTTGTTCAGAATCATGTGAAACAAACTTCTATCAAGGTTTCAGGTTGAAATTCGTCCAAAAAATTTTTTCGAAAATTTTCACTACGGTGGTCTCGACACTTAGGATTTTTTCGTGAAAAAAAAAAAAAAAAAATTTTTCAAAATGTTGGAATTGAGCTCCGAGACCCATCCCATCGTGTTTGTCGTCAAAAGTTGGGTCGGTGAAGTTTCGGTGAAAAAACCGCCCCCCCCCCCCCGACGACTCAACTGACTAAATTGGTTGAAAAGACCAAAGTTGTTCAGAATCATGTGAAACAAACTTCTATCAAGGTTTCAGGTTGAAATTCGTCCAAAAAATTTTTTCGAAAATTTTCACTACGGTGGTCTCGACACTTAGGATTTTTTCGTGAAAAAAAAAATTTTTTCAAAATGTTGGAATTGAGCTCCGAGACCCATCCCATCGTGTTTGTCGTCAAAAGTTGGGTCGGTGAAGTTTCGGTGAAAAAACCGCCCCCCCCCCCCAACGACTCAACTGACCAAATTGGTTGAAAAGACCAAAGTTGTTCAGAATCATGTGAAACAAACTTCTATCAAGGTTTCAGGTTGAAATTCGTCCAAAAAATTTTTTCGAAAATTTTCACTACGGTGGTCTCGACACTTAGGATTTTTTCGTGAAAAAAAAAATTTTTTCAAAATGTTGGAATTGAGCTCCGAGACCCATCCCATCGTGTTTGTCGTCAAAAGTTGGGTCGGTGAAGTTTCGGTGAAAAAACCGCCCCCCCCCCCCCAACGACTCAACTGACCAAATTGGTTGAAAAGACCAAAGTTGTTCAGAATCATGTGAAACAAACTTCTATCAAGGTTTCAGGTTGAAATTCGTCCAAAAAATTTTTTCGAAAATTTTCACTACGGTGGTCTCGACACTTAGGATTTTTTCGTGAAAAAAAAAAATTTTTTCAAAATGTTGGAATTGAGCTCCGAGACCCATCCCATCGTGTTTGTCGTCAAAAGTTGGGTCGGTGAAGTTTCGGTGAAAAAACCGCCCCCCCCCCCCCCAACGACTCAACTGACCAAATTGGTTGAAAAGACCAAAGTTGTTCAGAATCATGTGAAACAAAATTCTATCAAGGTTTCAGGTTGAAATTCGTCCAAAAAATTTTTTCGAAAATTTTCACTACGGTGGTCTCGACACTTAGGATTTTTTCAAGTCCAAATGTGAAATGTCGCTTTTTTTTTTTTGCCAACTTGGACGATGAATTGTGGAGGATTGGAAGTGAATGAAGAGCTCGGGTTTCTTTTAGCGGCAAGACCGCACTTTGTTCTCTAGGATCTCCTCTTTTCAGATGCGTGACAGGCTCCGTTTCCAAATGAGAGCCTGTTAAAAATCGAGTTTTTGTGCATTTTCCAAGATTTTGGAACTTTTTGAAAAAACGACAGAGTTTTTTCATCTCGGCTTCTGGTCATCGTAGAGGGTCGAGGGAGGTCTTAAATGAAAGGGGAGAGCGAGAAAACGTGACACTCAAAATTTGGAGTCAATCGGAGCACTAGAACCGGAGATAGACGGGTTTAAAGTTTTTGGATGATGGGTGTTACGTCATCAGCTGATCGCCACACACTATATAAGCTGGGAACCAACGGAGACTTGTCATTTAGAGGAGAACGACTGTCAGAGGTAGGTCGTCTCTCTGAGCTCCGATGATAGCTTCGGACATTCCAAATTCCAAGTTTCTGTAAGAAACCGACTTAGAAAATTTCATTGCTGAACTCAGCTAAGGCGTCAGACTTAGAGGTTCGCCAGGAGATGGCCTTCGTCTCCAGGCCATAAAAGACTCCAAAACTTTAAAGGCTCGTAACTTTGCTTCTACAAGTCCGTTTGACTTGATTCAAAAAAGGTTCGGTCGCTATTGACCTGCTCTAAGTGTTAGACTACTTATAAAATGTTGTAAGTAGTGCTAAAAAGTTGAAAAATTTAAATTCACTAGTTTTGGAGGTTTTCTGGGGTTTTCGACCCTGCTGAAGTCAACTAGATGATTTTTAATGATGTCTGAGCCAGTCTTCTCATGTTACAAGCAGCTTTTCACTGAAAGCGAGCAAGACACGGAGAGTTTTGCTGTAATATTCCACTGACAGGGTGTTCCTTCGGGACGGCGGACGATGCCGTAGTGATAAGTGTGGCAAGGGAGTGTGTCATAGTTTAGACCGTAACCGCTGGGACAACTCATGTCTCATGTTGGGCATTTGACACAGTTCTCAACGTAGCACTTTGAACGCCAATCGTTTGAGTCTTAGCTATCTTGTCATGGGGTGGCCTCTAAACATCTCCATTGCAAAACGCTGGTGAATTCAACTAAGACATTTACAAAGTTGTCAGAGGCGAGCTTCGGCTCGAGACTTGTTTCCTGATGTAAATAACTCCACCGATTTTCATGTCAAAATCGGGGCCCGGATACCAACACAGTGACATGACGCACGCTCTGTCCGCTCGAGGTTGGATTTGTGGGTCGAGGTCTTGGAGTTGGGATAAGATCCCCTCTGAGAAATGCCTGTGACGGATTCATCAGCTTAACTTGTCTTTCCTCTAAGCGAAGTTGTCTTTGTGATAGCACTGGGCGACTATCGATTCTGTCTTTGTATAGCATGGGCCTTCACGACTGATAGCCCAGTAACTGTCGATGTGTTGTCCAAATTTGGTAAAAGCGTTGTTGTCAAGTTAAAAGCATGACTAAATTTAGAAAGACTAAGGCAAGGCTTTGTGTCGGGAGGGTATATAAGTCACTGCTTCTCTCTAGGCTTCACTCCTGTTTCAAGTTGTAAGACGAACGGTGAGTGCTCTGTCGAAGTTTGCTATCAAACTTTGAAATATTTAGAACTTAGGATTATTCTGTCTTAATGCAGATACAGTAGTAGCTTCATATAGACGTTTTTATCAAGCTGTGACTTTAGATGAGATCCTTTTAACGATCTCCTCTTATGAGCACTAAAATGTGTCTCAATTTAACACATTATTTCTTCTCTTTTCAGTTTGAAAATGACGAAGGAATGCAATAAAAAATTACAAATTTTTAAGTGTAGTTGCGGCATGCCCTTCCGCGGTGACCGTTTCAGGCGCCACGTCTTGGCGAGAGTGACAAAGGGTGAGATGAAGCATGATGATGTGTTGATGGTGATGTATTGTGTGTGGTGTGATGTTCGTTGTAGTGCGTATGATGTCGAGTTTGTGAAGGCTCATGCCAATTGTCCTCTGCGTGTGATTGGGAAGGAAATGATGAGTCAAGTGTTGAGTGGTGAGCGGGGGAGCGCATTTGTTCAAGGCGAACCAGTACGTTCCCCAGTCGTGAATGTGGATTTGGATGATGATGAAGTGGCGAGTAAAGTAAAGAGGAAGTTGATTGTCGAGAGTGATGATGATGATGACGATGAGGCTATGGAGAGCGTTGTAACGAAGAAGGGGTGTGTTGAGAGGCTGAGTGATGATGTTGAGCTTGAGCGAGCTGTCGCGTCGATTGAGCCACTGGCAAAGCCACGGGCTCAATCGTCGCCGAGAGATGAGCGTGTGATGCCTAATTGTGTTGTGAGAGTGAGTCAGTCGAGTGTGCCGAGTAAAGTGGTGTTGACGAAGAGCGTTGGCGTATGGGAATGTGAGGAATGAGTGTGACAGGTTGCAGGGAAAGTTGAATGCTGCAAAGTGTACGTTGAAAGAAGTGACTGAGGAAAGGGATCGTTTGAAGAGAGAGTCGGAGGACTTTGCGAGTGTGAAGAGAGAGTTGTTTGAGGCGAGGCAGAAGTTGGTGAATGAGAGAAAGTTGAGGGAGACGCTTGAGTCGAAGTTGGAGAGTTGTGAGAAGTCGGTCTGTCGAGAGCGTGAGTTGAAGGAAGAGGCGATGGAACGAGTGAGAGTGTTGGAGCGTCAGTTGAGTGTGCAGTCGGAAGTGTCGCCTGAAACGGTCACCGCCCTTCACATTCCTGTGGTGGGCTATGTCCCGGAGCGGCCATTAATTTATGGAGATGTGACTCCTGATACTTCACAAGAATGTTTTAACTGCACGGATGTCCGATGTTATCACATTAAAATACATCACAAGGAGGACATCCGTGTAGATTATAGGAAGCCGCACAAATTTCGTAAGTATTATGACTGGAACATAACATTGTACCATCTTTCTCATTCTTACTTCTTTCATTGCAGGCCAACTGAAAAAGTCATAAGCCACCACATCCCACGTCCCGAGAACGACCCATGGGCTCTCTTAAGGCCAACCTTCTAATGCAGCTAAAGCGGTCCCAAGCCCGCCACATATCTACGGATATGGAATGCAGAGGGGAAGAAAATTGATGAATGGAATGAAGGGAGGACATTCATGCGCCACACGCAACACAACAGACTTCTCTCTTCGCTAGTGAACAAGCTCTTGTCAGTATCGTCAGAAACTTTATCATATTGTACAAAAGTTTTATTGCAACACAGGTTGATGTATAGTTAGAAAGTTTGATCATCAACGTTTTATTCGTAAGTCTAGTCAGAAACTTTATCATGGTTTGTAAAAGTTTTTATTGCAACACAGGTTGATGTATAGTTAGAAAATTTGATCATGATGTTTTATGAAACACACATGTCATGAAATGCAAGTGTTAGTGTAGTCAAATAATTTACCGCGACGGACGTTTGAGAAAATAAAGTTTGATCATGACGTTTATTCGTGAGTGTCGTCAGAAAGTGTATCATGGTTTGAAAAAGTAAAGTTAGTGTAGTCAGAAACTTTATCATGTTGTATAAAGGTTTTACTGCTACACAGGTGGATGTATAGTTAGAAAGTTTGATCATTGAAGTTGTATTCGTAAGTCTAATCAGAAAGTGTATCATGTTGTACAAAGGTTTTACTACAACACAGGTTGATGATGTATAGTTAGAAAAGTTTGATCATGATGTTTTATGAAACACAAGTGTTATGAAATGCAAGCGTTAGTGTAGTCAACTAGTTTTATAGCAACGCACGTTTGTGAAAATAAAGTTTGATCATTGACGTTGTATGACTGACCGAACTCATCACAGCACTAGAAAGTTTTATCGAAAAGGTTTTACTGCACAGTGTAGATTGTCTTGTAACTTACTTTCACAGCACTAGAAAGTTTTATCGAAAAGGTTTTACTGCACAGTGTAGATTGTCTTGTAACTTACTTTCACAGTGTTAGAAAGTTTTATTGGAGACAGTTGCCAAATGTTTCCCTATTAGAAAATTCAAACTTCATGACTGTTAGATTCGCTTCATCAGGTTTTCTAAAAGCAGTTTTCTACTGCAATGGGAGTTTAGAATGTTATATGAAAACAGTGTTTGCCACAGCACTAGAAAGTTTTTATCCTTAGTTGAGATCCGGACTGCAGTGTGTGAAATTTTTTATGTGACAGTCTTTTCACAAACGGTGAAGTGTAAATTCAGAGTGAATACATCTGTTAGGTAGTCATTAACTTTGGATGTGAAGTAAAGCGAATCTGTGTACAGAATGAATTGAATATTAGACAACGCCTGCAAGTTTTTGACGACTTGAGTGGTTGAAACCAAGTCTAAGTTTAACATGTTGGATATCAAAGTGAGATGGATAGGAATAAGTGTTGAATGTTTTATAAAACCAGATGTTGTCACACACGTTGAGTATGTATTCCATGACATTGAATCGCATGGGCTGTAAAGTCCATCATCCAAGGCTAGGCTCCTCTACGGTCGGATTTAGGGTTTTATATGACATGTGTTAACCGTTCGTGTAGAATACGTGAAGCACATGTTCGCTTAAATGCAAATGTTGAAATAAGTTTTGTAAGAAGTCTTTGACAGGTTGTTGTGAAACTTAGCGAACGTTGAAAAAGTTTTATGAAATGTTTCTGCAGTCACACTCATTAGCGTACCAGCTTTACTAAATGTGTTGTTTTGCCTTTATCAAATTGAATGTGTGTGTGTTTTGTAAATAAAGACAGACAGCGTGTTTGCCACTCTGCATCGACAGCATACAAGTGATAGACATAACAACTTGTTGTTAGTCGAATGCATATGAGATAGGAAACATTATGTGTGAGATAAAAATAAACCTGCTAGATGAAGTGAAACACAAAAGTGTCACAACTAGTTTTACGGGAAATAAAGGAGAACTGTGACAACGTTTACACTCATCATAGACAGATGAACATACAAATCTGACATTCAAAATGAAAGTCGTAAACATGAAACTGCGGTGTAAGAAACTTTATGTCAACAACTTTATTAACAGTTGTATGCTGACAGAGACATAAGTTTACTAAATTATACAGCAAAACTCCTAAATCCATAGGATAGGTGCCCTGTGTTGAAATTTAAGGATTTATCGTTTTAAAAGTGTAAGTTACATAGATAAATCACTAAGTCCATAGTATAGTCAAGCCTATGACAAGACTTGGCGTTTATATGATCCATGTTAGTAAATATCTGCTCGTGTAGGATGTGACTCAATGAGTTTAGTCAGATAATGTATCATCAACTTTATTCACTTAGTTAGATGATGGAGAAAGTGTGAGATAGAAGTGAAAGCGATCTCATAAAGTTTAGAAGACATAGTAGTAGCATTGTAGGAATAAGTAAAGTGAAAAGTTATGTCGCATGAAATCAGTGATGCAAGATTAGCTCGCATTGAAATGAATTTGGTAGTGTAACAAACAAGCTATGTGAGATTCAGCATATGTTTGAAGACAAGCGCTGTAAAAGGTTTTGAGATGATGTGAATTTTATCACGTCATTGTTCATGGATGTAACAGAATGAATGTTTCTACTGGTTGAGTGTATAAGATAGAACACATATCATAGTTGTTGCATGTAAACTGGAGGTTCATATTCAACGAAAGCAAAGATTGAGATTGCAAAGTTTAATGAATAGGTAGTGTAGCAAATTGGTTAGACATAGTTAGAAGAACCGCAGTAACATATCGTGATAGTATCATATTGCATTAGGACTGTTAATTTATGAAAGTAATTCACGTAAAGTTAAACTGAAGTAGTTTGTATACTTGATGAAGACAAGATACTATGAGTGTGAACGTAGAAATAGCATGCAATGGAGTATGCGTTGAAATGATTGATGCCAACTGTATATGAAAAGTTATTTCCAACAGCAAATAAGTAACACGAAACGTATTAAGGTGCTACAAGTCTTTCATATTGATGAGGCTGACTGGAAGAAATGACTGTTGTCGTAAATGGGGAATTCAGCCTATGTTGAAAGTCAGGTACTGTGAAAGTTTTTATGATGATATTTGTCAAGGTTGAATGCAAAAGTATCACATCATGTTTATAGATGAAAAGCGGAAGAGAATAAATGTCTTTACAGGTTTTGAGTGTATAGGATAGAACACATGAAACAGTTACACTATGTAAATAAAGTTAAAGGGTCACAGTTGATGAAAGGTAGCTTTGATAGATTTCACATGGTTGTTATGTAGAATGAATTGATATTCATAAATGGAAGTATGATGTAGTGATAAAGTGTTTCTAAGCCTTTCTTATGAGTGTCTATGTAAGCTGACTTTCATAAGTTGAGAAATGACTGTCTTCATAAGTGCAGAATAAAAGTATTTAGCTAGCGCGCATTATCTTTCAGGGATGATTGAACTCAAGTATTGTTATGCAGTATGTCTTGTGATGATATTTCGTATTGAACACTGTATCAAGTCATAAGTATGGGTATGAAAGAATTAGAAATAAATGTTTCATTCACAGGTTGAGAATATAGGAGGCACAAAGTATTGGTTGTATGTCATAGAGGGAAAAGCAAGTAATTTATAGAGCGACAGAGTCGATGTGTATGTGAAAGTATGTTAACGTATACATCCTATCCGAGAAATAGTATTAGGTCTCTGTGTAGATGTCTCAATAACATTTCATGGTTGAATTAGCATAAATCTGGTCAGTTGGGTAGTTCTCCCTTTAATTTTTTCTTTATATTCTCTCTCTCTCTATGTCTGCCTGTGTGTATTTTTCTTCTTCTTTGTATCTGGTTGGGTGAGTGTTGTGACTTTTTAAGTTGGTTTCCTTTAGAGTATAAGAATATTCATTTCGTATAGAATATGATAATAGGAATATATTAAGGGTAGTATCTTTGTATATTGCAAGAGGTATAGCATCATGGTTAGCAGGGTAGCAGCTCTATGTGTGTGAATTCCATGCATGTTTGTGTGAGCGTGTCTGTGTGCGTATGAGTGCGTGATAATAAAGCGATGACTTGTATCCATTCATCAAACTAATGAACATT